>VWYH01002317.1:52997-85051 GCA_013399365.1 Pampusana beccarii | reverse complement strand
GGGCCGGCGGGAGCGCCGCCTGGCGGGACCCTCCTGCAGCAGACGGAGGAGCGGCCGGGAACCGGTACCGCGGACACCGGCCCCCGGCAGGTGAGGGCGCGGCGGGAGGGCCGGGCGGAGTGCGGGGGCGGCTCCGGGGGGCCGCTGCCGCCGTCGTGCGTTCCTGCGGGCTTCGGTTCACCCTCAGCGCTCCCGCTGCTCTCTCGTGTGTATTTCCCTTCTCGCCGCCCCGCCCCGCGCAGTAAATATCCCGCAGAAATGCTGACGGCTCTTACGATTTACTTTTTAACCACTCCTAAAAAAAAAAAATACAGAAAACGTACAAGTAGGTTTGGATGTGCGGAATGCCAGGTACAGCTCTGTAGGCTGAACTATGTTGTGGCTTTTGCAGGCAGGGAGAATGGAAAATTTTTAATTAGAACAATTTTAGCAGTTCGGATCCAAGGGCTGATAGGCCAGTACTCTAGGGATTTGTAGCAGAAATACTGAGGCTGATGTGAATGAAACACATGTTGAAATGCATGTATGAAAGTGTCAAAAGAAACAGCAAGACAGGGGTTGAAAGAATAGTGTGTGTGAATGAAGAAAAGCAGAGTTCTCCAAGAGTAAAAAAAACACTTATGGGGAATAAAATCGAGGATCCTGAAGGGTTAAGAGATTTATCCAGACCCTGTTTCATCACTGTTGAACAGGGAGAATGTGAGAGATGTGGTGAGTCGTTGGTAGCTGCCACCCTTCCTCCTCGGAGCTGCACCCAGGTGGTGCTGCCCAGGCCGCTTTGGTAGGTGCTGCTTGCAAGTCTATAAGTGTGATAATGTGAGTGAACAAAATTTCTGAAAGGACGCGTGTGAGTGAGTAAAATGAATGTGGAGGTTTTGTGAATAACCATCACTTTCTCTGTCTGTTGCATTGATTTTTGTCTTGCTGATTTCCCCTCAGTGTCTCTTGTGTCAGCGGCCACAACAGGTGTCTAGGGAAGCAGGAAAAAGCAGTGTGTGTGTACTGTGTCCCAGAATATCTCTTCCAGGCTGAAAAACCCTGACCTCTGTTTTTCCCTCAGGTAGAAGTGATTCTGTGCTGCTCTTCATCCTTGTCACTCTTCTTTTCTTTTTCTAACTTTTCCAGTTGTGTTGGACCACATCAGGGGATGGGATTGCTTGGACTGTGCCCAGGAGGATATGGAGATTAACACTGTGAATATTACAGGGCTGGTTTAGTACTGCGAGTGTAGAACTAGAAATACCTCTGTCGCTTAATCCAGGACCTGATATGCCCAGTTACTGCATAATCTGAAACATTCTGTTCTCTGTGGAATATCCACACTAACAAGGCGGGCTGTGCAAAGATCAAAGGTCTGTCTGACCCAGGATGCTGCTCAGGTGGTGCCCAAGGGGGTTGTCTAGAGAACAGTTGAGGAAGGGACTCAGTTGATCTAGCTGGAGAAGATGTAAAAGATGAATGTTACTTCAGGGATTTGGTGGGGGATGTTTTTTTTTTTTCCCTTTTTTTCTTTTTGTTTTTCTTTCTGTGGAAGTGAGAAGCTAGGAACATACTGTTTTGTTTCTGTCTATAAATAGTCATCAAGCATTTAAAGGTTCTGAGCTAACACAAATGTTACATAGTATTCACAAAATAATTTCCAAGTGGAATTACATATACAAATATAAATAATGCAATACAAAAATTAAACTGGGAATGTAAAATGAAGAGCTGGATTTCTCTACGCTCTGCTGAATTACTTTCTCACTCAAACAAGAGGAAGACCAGTAGCTTGGTTTGCAGTGCCATGGTGATATTAAAAGCATAACAATGAGATGAAGTAAGGTCTACTTTCATGCTGTTCTTAGTCTAGTTAGCAGAGCAGTCAGTGAGCCCGATGTGATTGATGATTATTGACTGTTTGCTCTTTCAGGAGGGTGCAGAAGAGAGAGTGGGTTTTGGTGAGGATGAGTTAGCAGTGGGAGATGGGATTCTGAAATGAGAGGAAATGAAAGGGGTCTGATTTGCAATGTAATCTGTTGGTTCTATGTAGTTTTCTTGAAATCACATTTTCACCAATTTTAACTGAGTTTTGGTTGCTAGGAAGTGTGTTATTTGGTAAATAAACTTTCCACAGCTGGGAGCAGCCCCGAACTGGGTGATACTGGTGGGAGGATGTACTGGATGCAGCTGTAAAAACTCAAAGCATCGGAAGACCTTTTGAGAAAACCCTTCTAGGGGGAGCAACGCGCTCTCCTCAGGAGAGGGTGCAGTGGCTCTGGCTGCAGCCCCTTTCGGGGTGCCATGTGTCTGCAGGATCTGCCCTCTCAAGCAGGAGGAACGTGGTCTTGCTCATCCTGCACCTGAGCCTCAGCCCATGGAAAGCTTGTGTCCCTTGTCTCTGCTGGCAAACAGGTACAAAGCACTCCCTGGCTTCTGGGGTAATTGTGCCCTGTGAGACTACAGAGGTGTTATTTGGGTCCTTACTGTTTCTGTTTCTTTAGGAAAAAAAAATACAGAGGTTCAATGATGTTTCTGCACTGGTTTCCCATGTCAGCTGTTTTTCTCTCACTTTTGAAGCTGCATGAATGGTATTTGGTAGGCAGTGGCTTGTTTTATATGGATGGCAGGAAACTTGATAAATGGGCATGTTGACATGTGTTTGTCTAAGATAATTCAAAAAGCATGATGGTATTTTTCCTAGGTAGCTTTTTAAGTTTTTTGGGCACAGCAGCAAATGTGTACTGCTGACCTTGCTTTGTAGTTGCCTGGTGTTATTCTCTGCTATGTTGGTAATTTAGTAAGGGCTTGTGTTTTATTTTTCACTTTCAGTTCGCAATTCTGTTGTTACTGTTTTGCAGATAGTTGAGCTTATAGAGTAGGCACTTGAATGTTGATTAAATTGTTAAAGAGTTAGCAATATGGTAAGCAAAATGTTCTGAGAAACCCACATGATATTTAACCTTGTCTACAGCAGGCAGCTTACTTCTTGCTGCTTTTTCCCTCTGCATTTTTAGAACTTTTTGGCTTTGCATTCTTAAACTCAACAAAAAGGACAGGTTTTAAGTTCTTTTCTGTACAATTACATGAAGAAATCTTTTAGGACAGGAGATGCTTTAAGTGTTACCTTTATTTGTTGATTAAAGCTGCCTTCCTAGGAAAATAGGAAACCTTTAGGATGTTTACATAGGATGTGAGGATTTTTGTTGGTATGGGATAGAGCAGTGAGTGTTGGTTCATGTTCCAAGCTGGGTTAGCAGCTCAGAACAAGAAGAAAATGTAAGAATGAAGTGACTAATTAATAATACATAGCATATTTTTGTGCACTCTGAACTAAGTAGTCCAAAAATGTTTTAAAAAAATAAGTGGTGAAGTTTGTCAAATGTATTTTTAGGTAGAAATGGGTTATCGCTATGATAGCTTTGCCGCTGGGCTGCAATACGTGACATAGCACGATAAAACTTCTGTTACTGCTTTTTTACTTCGTAGTAAGAGGGTAGGGACCATCGGGTGGATGTCAGAGATCAGTGGCATAAGCAGAAATGTGGTGTTTGTTGAGAAGCAGCGATTTCAGCAGCAGGTCCCACTGAGGCAGCCGGGCAGGGATGCACTTGGGTCCAGGTGAACCTTCATGCCTGGCACGGCAGAGGGCATCGCTTCTTTCTAGATGGCGCAGGAAAAGTAGCACGTTTGAGGAATTTCCTATTGAGTTCCTTGAGTGCTGTGTTTTAAGGGAAGGCATTTATTAAGAAAAAAGCATAACTTTAGAAAAAGTTCAGATGGAAAGGACTGTGTTGGTATCGGTACATCATAACAACTAATTTCTGAAACAAAAGTATTAGAAATTATTCTCCCAGAAACGTGCATGTTTTGAAATCTGCTTAGTCAGCCAGAGATTCTTTCCTTGAAAGGATTCAGAAACTTAAGGAGAGTGTCCGCATATTTAGATTTCTTGTCACTATTTAAAAAAATAACATTAATATTCATAAAGAGAAGAAAATAAAGACTATTTTGATAGGTGATGTAAAGGGTTGCCTTATCTATTTATGTTTTAGAGGAGAGATTAGAAACTAAAACACAAAAGTGATAATTTTAAAGGAATGTATTACACTTCTGTTCTGAAAGCTACATAAATACTCTTTATAAAGGATGTATACGTGTCTTGCTTATGCAGTGTCTTGGCAAGCTTAGTTTCAAATAATGTGTAACACTGGGTGGTCTGAAATCAAGCGTTAAAAAAACTCCAGAATTATTTTTAATGTAACTATTGGTGGAAAATATTTTAATCTATCTTCCAACTTAAGTTTACTTTTAGACTATGATTTTACTGAAGTTACAATTATTTGAGAACAAAAATACTTATTTATATTTAGTGCAATTTTCCCATTTAATTTTCATGGTATAATATTTCTTAGTACACCTATAATCTTGTGTGGATGGAGTGCTTTTCCAGTGTTAATAAACAATGTAAAAACATTTTTGGTTTGATTACAAATATAACAGCATTTTAAAAAACCTGTATGCCAGGCCCAGAGGTTCCTCTCTCAGGTAGATTGCTTTCTGGCCAGCATTCAAGTACTGGAAACTGCTGACTAACTGAGAGTGGGCCTTGGTGGGTGTGGGGTTTGTGGGAGCTGGAATGAGTTCTCTTTACCTCCAAGTTTCTCTTGCTCTGCTTTGTCAGCTTCTACGGCTGCGTTTGAGCGACTTGGGCTGTGTCTGCTCCTGCTGCACCGCGAATGCATCCTGGTGCTTCCAGGTTTGTGTGAGATAAAGGCTGTACGCAGGCTCCTCAGCATCCCCTCAGCTGGATCTGCTCAAAATGCTCGTTTCCATTATAGCAGAACGAGCTGGTTTGTCCTTGGGACCTCTTCAGAGGAGCAGTTTTGACCTGTGAACGCTCTGTCTGAGGCACCAAAACTTGGCTCTTCTGACGTGGGCCTGTCCCAGCTGTGGGCCCAGCCGGTCTGTCGGGTGACCTGCTTTGCTCACGGCAAACGTGCTTGCACGGCCGGATTTTGTAAAATTCACGTGGTGTTAGAGCAGCACTCGCAGATGTGAAGTAGACAAGAGTTTGGATGTTGTTGGTGAGCAGCAGACAAATTATGCAGGCTCCCCTTTGGAGGGAAAACCACAGCAAGGAGCCGTGGGCTGCAGTTGTCTTCTCAGATTTGCTCCTTGAGATGGCTCTGGGTCAGCAAGTGACAGCTTTGGCTTTGCTGGAGGTCCACGAGTGGTAGGTGTGTGTGATGTGCCGTGGATGGCTGGCTGTCAGAGTGGAATCACAAAACTCAAACTGTCTTGGGACTGCCAGTACTGCAGAGAAAAGCAAGTGAATGACGGTGGCCTGCTCTTGATCAGCTGCATGTGAGATATCTAGAAGAAGTTGCATGGAACTGTAATGTAAAAGTTAAATAGGAATTGAAGTCCGTCCTGGTGGTTACTGTTATCAACAGGATACTTACATCCAGTGTTGCTGTGGGAGATCCCAGTTACTCTCTTAAATATGGCTATTGGAACATCATCCTGTGCTCAGGAGCCTGGAAAAAAGAAGCTGGAAAGCCAGGCTGGTGATCAGTGGGGAAACTGCCAGGCTGAAGATGCAACAGTGCTGTTGTGTGGGATTGCCAGGGTCCCGTTTCAGCATGGCAACCCCATACAGCAGCCTGAAATGCGAGGACATGAACACAGAATTGCTCAGAGAAATAACGCACAGTTCTAAACAGTCCGGCTGCACAGGCGAATGCTGGGCTTAAAACACCACAGGCTGTTCTTAGAACTGTGTGTGCTCATCTGGTGTGATTTTCTTTTTCATGTAATCCATGCGGTAGGTTCACCTTTGATGTAGAGGCTGGGTGATTTCTGTTCAGAATGGGCAGTTTGGGTGCTGTGCAGGCTGTGGGTTTTGGTGAGCAGGTGTTGGTGGGCCCCTTGGGGCGGCCAGCAGCAAGAGGGAGGGGGGAACCTTCCTCTGAGGAGGCTGAGCCCAGCCCATTAAAGAACTGGTGCAGGCACAGGAGGAGCGTGTTGAGTTGTACTGGAGTACTGTGTCCAGTTCTGGGCTCCCCAGTGTAAGAAGGACGAGGAATTACTGGAGGGAGTCCAGTGGTGGGCTACAAAGGTGATGGGGGGTCTGGAGCTTCTTATGAAGAGAGCCTGAGAGGGCTGAGTCTGTTCAGCATGGAGAAGAGAAGGCTGAGAGGGGATCTCATCAGTGTTTATAAATATCCGAAGGGTGGGATCAGACTCCTTTTCATCCTTCAACGATAGGATGAGGGGCAAGGGGCACAGACTGAAGCACAGGAGGTCCCATCTGACTATGAGGAGAAACTTCTTTACTTTGAGGGTGCCAGAGTACTGGAACAGGCTGCCCAGAGAGGCTGTGGAGTCTCCTTCTCTGAGACATTCAAACCCACCTGGACACATTCCTGTGCAACCTGCTCTGGGTGAACCTGCTTTAGCAGATGGGTTGGACTAGAAGATCTCCAGAGGTGCCTTCCAACCCCAACCATTCTGTGATTCTGTGAGTTGGAGGTCGCTGGCAGGGACGTGAAAAGCCATGGATGTACAGTTTCAGGGCATTGTAGGAATCATCTCTTGGTTCCTGTTTTTTTCATCTCTTTCCATATATTACATAAAGTACTAAAAATATTTAGATAACTGTAAGTGATCTGAATTTGTTTCCTGTTATGGATGGAGAAATTGCATGAGGCTTGGCTCTCCTCTTGTTCCTTAAAGCAGAACATCAATGAACTTTTGTCTGTGCTGTTGTCTTCCCCTCTTTGTTGTCATCTGTTCTCTTTCCACCTCTCTGAAGGTGTCAAGTTTTTAAAATCTTGTATTGATACCATTGCAATATTCTAATTTTTTGCTTTGTTGAAAGAAACATAAAGATAAATGCTTAATGTTTTAAATTCTATATAGAAGTTATTTAAATTCAAGAAAAATAAACAGCTTTATTTTGACCAAATTATGTACTATTTAGTGTTATGAAATAAATTCTTAGCTCAGTGTTGTTTAATAGATGATCATTCTGGCAGGCCTGCAGCATATTTTCAAAGCTGCATTTGAAATTCTTTATGGAAGTCTTGTTTTGCAGTTTCTGCACCGTGCATCCAATCAAAATGTGAAGACAACTGGAAAATCTTTATTTTAGTACAAACACAGAGAAGTTGCTATTGAGTCAATCAGTGCAGCGAGCTGTACATTTATAAGATTTGTTGGGTGAGCCTGAGTGGTTTGAGTAGCATTATAGTGTGTTAGCAATATGATTTCGCTGCTTTCTGTTATTTTAATTGGGCAATTGATTGATGAAGAAATTTCAAAAAAGGGGTCTAGAAGCAGCTGTAGATGCTTAATTTTCTTGATACAGCTGTGATATCCTTCTCCTTCCCAGAGGTTCTCTATTATTTTATGCCATTGTTGCTTAGCACAGATGTGTAAAGTCACAGGAAAAAGTACAGTTTTAAATTTTCATCATGTGTCACCAAAAAATACCAAAAATGCAGGCTCAAACAAAATAGAGTGTACTTTGGTCTCTTCTAATAAGAGGTAGGTATAACCATAGTGACTAAAAAAAAAACCACCTGTCTTTGGATTTACTGTGATAGTGCAGTATTTGTTGTAGGACATACGAAGTTAGTCTGTTAACTGGAAAAAAATACGTTTGTTTTATGAGCAGTATTGCTACATTTGATTTAGCAACATGTGATAAGACATGGGTAACATATATAATTTTACGAAGTATTCTAAGTAATTATGCTCTTTCATGAGTTTGAAGAACAGTTCACATACTGCATCTCAATGATGAGTCTAAGAAATACGCCTCTTCAAACAGATAAAAGCTGCAGGTAGCCTTAATAACAATGTAAAGAGATTTCTAGACAATAAAGAAGTTTTGATATTGAAAGTGCAATTCAGGAGAACCTGTTAAATATTAAATACTATGCACAGCGTACCTATCCTATTACTATGATTTTTGTTTGTTTGTTTGAGATCTGCATGATCCTTCTTGAAAAATGTAGTTATGAGAGACAAAGGTTGTTTTCGCCGTGGTATTTTACTGGTTAAGTGCTACCTGTGTTCAGTTAATTGTTATTTGCATCTCTTTTAAAAATGTGCTTAGTTCACAATATTACATTGTTCATTATTATGAAGACAATATATATTCAAATATATACATATAACTATATTGCATGTTCTCTGCAAAGCAGAGGTACTTTTAATTAGAAGCTATTTTGTATGCAAAAAATAACATTAGGTTTGGAATATACTGTATTCGTCAGTCAGCATTGCAATAACTACCAAAATATGGAGTTTGATAGAAATATGTCGATGAACATAAACTGATATCAAATAGTATATGGTGAATCTTTCATTTTTTTAAAATACAAGGGTAATCCTTTCCTAATCTCCAATCAAAATATAGTTTAAAACACTTTTAAAAAAGAAAGTTATTTCAATATGTGAAGTTGGCTTAAAAATTGCATTTGTAGCCAAGCAAAATCTTCCAGTGCTCTTTCCCAAGTGTGACAACTATTACACTTCTAACTTCCTATAACCATGTTTGTTTCCCTTTGGACAATTCTACTAAATATTAATAGACCTATTCTTAGTAAAGATGAAGGTCAGTCCTTTTGATATTCTTTTAGGGATGAGAAAGCTTGGTAAATAGGAACTGTGGCTTGGACAAAATGAAGATATTCTTCAGGGAAAATCAGTTGTTTCTGCTTACATGCATTTCAAAATAGCTTTGTAGATGTTTTTGTGTGGTAGCCTCTTAATGAGTCACAATTCTCCTTCAAGTTAGGAGTGAGTATGGAGATACCTTGGCTTATATACCTATCCTCCCTAAAGCCTAATCCTGCAGTATTTAAAGAAAAAAATAAGGCGTTAGGGTTTTATTGAAGAGGTCTTTACAAAATACTATTAGGCTTGCACAGTAAGTTAATCACCAAAAATTGTAATATCTACAGTGAAATTTAAATTATGGTTTGCCAAAACTCTTAGTAAGTGCTTCTCACCAAGTGATCCTTAAATACTCAGTTTCAGATTTTTACTTCCAGCCTTTTTGGCTGAAGAGGTTTGTTTGCTTTGCTTTCTTAAACCGCATTTCTTCACTGTGCTGAGGAGAATGGATGTATGTTCTTCTTTTGGTTGAAACAGCAGAAATTTGCTTTGCTTTCTGGCAGTTGATTGGGGGTACTTGTAGTTTTAAGGTTGTGATGGGGAAATAACTCTGGACAAGTAAAACCCTGAGTATGCAAAGTTTTTGAAAGTTAATAAACGTTTAATACAGCTAAGAATGAAAATATAGCGGTCAGTTTCCCCCATCCTCTTCAAAGGAAAAAGTGCTGTTTTCCTTTGCTTTTTCTGATCGTAAAATCTGAGTTTATTCCCTCCAAATTTTAGAGTCTTGGAGGAAGAACTTTTTGCTCACTCTGCTATTCTTGAACACTGGGTTTGTAGTACCATATTCTATTAAAAAGTCGTTCTGTTTTCTTGTCCCCTCTCTTGCTTTCTTCAAAACTTACCTTTAAAAAGATGGCTACAGACACTATTTGTGTTTATTCCAAACCCATATAATTTGGGGGTTGCTGCCATTGAGGGTGCAATTCAAATAATTACTTGGATGTGGGCAGAAATTAATGAATATGGTATCTGCTGGAATTTTTAGTTATACTGATATTCCTTTTACTGGACTCTAGATATTAAATAATTAATATTAGAATATATTAGAATCCTTATAGCTAAACTAATTCCCTTAAAGAATTCAGGTCATCGTAGTGTCAGCTGGTGTGCAAGTGCTGTCTTTACAGAAATTTGGCCTTGTAACAATCTTTGCATAGGAAGTGATTCATAAGAAGCTTTTTATAAATATCTCCTTGCTTACTCGCAGGGAACCTTCCAGTTTTCCCCTTGACTGCTCTCAGAGCTGTCCTTTGTGACTTTGTGGCCATTAATCTTGGATTTTTCTCTAAATCACTGCTTTCATTTCTGCTTTGAATCACAGATCCCCTTTTATGCTTTCTCTTTGGACTATTTTCCTTAAGTAGTTATATTAAATAACACAAATCTTGCTTTTGTTTCAGCTTTATACAGTAGTTAATTTTCAAAACCCTTTGTTAGCAAGAAGTTTCTGTTCTTTGCTTTTACCTGTTTGTATAGAATAACAGGGAAAAGTCTCTTGTTTAAAGGGACTGAAGAGATCATTCTTGTCTTTGTGGTTGCCCAGTTTGGGTTGTAAATTGGATATATTGGAAAACAGTGTGAACTTGTTTGATGTAAGCAAGTAAAGTACTGTATATGACAAATACAAGCGTTTATCAGATTTTGTTTCTATTTGTTGTTTACATATCTTTTAATAGTAAAGAAGTAGGTGAATCTCTGGCCTGCAGAGCTGTACCTTGTCTGAAAAAATAATGGCAGGCACAAGCCTTCTGCCAAGGAGTAGGGTACATAATACTGTCGTTGGTGCTGTATGAGGCGATTCCTGATGGATGTACCTAAACGGTGGGGCAGTATTTAAAAAAAATAGAAGGCAGAAGAAGAACAATTCTGTGTCCGCCTGTCCTTTGGGTAGAGATGCGAGTGGCAGAGACCCGAGACGGGCGGCACAGGGCACTTTGCCCAGGGCAGGACCACTTCAGGAGAGGTGACACAAAGTCTGTGGCTGCAGGAGGTTTGGGGGCTCTGCAGGTTTGGTGGGAACAGCTGTGCAGTGGAACGAGCCTGGAGATGCAAGACTGGGTCGTTTTTTAAGAAATCTCAATTAGGTACTTCCCAGAAGTTGATAATATTTTAGAATAAATAAGTAATATACATTAATGTCAGCTCTTCTGAAATATTTTTTTTCTAATTTTTTCTTTCCTACTAACACAGAAGAAGAGCCTTTGCTTTGAGAAAGCTCTAAAATCACTGCTGCTAGGCACAAAGTCATGAACGTGTTCAAAGTTGGAGGTGCAGAAGGTACTTGAACTTATTTGCCGAGAGAAGACTGAGAGCTCTGTATCTCTGCTTGAGATGAGTTAAAGGCACAAGGCCTAAAATTTTAAGTGATTACATTCCGAGGCCAGAGTACGATGTGTTGAACTTCTCAATAGTCACTGGCATTAGACCAAAGAGTTTAATGTATAAAAAGAAGGCAGCACCCAGAGAAATTACTTTGACCTGCTTCATGTTGAAATTTCAGTCAGCGTAGTCGTATATCAGCCCTTTCAGTGCTCCTCCTGAGTCTTCACCCTCATTTCTTAGAAGAACTGAAATGTACAGGGAAACCGTGGTGGTGGAAGCAAAGCTTAATGCTTGTTCTTTGGCTAATAGGAGAGCTCTGGAGCTGGCGATGCTTGTCGTGCTGTTTCTGGATGGAAGGCCATTAGGATGTCAGGTTTTGCGCTATGTTGTCCGAGTTGGTCCTGTTGCCTTGAAGGTGATATTCTTCTGCGCAAGGATGTTTTGACTGGAATAGAACTTGTTGCGTTCGTTTAGTAAAAAATAGTAGAAGTACACTGGAGAGGAATTTAGTATATGCGCTGCATGAATCATTGTGACCTGTTACCCTAGTAATGCCTACAACAACTGTTAAGAAATTTCTGGGATTTAGGTTTACGTCTGAACAACAGTGCACACTTTTAGTAGTGACAAGGTGTGGAAATTCAGGTCTGGGAGGCTGGTAGATAGTGAGACCTTTTTAGGTTGCTGGTTGAATTAGGTCCATTACCAATATATACTTGGTCAGGAAGTGGCTTAATGTATTGAATTTTTGTTTAATATTCTTACAGCAGGCTTCCAGTTTCCTGTTTTTCCTAAATAAAATAAAATGTGTTGAAAGTGATCTTAGGAGGTCATCTGTTCAGACCCCTTGCTCCAAGCAGGACAAACCTGGTTCAGCTTGCTCAGAGCCTTTTCCAGGCAAGTTTTGAGTATCTCCAAGCCATTGGGCCTTTAGCGATTGTGGCATTGTACTAACTCGCTATTGCAAATCAGTTGTCCTGTGTCTTTCTTTTGTGTAACTAACTTTGGACAGAACAATCTTGCTATCTGTGGATGGCAGTGCTGAGGAAAACAAATTTGATATTTTGGAAGGTTGTGTTCTTTGCATGTTGCTTGTTATCAATTTGTCGTTCACCTCTTAACTGCAGTAGTCAGATTTCCCATCTCCCATCTCACTTGTTCGTGTTTCATCTGTATCTCTCACATTCCCACATGCACTCTACTTGCCTTTGCAAGCAAACGTGCAACATGTAGCTGGAGTTTTAAAGATGTATTGCTCAGTGGGTGGGATCGGACCACCCTGCTTGTATAGTCATAGCCTTTGCTCTAGAAATATTATCCTATGTTCCATTTCTCCATCAGAGTTGCTTTTTTTTGTTTGAATCATACTGGAGTTTAAATCTTTGATTTTTTTTCCACTCTTCGGTTAATATATATCATCTTGCAGACTATTCTGTTATTGAAAGAGCTACTGTTTTTTTATTGAACTATGCTTACAGAAAGTAAGACATCCAAATATTTGTGGAAAACTTTAAAACCTGGAAATTAGAGGGAAAAAAATCAAACAGGTTAGGCATTTAAGAAGAAGGAGAGGAAAAAAGGCTTCATACTTCAGGTACCTGAAGAGAATGTGCCCTTTGTGATTCTGAATTTTGTAATATTCTCAAATTTTTGTAACTTGACATGTTATCGATGCGTTATCTGTCGCAGCTACATGGCCAATTCTCCTTAAGAATCAGAAAAGTAGAGTGCCTATTGAAGTATGTTGCCCTGCTATCTTATGTCTTATTGTTTTTCTGTAGTGCTACTCTGTGGAATCCAGTTGAGGAGATTTGGAAATTGTGGAGGAAAATACTCAAAACGTGATTAAATCTCTTTAAATGCTTGAGATAAATTACTGTTTAATGAGATCTCCTCTCCTGAGAACTCACTGTTTCTAGGCTGTCTGCAGAAGAATCCTTGGTGGCAGTAAGCAATTGAGTCCCTTGAGGGTTCTTGTACACATAAATTAAATATTTATGCTTTTGAGAACTTCCTCTCCAGGAAGCAGAAGGGAGAATGCAGAAGACTTGTAGACCTGTGGTAGAATTCAAACTGATGCCTGGTGGCTTCTTGGAAAACTGCACGTACTGAAGAATGACCAAGGATTTGTTTGTACATTAGCATCTCTATCTTAGTGAGTTTAATCTCTGTTCTAGTAAGGAATGAGCACATCTGTTAGTGTGTGAAGATAGCACTTGTCTGTGGCCTACAGACGTTATTTTGCAGGCAAGTTTGCATGTGAGAGAATTTTGTATCTGTATTTTTTTCTGCCAGGGAGATAAAGGAGAGGGGTATTATTAACTAGAATTGACCATTTTTAGGCAATAAGACCAGGAAATCCATAGGATGTTGTTGTACCCATCTTCATGATGTGGAGATAAAAATTTCACAAGCAACAAGTTTTCTCAGGGTAGAGAGCCTGCTGTCTGTGCCATCGTATCAAGGCAACAGAATGCAGTGAATGCCATTAATTGAGTGTAATTGCCCAGAGATGAAGGAATTTACAGTGAATTGTATTATTGCTTAAAAGAATCTCAGTGTGTTCGATGGCCATTATTAACGCCATCTTTCTAGATAATTTAGGAAAATCTTCATACCAAACTCCAAAGTTCTCTTCATCCTCTGTACTAGCTCAGGCTGTTTTCAGATGATCTACATATAAGATAAGGCAGTTTGTTGGGAATGGTGTGGTATCTTGATTCCAGTAACACTCATCAAATTAATGCAAACCATAGGTGGACCTTCTTGCATCGCGTTGAAATATGAAAACAAAGCTGCTCTTTACCTGAAACCTGAACTTAGCTGGGGAGTACCTTTTTTTTTTTTTTTTCCCCCGCTAGACCAATTTTCTCATTAGTTTACCTTGCTGTGAAGGATAACTGAAATGGGATGAAAAGATGATAGACTTATTGTCCCGAATGTATATATTGCTGCCATGTTCTTCACAGAACAGAGATGTGTCCACAAAGAAGGTCAGGAGGATATATGTTCTCCCATATTCCCAAATCGACATTTTGTTTATTTAGTAACAGAATATATTTACTTGGATATTATAGAGTGAAAAATAGGAGAAGTGGTGGTGTGTGGTGGGTTTCGGGGTTTTTTTTGTGGATGTGTTAGATCAGTCCTGTGGATGCTTTCTACTTTTGCTGCTTTGGCAAAATGGTTTTGTTCTTTAAAATAAATATTTAAGTATTATTCATTATGAAATAGTTGCATGAATAGCTGCAAGGTGCTAGTTCTGTTTTGAGATAACGAAGACATGGCAGATGTTCTTTTCAGGAGTATCTACTAATACTGGGAATGCATTTTAAAATCAACTTACCTAACTGGCACATGTTTTCAGGAGATGCAAAGTGTTATGTTTTTGTGTGACTTAATTAATGAAACTTTTACCTTTAATGTGTAAAATGTTTCAGGTTGGAGAGACATACCAGATGCCTCCTTACAAGTCTTAATAAAAATGCGCTGGACTCATGAAATCTTTACTTGTAATTTATTGAATAAAGCCTTTTTGTATGTTAGAAGCTTAATTCCTCTGTCAGATAGTATGTTTTGTGAAATGTTGGGTTTTTTTTTTTATCTATAGGTTCCTTCAGAAAAATCGGAATCCTTTGCATCCATGTTGAGACGCTCTCCTTTAATTCAGATGGGACCGGCAAAAGATAAAATTGTCATTGGTCGAATATTCCATGTTGTAGAGGATGATCTTTATATAGATTTTGGTGCCAAGTTTCACTGTGTGTGCAAAAGACCAGAAGTGGATGGAAAGTAAGTAATAAACTTACGGTAAGCAATTAACATATGCGAATGACGTATGGTAATGCATGTCTAATGTGACTTGACCATCTTCTGGGCTGAGCTTGGATAGTTCATATGAATTTTGTGGTTTAAACTATAGAAGTTAACATATTGTGCAGAACGAAAGTATGATCACAAACAAGTCTGCGTAGCTCAGATGTCATTGTCTTGAATGCAGATTCCTTTGCAAGTTTGCATTATTGCTATCTATGTTATTCCATCTTATGATGACTAAAAGGAGTTGCTGGGTGTTTTGTCACTGAGGAGAGGGGAAGTGGTTATCATCCGAGTTGTTAAGCACTGTTTATTGAAATACTTGGGAATTTTGCGAATGTGAGACTTCAGTCCCATGTAAATTGTAACCTTCCTTAGGCAAGAGCTATCTATGCCAAATGTATATATGTGAGGTGATGTACTACTGGTGAGTTTACACCTTGTTTGTGATAATACTGTTTGTAATACATGATCAGCACTGATGTGGTCAAATATTCCATAATGTAGAAGATTATTTTATGTAGCCTTTGGTGGCAAGTTTCACTGTGTGTCCTGAACTAGAACAGCTGTGGTGGAACTGGAACAGTTGTGCTGGGGAATGCAGTAGTTATAGCTGAGAGATAAGGAATTAATGAATTCTAGTGGAAATAGTGTTTATAAGCTTTCTAAACTGCCTTTAGCACCTTATGTTTATGTAGTATTCAAAGATACCTTGTCTATTTAATGCGTCTCCAGGTTGTTTTAACACTTTGTTTTTAATATGTAGGCGAAACACCATGTTTTTGAATTCATAACATCAGAATGTTTTAGTCCATCTCTTTTCCCTCTTTTTTTCCTTGAGAGAGGAGGAGCATCTTTGTTAATCTACAAGATTACTGTGTCTGAAACATTAAATATGATTCCTGTGATAAACAGTTCTGAAATGTGGATTTAAAAAAGATTTAACAGAAATAATCACAAATTTTTGTGCAAGTTTGTGATAGCATTTTATCGGAGCACTTGTATACTCATCTTCCTTTTTTTGTCATCAAAGCAAATGTGATTGATGGCCCAGGATGAACAGAGTCCTTTGTGTCCATCACATTTGGCAGCAGGCAAAGATTTTTCGTAGTCTTTTGCTGCTGCTGTAGTGGTAAAGCCCTTTTTACTCTTTTTATCTCTTGGTTGTTCTAAATTGAGAAGAGCTTTGCCTTTCCCAGTCCCATTCTTGCACACTTGAAGAGTGTTTCTATGCTGATCTCAATCAATAACTGTTCATGTCGTGTTTGTGGTAGAGTTCAGACCGAAGCTCCCTGTTGAGCTGAGCCTTCTGCCAGGCCCGCTGGACTTCAGCGCATTGGGGAAGACGCTTCTAGAGCATCAAGGAGTTTGTCCTTATAGATCAGTGGCCTCTTCTGAGCACCTTTTTGTTTCAGGACAGCTTCTTGTCTACCCTGAATAAACCGAAGTCCACTGTCCTGAAGCCCAGATCTCTCCTCTGCCACTTGCCTCTAGCACTCTCCTTCAGCATTTAAGCTCTGTCACTGATGGTCACTGCAGCCGAGGCTGCCATCAGCTACCACGTTTCCGAACAGTTCTTTCCTGCCTGCCAGTAGTGTGTCCAGTAGAAGACCTGCCCTAGTTGGGCCACCAGGGCACGCTCGGGATTGCTTGCTGCCCCTCCATGTTTCTGCTTGAGCAGACGTCAGGACATTTGAAGTCCCCTGTGGGAATCAAGGCCTGCAGCCATGAGGTGGCTTCTGGTTGTGTGAATGAGGCTTCATCCACTCCCTCTTCCTCATCAGTCAGCCCGTAGCACACGTCCACTGTGACACTGTCTTTGTTGGTCTCATTCTGACTTGCAGCTCTCAGCTCCCTCTTTGCATGGTTGGTAGCAAGGCTCCGCGCTCTCATGGAATCACGGAATGGTTGGGGCTGGAAGGCACCTCTGGAGATCTTCTAGTCCAACCTACCTGTTAAAGCAGGTTCACCTGGCGTAGATCACACAGGAAGGTGTCCAGGCGGGTCTTGGATGTCTCCAGAGAAGCAGACTCCACAACCTCTCTGGGCAGCCTGCTCCAGTGCTCTGGCACCCTCAAAGAAAAGAAGTTTTTCCTCGCTTCCAATGCAGCCCCCTTTACCTTGTGCCATATTTGCTTGCGTGCTTCCTCCTGGGTTTGGGGAGCAGGTAAACTCGCGCTAGAAGTTACTTGGAAAGAAACAAAAATTCTACAAGAGGTTATTGTCTGTAAAGCTTGTTCTGTTAAACTGCTCAGTGCTGATCCTAACAGTTGTGATTTCTTGGGATGTCCAAGTGAAAGACCCCGTGGTGCTACCACCAGGTGGCCATAAGAAAGGATGCCACCCTCAAGATTGTCTTGGGTAAAAGAGCAACTAAAAAAAGGTATCCCTTGCTTGGAAATTTTGAAGTAGCTGCATAAATACATTTCTTCTAAAGCAAATGTCAACCTTAAAAAAACCAAAACCAAAACTACAAAACAAAAAACAAACCGAACCCACAAAACCAAAACAAACAACAACAGAAAGCCCAAAACAACAAAAAAACCCAACCAAACAAAAAAAACAAACCAAGACACTACAAGCTATTAACTAAAAGAAATCCTGGAACAGTAACGATACAAAATTTAAATTGAATAAGCATCTGAATAACCTGCTAGCTATTTTGGGGGTTTTTTGGTGTTTTTTTGTTTGTTTGTTTGTGGGTTTGTTTTTTTTTTCCGATTGTTTTCCTTTTTCCTATCCTCTTTGGAAAAGCTGATTCATAGGATTGCAAAAAATGTATTAAACTATCAGGATTGATGATATTGAGATTGGAAGCATGCACCAGTTTAGTTAAAGGCCAAACATATTGTTGGTAAAATCTCACTGGGGTCAGGCTTGGATGTATTTGGTTATAAATATCAACAGCATTTTGTTCTTTGAGATTTATTTAATGTGACAGGAGTATTTATTACCCTTGTGATTTCAAGGTCTTATTTAATATGCACTGTACTTATTTAATATATACTGTAATTAGTAAAAACATGTTTCTTTATACACTTTGACTTAAATGCTGTATTAAATTTGTGTTTTATGGCAAAAACATACAGCAATTCTGTAAAGCACCTCAACTTTATACAAAAGAGAGTTTGTAGGAAATTAAGGGTAAAGTAGCTTTTCAGCTATAGAATAAAGTAGCGTATTTTTCTTTAACACGCAGAGGAAATGAAGTGTTAAAGAGGAAAGTGACTGTCTTACGTCTCCACATGAGCAACAACTTAATCCTTGGCAAAAAGGTGCTGTTACAACCTGCTCCTGCCATTGTCAGATGGAATTCCTAAGAACCAGAAAATGTGGGGAGGGGTTGTGCTGACACTGCCGCTGCATGGGCTGCACCTGTACCGGTAATGACCAATTCCCATTAAAAGCACAATGGCTTTTAGTAATTTTCTAAAATGTAGGATTGCGGGACCAGCTTCCAGAGAGGATTAAACTGCACCTCTCCATGCCAGTGTAATGAAGCTTTATTTTCAAAGACTGCTGTAGCCCTCCAGCAACTCCAGTGTTATCAGGCTGTAGGATCAGAAAGACACTTCCTGTATGTTTGAGTATGCAGCTGGCGCAGGGATTTCCAGTATATCCTGTGGCGATTTTACTTGACACCTTTTATACAGTGCGTATTTGCCAAACTTAAATAGTAGAGAAGGGAAGAAATCATTTGATGCTGGTCGTGATTTAGAACATGACAGCTTAATGAGCATCATAAAACATTACCTAATGCTGTGTCTGTAGATTGTGTCTAAATATTTACACTGTTTGAATGGTTGCCAGGGTGAATTTTATTTGGGAAACATTTTAAATTCTTCTCTTTTTGTTCTATTTTAAAAAATATTTTATAGATAAGGACAGAATGGAATCCAATTAAAAATAATTACCTTTTTAGACTAGGTAATGTGAATAAGGATGTTTTCTAGCACATTCATTTTATCAAGACTCTCTTACATATAAGTTAATTGCGATAAGTGAAACTATTTAAAAGATCTTGTAAGATTAAAAAAAAATAATCAATTTCTGAAAAAAACAGAAATGAAGAAAAAAGCAGAGAGAGATGCTCTGTGGGGGGGAAGATTTCAATGAGACACAATTTGGTTTACTTCCAGTTTGTGTATTATACGCGGTTACTGCGCATTAAGCTGGAGGGCAAGTTTGGGGTTAACTGTTTCATTTTGATGACATGTGAATATGCTTCTTGAACAATTAGTGCATCTTTCAGCCAGAATGAGCTACCTCACACAAAGCACGGAGTAAGCTACCTCGAGTAAGCTGCCTCGCTCTTGGCGTGCGGTACAGATACTTGCACCAGGGAAGATGTCAGTGTGTGGTAAATTTACTCTTTGCTTGCTGAACCCTCGTTCCCCTGACTGTTGTGTATATAATAGACATCGACAGAGGGATCGAGTGCACCCTGAGCAGCTTTTCAGATGACACCAAGCTGAGTGGTGCAGTTGGCACACCTGAGGCACGTGATGCCATCCAGAGAGACCTGGACAAGCTTGACAAGTGGGCCCATGTGGACCTCATGAGGTTCAATAAGGCCAAGTGCAAGTCCTGCACCTGGGTCGGAGCAACCCCCGATATCAATACAGGGGTTGAGAGTAGTCCTGAGGAGAAAGACTTGGGGGTACTGGTGGGTGGGAAGCTGGACATGAGCTGGCAATATGCACTTGCAGCCCACAAGGCCAAGCATATCTTGGGCTGCATCCAAAGGAGAATGGTCAGCAGGTCGAGGGAGGTGATTCTGCCCCTCTGCTCTGCTCTGGTGAGACCCCACCTGGAGTCCTCAATCCAGCTCTGGAGCCCTCAGCACAGGAAAGACATGGACCTGTTGGAGAGGGGCCAGAGGAGGCCACCAAGGTGATCAGAGGAATGGAACAGCTCTGCTGTGAGGACAGGCTGAGAGAGCTGGGGTTGTTCAGCCTGGAGAAGAGAAGGCTCCAGAGAGACCTTATTGTGTCATTTCAGTGCTTAAAAGGGGCCTTTAAGAAAGATGGGGACAGACTTTTTAGCAGGGCCTGTTACAACAGGACAAGGTATAATGGTTTTAAACTAAAGGAGATTGAGGCTGGACACGAGAAAGGAGTTTTTTACAATGAGGGTGGTGAAACACTGGCCCAGGTTGCCCAGAGAGGTGGTAGATGCCCCATCCCTGGAGACATTCAAGGCCAGGCTGGACGGGGCTCTGAGCAACCTGATCTAGTTGAAGATATCCGTGCTCATTGCAGGGGGGTTGGACTAGATGAGCTTTGAAGGTCCTTTCCAACCCAGACTATTCTGTGATTCTGTAATGGTGCAGGATTACTATGGAAAGGTGTAGAGAAACGATGTTAAAGACATAACCTTTCTAACTCTTTCATTTTATTTCCGTGGTGTAGTTCTTGCTTAGCAAAGGCCCAAGCTCTGCTGAGGAAAATATTTTTAACTCCCAATTTTGTTAAGTGAGGAGAATTAACACGGTAACTGTAATAGCAGCATTTTCTCATTCTATTTATGTGTTCAAATTGTTGCTGATAGCTCATCGGCATTAAATCAGTGGTTTCTTCCTTCTCTGCTTCCCTTCTTCTGTTGTCATTTTTGTTCCCAACAGATCTATATTTTTCTCACAAGTCGTTCTGGTAGTAACCACACTACAGAAAACCAGCCTCTTTTAAGAAGTTGAAGAAAATGTGTAACCAGTCTCTTACAGGGAATACATTATCTTTCTTCCTTCATCTTTTGCTGCCATTGCCTTGTTCATGTGCTCTGTTGTTAACTATTTGTACCCCTTCCAGGCTTGTTCTCTCTATTCTTTTTTACAATACTGATCACTAATATATATTTCAAATATAAGTATAATGTAGATACCTTTATAATGAATTACAGTTTAATATTATTCTATCTATTCACTGTTATATAAGTTAGTGAGCCTTTTTAGCCTGCATACTATTGCTCACCTTTTTACCTATGTTTTCCCACTGGACCATTGGGATTTGCAGTTTTGTTGTATGTTTTTAAGCAGTTGCCATGTTTTAGAGGTGACTGTATTGCAGCAGTATATGTTCCTTCTAATAATGCTTTTGGAAAGTTTTATAAATAATTTTTGCTCATTTGTACGTAATTAAATCAGAAATTGCTTAACTTAGTAAAATAGCTATCAACATAATCTTATTTAGTCAGCATGAGCAGTTACCTGGTCTTTCACAGAACTTCTTCTATTCTTTTGTCATCAGCTCTGATTTTTTTTCTTTTGTTTGGAAAGTATGTCCTGCCTGTTTATATGACAATGATTTCCTATGTGCCTGTGACTTCAAATGGTTTAAGTCCATCAGTACCATGTTGCTGACTAATACATTGGTAATACTAAGTAGCTATCTGAAATCAAAGTCATCTTCATACTTCCTTGCTCCTTCCTCACCCTCCTTAGCTTCCAAGTTGTCCTACCTATCAGGTAAGCATCTATTTATTGGAGGGCAAAATTTGTGTTTTGAAAGATGAACTTAGACCATCTTAGTTTAGAATTTTTGAATACGTATGACCTGCTTAACTTTGCTGAAGTGTAAAACAAAGTGCGCACACATGCTTTCCTGAATCTCTTCCAGTTTGTATCTTTTATGGAAAACATCATCAGACAACCGGTCTCCACACTGTGAAAACGAATCTCTTTCTGTGATTGAAGTTACCAGAATGTCATGTTGAAATTCTCCAAGGACCAAGTTGGTTTGCACTAGTCATCAGCAAACTTGTGTTTTGGCATTCTGGTCAGCCTTTGGTCTCAAACTTTGCCCAAATTCCAGGGAGAATTGGTAAGCAGGACTGATCTTGTTGTCCTGTTCCCACATACCACCATTGCAACTTAAAAGGAAGCTTTATTGTTTATATTGAAGAGGGCTAAATTCAAAGCGGTGGCATGAACTCCCTTTTCTACAAAGCTCCCATATAGCGCAATTCGCCGTTGCTCCCAGCCCAAACAAAGCACGCGGTGCCACCCTGTCTGCTGTCAGACAATTTCAGCTCTCTTTTTTAAAATCGGGCATGCAGAATAGCTGTGTCATTGCAAACTTAATCTGTGTACTTCAGCAAATAACCTCTAACTTATTTATAGCAGCGTGCATTTTGGAAATTATAGCATTTCTATCCCCTATGGACATAGCTTATTATTTGCTTGGTTACTTTACAATTGTGATTGTTTTTGCCACCCACCGTACATCATTCTTGAGGGGTTATTTTTAACCACAAATGGAGGTGTTGGCTTTGTGTGGTTCTGTAATACACAAGGCTGCTTCCAGAGTTCCTGGAGCCCGAAGTCTGTAAACATTTTTTTGGACTATGCTGTAAATTTCCCCATCAGAAATAAGATACTTTAGATTTTAGTGAATGCGATAATACCATGGGACAGGTGTTGTTTATCAAAAGTACTATTAATCCATATTAATGAGGCACCCTGTGCAGCATTTGGTATGGACTATGCAGCATAGACCTAGGATTATGGCCACAGCAGTGCATGAGAGCCTGCAAATCACTTTTTCATCTTTGTTTTCACTTCTGCTGTTACTTTAAAGTAGCAGAGAGTTAGGAGATTTGATGGCCTTTGGAGAAAGAAAAACCTACAAAACTAGTAGCATTTACTGGTGAAAATTTTGTGCCAGCTCTGTCTTCTGGCATCATGATAAATGGGAGGTGGAATATGCTACATAAAACATCTTGGGAGAACAAAGCAGTCCATAGGTGGCCTGGAGCTTTTTTGGCAGTGTCAAAGTCTGTAAATACTCGTTAAGCCACACTTTTTCTCATACGTGGACGTGCACACATACACGATAGAGGGAAAAAAAAAAAGGCTTGGGAACCTTATTACTGCATTGAAAGGGCTTGAGTGTTGTCTGCAGAAGGTGAGGTAGGTTAACCCTCCTAACTCAGGTATTGGATGTCAAGAGCTGTAGAAGCTAGAGATATAAACTCATGACTTGGCAGAAGAATTAAAGTTGTTTCTAGTATTTCATTTTGAAATTGATGAGAATAAATGGCTTCAATCTCTGTATGCAGCATATTTGGAAATTCTTTTTTTCCCCCCCTGTGCTTTGGAGAAAGCTTTGCGGTTTGCATGCGAGGAGGACCTCTCTCACTTAAATATTTCTAGTAAAGTATAATTAATTACCTCAATTAAAAAGGCTCTTGGAATCTCAGCCATTCCAGATGCAGAAGATTATGATTTTTATTAGAAACCCTGATGCTCCCCAACATGTTTCACTGGCAGTGGATGAATTAGGGACATGCCAGTTATCCAGGCGCCTGGTACTTTTTCAGGGTACAGAGGGCTGCACTTCACCGAACCGCAGAGCAGAGCAAGGTGCCGATGTTTCTGGCTTAAAGTCTGATCAGTATGACCTGTTCCTGTGACAAGAGGACAGGGCTAGGTGATAAAAACAGCCCGGGTTACTGAGACAGTGTAACTGCTTTATTAGGTTGGGTGTAGCTGTACTAAACCCTCTTCTTAGCATAATGAGTTGAGCTGCAGAGCTGAGCCTTGGATTTCAGTTTGGGAGCCAGCTTGGTCTAAACTGGCTCGTGGGCTCTGCGTGGCAACTCACTGAGAGGTATAGACTTGCCCAAAGACAGAAGCTATTTAGTTTCTAGGTTGGGAAACTGAATTAATGATGGTTTGGACCAAATGTGAATTATAAGTCTTCTTATAACATAGATCTTACTCAGGGAAATTAATGCTATTGTATAACCGTGGAGTGGTAATTATTCTTCCCTCTGGAGTAGTTTCAGCAAACGAGCCTGAGAAGGGAATTAGCACAGCTAGGGAAGCACTCTGCAGGTGATACGTCAGCCTCGAGCTCTTCAGAAGGCAAGAGTCAGGCCTCCCGCAAGTCATGGTGTTAAAGTTGCTTTTATTTTTTGTTTTATTTATTTTTTGGGTTCTGTAGTCTTTGTGTTCACATCACTCTATATATATATATTTTTTTTTAGCTTGTCAGATTAGGAATTTTTAGTTAAACCAAGTTTTTTTAAAAGGCAATTGAGCTTCTTGTGTAACAGTATAACTGCAAAAACCGAGACACTAAATATCAGAAAGATATGATAAAGTTGTTAATATTAGCAAAACTAGAGATGTTCTGCAGGCTTAGTTCACTGATAATTCTTCTTAGTCTGCTTTATAATATTAAGATTAGTAAAGCTGGAGGCCAGTAATGCGCAGTGTGCCCCAGGGGTCAATACTGTGTCCCGTTCTTTTTAACATTTTCATTAGTGCCCTTAGTGATGGGACAGGGTGTACCCTCAGCAGGTTTGCATAAAGCACAAAACTAAGAAGAGTCACACAGGGTGGTTGTGGTGCCATCCAGAGGGACTTTGAGAGGCTGGAGAAGTGGGCTGAGAGGAACCTCATGAAGTTCAACAAGGAGGAGCACAATGTCCTTCCCCTGGGGAGGTGCAGCCCCAGGCACCAGTACATGCTGGTACCAGCCAGCAGGAGGGCAGGTTGGCAGTGAAGGACCTGGGAGAACTGGTGGATGCCAAGTTGAACATGAACCTGGCGATGTGCCCTTGCAGTAAAGAAGGCTACAGGTATCCTGGGCTGCATTAGGAGGAGTGTGGCCAGCAGGCTGAGCCAGGTGATCCTTTACCTCTCCTCAGCACTGGTGAGGAGTGCTGGGTCCAGTTCTGGGATCCTCAGTACAGGAGAGACATGGACATACTGGAGAGAGTCCAACAAAGGACCACAAAGATGATATAAGACTGGACCATCTTTCCAGGAAAGGCTGAGAGAGCTGGGACTGTTCACCTGGAGAAGGCTCAGGGGGAATCTCATCGAGTATATAAATACTGGAAGGGAAGGCTCTTCCCAGTGGTGCCCAGCAACAGGACCAGAGGCAATGGGCACAGTCTGAAACACGGGAGATTCCCTCTGAACATCATGGAATGGTTTGGATTGGAAGGGACCTTTAGAGATCATCTAGTTTCAATCCCTCTGCCATGGGCAGGGACGCCTTCCACTAGATCAGGTTGCTCAAAGCCCCATCCAATCTGGCCTTGGACACTTCCAGGAACGGAGCAGCTTCTCTAGGCAACATTTTCCAGTGTCTAACCACCCTCATCATAAAACGTGTTTTCAGGAAACACTTTTTCACTCTGGGGGTGACTGAGCACTGGGACAGGTTGCCCAGAGAGGCTGTAGAGTCTCTCCATCCTTGGAGATATTCAAAAGCCGTCTGGACATGGTCCTGGGTGACCCTGCTTTGAGCTGGGAGTTGGACCAGGCCGTTTCCAGAGGTGTCTTCCAACCTCTGTTATTCTGTGATTGTGTGATGATAACTTGACCGAAGATCAGCCGGCCTGGCTGGGGGCTCTGGCCATGGACGATCCAGTCTGAGCTGGTGGTTGCAGTAGTTGTCTGTGCAGCGGGTGCTTCCTCAGAGGGAGGAGTGGATGTCAAGTGCCACTTGGAACAGGCCCAGAAGGCTGATAAAATTAATTCTTACTCTTACACACCAAACCCCTGACAGATGATTTTTTCCCCCTGACGCTTTCTCTAACGCTTTGTCAGCCTATTTAGATGCCGTTATCCAAGCAGGGCACAAAAGCAGGTGAATTCCTACAAAGCAAGGTAAGCCTTTTAAGGCTGAGTGTTTCTGACCTGTGTAGGGGATTCCCCTGCTTTGCTATTATTAGGCAGCTCAGCAAACCTGAATAAAAAGAAAAAACAGTGTTTAGAGGCAAAAAAGTAACATTTTATTGCATGTCTTTTATTTAGGAGTAATTTCCTTTTCACTTTTGCTCGCTAACAAAAATAATGCAGTGCTTGCTGCCTCTTTTTTTCACATGCACTTGTGTGGAACTAGGATGGGAATAGAATATGAGTAAAGTTTTCGTATCAAACATTTTAGAGGAAGAAGCAGAGGCAATAGAAGAACTAAAGCAGCACGTAGGTTGTGTGTAAGGAGCATCTAACAACACAGTCCTTACTATTGTATATGCTTACCTAATTTTTCTTAAATTTTCAAGATTAAATTTAAAATCCTAGGCAAGTGTTGCTGTTGTGCTGGAAGAAATGCAGTGTTAAGTAAAGACTCATATTTTTGAAAAGAAAAAAAAAAAAGGTGTTACTCTTCCAAGAGTATTGAATAGCTGTTGAAACTTGCCTTAATAGATTTTGGAGTGCGTGTGTGTGGTCACTGCTGCCATGGCTCTGTCAGCATTTTAGGCACGACAGCAACAAGGCAAGGATGCAACGGCTGGTGCTTTGTGGACTTGCTGAATGCAGCCGTGATTTGTGGACACTGAAATATGAACTATGGTGATAGTCAATCATGGAACATTTTTTTTTAACAAAAACAAAGCTCTTTTTCCTTTTGTGATAGCTGTCAAGAGAGGCAAATTTTCTATTTTCCTGTCGTAGCCTTTTACAACAGTTTATTTTTTTAAATCTAAATAACTCAAAATCCAGCCACACAGCTTGGGTGAGAAATAATAGTTCCCCTCCAGTCCTCCGAATCCTGAAGGAATGGTTCTGAAAAATACTGAAGCTATATTGTAAATGAACTGCTTTGAGACGTGACGGGCTCTGATCACACGTCAAAATGCACATAATGTGGTCACACTGCTTGGGTATGTGCCCACTTAACCGAGAAATTGAGATACGATTCTGAAGGCAGGGAAACAACTATTGGAAACAATGAAAAATGCCTGGCACTTATTGGTGTTTAGTGACTTTGCATTAGTAGGGTAAGAAGAAAAGGGCTTAAGCAATTTTTCTTTTGTTTCATCAGGGGAAATGAAGGATTGCGTGTTTGTTCTCCGTGAAACCTCTTGTTCTTTATTTTCATAGTAGTTAGCAAGGTCTTCCAAAGGCAATGAGATCTTATGAACCACTTTCACAGTTGGTATAAGCCTATATAAAGCTTGTCTTTATAGAAATACACAGTGCACATGTTTAACACTTCGGAGATCTTCTGGAAGTAGTGCAGCGTTAATTTAAAAAATCAAAATATTAAAGCTATAATCCTCTGCAAAATTAAATCCCAATCGAACTTTTTAGGTCTTTCCCATACATTGTAAGGAAGTGTAAGTAGCTTACAAGTTTGATTTATTTGCAATTCGTACTCATTAAATTGAAGTATTAGGCAGAGATCTTAATCTGAGTGGTAATTATAAACTGATTGCCAATCTGTCCTTCCGTTTAGGAAGTTTAGGTACTTCTTTTCCTATGACTTTATGCAGTTGGAGTTACCTAAAAGCATTTTAACCTTTCAAGTAGTGCCTGCTTGCCCTCCCTCACCTTTGGGTGCCCAGTGCCAGACCAGTCTGTTTACCGCCCAAGTCCTAGATTTTGCACCCTCCAATGCCTTTCAAGGCTGTTCTTGGCAGCTGGCTTGCCAGGGCTGCTGGAGACGGACCGAAACACGCTCTGCTTCCTCCAGGCAGAGCTGGGACCTTTGCTTCCGCAGGATGTGTGAAGAGTATTCTAAGCTTTGGCCTGGATAGCCTAGGCTGTCGGTGGCGCATTTAACTAGAACTGTAAGTTATAGTAAGCCAGTGGAAAGGAATAATATATAACTGGAGTCGGTTAGGCTCGGTTTAACTTGCTGAGCAATGATTTAAGCTTAAAAAAAAAAAAGGAGTGATTTTGCAGTGATTTAGAATCACTCCGTTAAAAGAATTGGTGGAGCGGAGTTTATTTCCCCGTTTTCTTCTTTTCTCATCGTAGGGCAAACTTGGACTTGAAGGTCTGTCTGCTGAGAATTTCCTGTTCTTTTTTTTTTTTCTTTTTTAAAAAAAAGCTTCTTTTTAAAAAAAAAAAAGAAGCTAGAAGCTAATTCTTCCAGCCTTATTGATCAGCCTTTAGATCTATGAGTGTTCCTATGCCAGGGTTTGTTATAGCTCTAATAGCAGTTGAAAGGTGAACTAAAAGCTGTCTGTTCAGGACTGTGATTGATCAGATCCTCGGTAGGGTGGCAGGTGTACCTTGGCGTTCATACAGACATTTCCTACTTTACATACTCCGTGCCAGTACTCAAGTGCAGTCATATGTCACAGAGCTAGTGTTCAAAGCAGGCAGCCCTGCTTTATTTACATAAGGCCACGTGTAAACATGAAACGTACACATTCTTGTGCTATTTTGAAATAAAGTATTTAAGAATAAGGTCATTGTCTTAGCGCGTCTTTCAGGTTACTTGCTCACAACTCATTTGCCAAGAGTGGAAGTCATGGCATTTGACCCCCAAAATCTTTATGATTAGCTCACACATAATGAATCTTTCAATTTGTGGGCTTTTTTTCCCTGGCATTAGATACATCAATTTTTTTTAGTATTTTGGGGCTTTCTTCTGTAGCTGGTTAGTGTAATAACAACATTCTAGTATTTTGAGCTTAAAAAAATGAAATTGAAAGAGCACTAGAAACTGTGCTCATACTATCTTGGCTATTAGTGATAAAATGAACAATGTTCTTTGTCTTCCATTCATGGAAATCCGGGGTTTTGTTTAATTTAAAATGCAATTTTCTTCTTTTTTTTAAACCTAGTTCATAGTCTTAAAACATGCTATACATTTCTGCCACTCTGACTTTATTCTGTGTGACTTTATCCATAGTACGGGCTGCATGAGTTAAATAGCAGTTGCTACATCACTTTTATCTGAAGCGTTATGCTAATCATACCAAGTCTTTGCTAGCAAAGACTTCACTCCTTAGAATAAAGTATGCATATTTTGTTTTATACTCTAGTGTATGAAGCAGGTGAAGGTGGCAGTTTTGGCGCTGTGCTAGAGGGCTGCTTTTGTTTCTAAAAAATGCTTATACTGATGTAAATAATAGAAGTACGGTTTCCATTAAGGGGAAGTTGACAAAAATAATTATTTGAAGAGCAGCAGTATCCTATATGAAGTGGTTGTTTTTTTTTCTGCTAATAGGTAACTAATATACAGGTGCATCTGCATTATTATGTATATGAGAAATTTTCCCTGGCCCTTTGTTTGCACAGTCTGAATGTTTTGGGTGAAATACAGATGTATAGCTGTGGTTGTCTTTTGTTACTCTTCTCAGCTCCGTCGCAGCGGGGATTTAAAATGCCGACTATGTTGTTGCCGTCTTTGCTGTACCTTTTGAAGGCATGTAGGGCCGTGGTGATTCCATATCCCACGCTTGTTTTTTCTTCTTGGTCAAAGTCGCAGCCGTGAGTCGGGTCGTGGTGGGAGGGAGGGGATGTGGGGGGGGGCACATTATGGTGTTTTTGTCGTGTAAGGAGATAAGATCCATTCCTGGGGCCGGCCCCGCTGTGTTGGCAGCGGCGCGGCCTGTGGCCTGTGCCCGAGGTGAGCGGCGGGGCTGCGGTGCGGTGGGATGGCGGGAGCGGGCGAGCGGCGGCTTTTTAACCTGTGCCGGGGGAGCCGCCGCTGGCTGCCGGGGCGAGCGCGGAGCCGTTCTTCCGCCTTCACTTCCTCGGCTCTTTAGCCCCCATTGAGCGGGGAACAGTGACGGGGGACAAAAGCTGTATACACTGTACAAACAGAGCACCAAAGCGGCAGTACACTGACTCATTCTTCGCTCTGTGTGAGAACTGAGGGGGACTCTATTCAGCGCCTTTGTGCCGGTGTCTGTCAACAGCGCTGTTTGAGGCCAGCCCCATTGTGCCGGCCAGTGTTTCTTATTGACCCGAGTCTGTGCCCGCAATGTTCCCAGGGTCGAAGTTGCGAGCGAGAGAATGTTTGAAAAGGGGTAATCGTGGGCTAAATGCGTTTTGCTGCATTGTCGTCTGTCCTATTAAATCTAAACTGCGCTCGGCGTTCATGCAAACAGGTAATTATGTAGTCACAGCTGCGGCCATTGACATCTGGTTACCGCCCTGTGGAAAAAGGGGATGGGGTGCTCGCCTCTCCCTCCAGGCTCTCAAGCGCTGAACTTTAATGATATTAACTGAAAATAGAGGGTGGATTAGCGAGACTGACAGGTCAACAAGGTAGATACTTTGTCCGTGTCGGCAGAAATGAGTCCAAGTGCAGTTTCTTGGGTGTTTCTGCTGCCTTACACGTCAGATTTTTCCCATAGCCGTGAGCTTGGCTGGGCTCTAGGTCCAGTTATTAGTTAGTGGTTTTAGATCAGGAGAGCCTGCAGAATACTTTTGTCATTCTGTCTTGCAGAATGTCTGTGCAGAACAGCTCTGCAAACAGCCACCACATTAACTAATTTTATTTTTGTTTTCTAAACCCAGCAGTTTACAATGGTTCTCATCCCTATAGGCTGGGTTGCCAGGACTTCCAGATTACAAGCCTTCATTATCAATAGCCCGGTATTGCAGAACTTAGTGGTAAGTGTACGAGGGTAATAAAACATTGCTGGCCATAAATTATTTTAGGGCAACTGCTTTTTCTTTTAGTGTACTTTGGAACTGTGGTGTAGTATTTGCATGAAAATCAGTCTGACACATCCTCTCTCTCATGCTCCCCCATTCTGCTGGGAGGGAAGAGGTCTCTACATAACATACATAATTATTAAAAGAGAGGGTTACACAGGCCTGGGTGACTTCCCTGGCACATCAAGGGTGGGAGCACACCCCCTGGTCAGGAGGGGGTGCAGCCGGCTGGTATTATCCTGTAAATAATAATAAATCCATGCTTTGAGAGGGATGTATTTCAGGAACAGTGCATATATTTTATATGTATGTATATATATATATACATAATCCTTCATAGTTATGGGAGGACTGTAATTGCTGAAAGTGGGAAGCTTCCTCCTGCAAAGGTGAAACTTTTGCTCACTGTTTCTGAGCAGAGGGGCTGGCTCTTCATTCATGGAGCAGGGAGGGAGAAAAGCTGCCCTGTTCAGACTCATGGGAACCTGCTTATATTGTGTATCTCTGAAGTTATCTTGCATGGGCATGTTAGGCAATTAGCTTTTTCTCTTTTTCTGTCGATTGTTTTTTTACTTGATTTCTACCTTTTTCTACTCCTTACAGGCCTCTCTATAATATACTGACTCTGTTATGCAAGAAGCAAGGGTAAAAAAGCTAAACCTCAAAATGTTTCAAACATATCCAGAAATATGTTGGTATTAGTGTCTTTTTGCGGGCAGAGGACAGCAAGGAAGGACCAAGTCCATCTGCTAGCAAAAGGCAGTTAAATTACATTTTCACAATTACCTGGTTCTGTGGCTCTACAACACTTATTGCTGTAGGAAGGAATAAGTTTCCTTAGGGACTTTTCCAGGTTACGCCAGGGCTATATCCATTGTCTTTGCTGCCTGTGTGTCAACACAATTTTTTCCAAATATGCAGAAAATTATGTTTGTTCATTCCCCAGTAGATTTATTAACTTTGTAAAAATAATAGAGTGCCTTAGGAAGTTGTTGTTTCTCACTGATGTAGCTCGGTCCCCTAAACAATCTGTACATTGCTTTGCTTAAAAAATTAAGATATTCGAAACAGAATATTTCCTCATTAGCACCCGCTGCTTTTTCTACTGTAAAGGGAATACCAAATAATAATATTAATCTATAGGACTCAAACCCGTGTCGAAGAGTGTTCTCCTCAGGTGTTTTATCTGTAGAGGAGATAAATGAGATTTACATTTTATCCTTGAAAGTCTGTAAATGCCTTACAGTCTTTAAAATACTTTAGTTCTATAGCTAACAAAACCTGTTACACTCCAAAAATGAAAAGTCAGGAAGAACTTGGAGTGGGAATTCTCAGCAGAGTTCAAGAAGCTTCCTGGCTAAATTGTTTTTCCCCTGACTTACCTAATAAGTAGAAGTTGAGCAAAGTTTTACCTTGAGTACTCCCAGTTTTGATGCCATGTGCATCTTGTGATACGTCAGCTGTAATTCTGAGTGTCTCTTCAGGTAATTCCAAAGGAGGTGTAAGAACACATTTTTCAAAGAGGCAAAGATGAGCCCTCGTCTTTATATCTGTCACCTGACTTATTGCGATAGGTACTGACCACTGCAGTGCTCCTGTACGTTTGGAAGGTGGCGCTGTATAATAAAAGAGAGGTTGAAAACTACATGTAAAGATAATTGTGTGCCCAGTGGTTTGGAGCATTAAGGTAATATTATCATTGTAATCAGGAGAAACTTTGCATGATATTTTCTCAGAATGAAAAATTCATAATGACTCCATTGGTACAATTTATTTTCTTGAAGCAGTGGTAATTTGCAGAAGTAAAAGGCAAATAAGCATAAAGAATTTCAGTTGAAATGAATAATGAGGGGTTTTCCTTTTTCTTTTTTTTTTTTTTTTTTTT
>VWYH01002317.1:0-52942 GCA_013399365.1 Pampusana beccarii | reverse complement strand
TTTTTTTTTTTTTTTTTTGTGCTTGAAATGCTTGCTATTCAATGGGAAACGATGTCTCTGATCAATGCTTAACAGCTTTTACTTTATCTTTCACAGTAACAACATGTGTCAAATGAAAAATTAATAGTAATTTCTTGTACCTTTTACAAATAATTCTGCCTGGTTTTTTTTAAGATTTGTTTATGTAGCAGATTACATTATGATTAAGTTTTAATGTATCTCTTTTTCTATTTTATTTTAATATGAGTCAGCCTGTGTGAGACCGTTCAATGCAACGGTATTATCTATCAATCACTATCTCTATGCATTGGAAGTAGAATTGAACAATATTCTTTCTGAAACTGGTATACTTACTGGTAAAGTCAGCCCAAAGTGTGATGCTTATATATGCAGTATATGTGTGACGCATATGTAGCCATAATTTAAGTGAGCATAGTTCTTAGAAGGAGAATGAAGTGTGAGTCAAAAAAAAAGAAAAAGGGTTTCTAGCAGAAATGAGTTGGCTTGTTTCAATGGAGGGCCCCAGGTTATCGTAACCCGTGTGTAAAAACAACAGTATGCTTGGCACGCCTTGCCCCTGTGAGTTCAAAAGAACTTTATGGAAACTGCAATAACCTTTCTAAAAATATATCAGAGGGCATAGCCTCTGAGTACTGCAAATAACGTTCCGATAGGGTGTGGGACAGCCCTTTTCCGATACATAACGTCTGTGGGTTACAACTCTTAAAAAGAATACAACAGTGAAGCATAGGAATGGACAATACCTGTTGACAGAGGCTGACCTGTCACCACTGCTCCTTTTAGGATTTGTCTTTGTACAGCCTGTGAGAAAAGATTTGTGGTTCTGCGAGCTTGCAATACAACTGAATGTTAACCGTTTCCCTAATGAAGATTTTTTTGAGGGGTTTAAAAAAGTGTATTTATCTCAGCAGAAAACTGGAATGGTACAAAACATCTGAAAGTGTTTTTACCAATAATAATTCTTAATCCCACTAGGTAGCTTATTAATTTTGGCTTAAAAATGTGCAGTGTCATCTAATACTGAGACAATATTACGAGCATGTAGCATGTAGTTTTCTGTATGTGTCCAAATGAAGAGCTCAGATGTTACTTTACAGAAACACAGCCATAGGGAGGATCAGGTATTTTAGTTGTCAGCATACTGTCTAAAGCAGAGAATTTCTCTTCAAAACAAGAAAACATGTCCACAGCCAAGATCAGATCAGTGATGGCTCTGGAAGACAGCTCTGGTTTTCCTGCCATGGGGGCTAATGCACAATAAGAGCAAAGAAGTGGGATTGACTTACAGGTTACCTCATTTAGACTGGGTAAAATCCAGATTTATTGCCCCAAAGTAATCAAAGCCTCCATTAACAATGCCTTGTTTTATATATATATATATATATATATATATATATATAAAATAAGAGGGCTGGTCAGCTGCGTTTTCTGGTTTTGTAATTTCTTACAAGTTGCAAGAGTTTGCTTTTTGGTATTGGTTTTATTGCATGTAGATGTTTCTCGTATTCAAGTTAAGATTATTTTTTCCCCCGCCAGTTACTAGAATGAGATTAACTTAGTTCATCACTTAATCACGTTGTGATTGTATTGCTTTTCGTTAGAGAAGCTTTCCATGTGTAGGCATGATGCAGTGGTTAAACAGAGATTTGCAACAGGACAATATAGATTATAATCGATGCAAGTCAGCCTTGACAGGACTTTCCTTTTAGTCCCTCTGACTATTGTCGCAGCTTCCCCTCATTCAGTTCGGTGGTTGTTCTTTGTGTGAGACCAATAGATAGTATTGGTAGATCAGCAAATGTTTGGTTTCTAATTGATCTCTTGTAAAATAGAAATGCAACTCTGACTCCTTCAGATTTCCTTATTACCCTAATGACAAATGTGCTGCTCTGCAGCCTTCAAGAATTAAACAAAAAACTATTTGGAGAGCAAAGAATTTTCAACAACCTATTGTTGCTCTATTTTTTTAAAGGAATTTCGGGTCTTTGATAATTTGAGATCCATCTGTTTTTCTTTGAAGGAGAATAGACATGAAGGAAAAAACACACCAGATTCGGGAATAATTTTTCAATTTTAGAAATGCTGCTGGGGGTCGTAGCGCCAACTACCTGGTTAATTCATCTTCTTTTATCAAAAATGTAAAAATGTGGAGGGCTTGGAGCCCTCATGGTAATGGGAAAGCTGCTCAGCTATTTCTAGAAAGAAGGTGGGTGTAAGAAGATGGGTATGCCCGGGTTGCTTTGGGAGAAGGTGGGTGTAGCAGAGGGTTAAATCTCTGACGTGCTGAAGTGTCTTAATTAGAGCTTGGCAAAGAGCCACGGTCAGTAGAAAATACGCCATGGCTGAGCCGGCAGCAGCAGCGAGTGGTGGCTGGAGCCTCCGGCAGGGTCTCCTGCATTCAGCAGCACCCGCCGCTCCTGCCCTACCTGTTGTGGGAAAGCGAGATGCTGCCTGGCCCTGAAACAAAGCAGCCCAGCGTTTTCCCATCCCACCTCACCCTTGTGGCCCGGCAAAGAAAGGATGTGGGGATGCGGAAGAGGGGGGAGACACCTGCCAATAAAAGCAGCTTTTGCAGCCGCTCGCCACACGCGGTGGCCGGCAGCGGGAGGAAGGGCCGGTTAAAACTGCAGAGCAAATCTGGTTTTACACGCTGTAGAGAATGGGTACAGCATTTGCCTTAAGATGGGAAAATGGGAGAGTTTGAAGTTGGAGGCTTAGAAGATTTTAAAACATTGATGGCCTGTAGTGATGCTTTTCGGATTGGGAATTACTGCATTGTTGTGAAAAATGGTGATGATTTACTTCTAAGAATTATTAATAGGTACTGCTTTCCCCAAGGTCTGTTTAGAGGCCTGTTTACAGTCCTGGTGGGAAAAATATAATATCAAGTTGCCCAAATAATCATAGATTGTCACAGGATGGACAGTACAGATTAAATATAAACCGAAACACCAAACCTGTTATTTAAAAATGAAACAATGAAACGACTTCTAATTTCAGGACTAGGTTGTTGCATCTTACAATGAGAAATACAGAGATACAGACTTGTGATAATATTGAGCTGATAACATTGTGCGTGTAAAGGCAACATATTCAGAGAGGCAGTAGGGTAGGTACTCCTCAGACTGGTGTGTTTGTAAAGTGTGTAGAAAGGCATGTCTTTTTACAACCTTAAAAAAACCAGAATTTGTTAGACTGCATCTTGGGATCTCTGGGAAGGTCGAAATGCCCCGTAGTTTATTTGAAGAGAAGAAAAATGTGTTTTATGTTTGAGGGAGTTTCCAGAGGTACCAGTAGGTAAGTTCTTCTATCTCTCACTGAATTTCAGTGGAAATTAAACACCTAAATCCAGTCTCTGAAGGCCGGGAAGTCGTCTCCTTTTAGGTACAACAACATTAATAATGCATTGCAGTCTGACTTTACAAAGCCATGGTACCAAAAATAGTCTTTACTGGTATTAATTTTTAATAATAAGTAACACAATCAAATCAAAAGCACGCTTATGTGCATCTTTAAATCTCCAGGTAGACTCTGTTCACTTCAGTGGGACTCTGCATTCCATGCTAAGTGACATCACAGGAAGCGTGCAGGTCACAGCAGAGTGGAAGTCCTGCTGATGAGTTAGGCGCTGAATGGTCGTTTAATCCATGCCAGTTGTATGCATAACAATGATCTGTTACTTTAACACCTCACTGGAGCATTGATCGAGTTTCTAACTGTACCGTCCCCTGCTGAGCGCCAGTGCCGGTGTTGGCTTTGAGTGTGCTGGGCTGGTGGGTACCACTGTGCGCCTGTTCTGTGCTGCATGAATAGGGTTTGGTTATGTGGAGGCAAATCTGAAAAATCAGTTGTGAAAAATCAGTTTGCTCTGGTAAAAACCCGCTTGAAAGGAGATTGTAATGGCCCTGGAAAGATTATCTCCTGTTTTATGGTTTCTACTCGCAAGTTTGACTTTTTGGCTGGGATCGTGCATCACTTCAGAGGAAACCGTCAGAACCTTCTAGCAGTGAAAGTCCACCCTGCAAAGCAAAAGCAATGACCTGTTTCCATAGCATTCAAGCATAGCACAGGCTGCTTCAGAAGGGAAGGACCTTCTTTCTGGAGAACACCACCTACTTAGGTCTCATTGCATGAAGAAGAGTTACCTCCTGCTTGAAAAAGTGATCTTTCTTAATTTACAGGGCGTTTCAAACACCGGCTCTTCTTGTGTGGGCACGTAGCTGTGTGCCACCGAGAGCTGAAGTGTCTCTTCCCTGCCTAGTGAAGACGTGGGTCATTCCTGCCAAAGAAACCGCATGGGAAAATGGACAATGTCTTTATGTATGGAAATGTTTTCTTCTGACCGGCTGGTCTTGGGTGCATGCGGCTGCTGCCAAGCTAATTTTACTGCAGAAGTTTTGTGTTTACATTTTCTGCATATGTTTTCTAGGAGGAGTATTTGGACAGTCAGTGATCTGCTCTGCTTTTCCAAATGTTTGTGCAATTATTTTAAATAGAAATAGAAGAGCAAAGTCAACACTAAAATATGTTGCTATAGACAGTTTGCATGCGTGTTTGTTTATTCTAAGGAATGTAATATGTCTGTGTAAATTTGTATTTAGACACTTTTAAAAATAACAGTTTGACCCAGTTATTTGAGAGCAGTTGTTTTATGGAAGGACTGCTGAGAATCAAATAGTGTCTACAATAAGAAAATACATATTGGAGTGCATAATGAATATTTACAGTGAAAAATTCCATTGCTAAATCATTTGAAAATTAGGTTTATAGCACATGTGTTTCACTGATACTTTCAATGTTTAATGTGACTCTCTTCAATAAACCCCTTTTGCTTGTGATTCTTGTAAACCAGGAAGAAAGGTTCATATTTGAGCCTTAGCTTAGCTTGTGAAATATGTTAAGGAACGAAGTTGAATTTTAAAAAGTCCTGGAGAGAAAAATAAGTATTTGCAAAAAGATTTGCTTTATCGATACACTTGTCAAGGAACTAGATTTGCTCATTTTATTATATTGATTGTAGTGAAATAATTCGTTGTAGAATTAGAATTACAGTTAAGTGGCTGAAAATCCTACGTGTGCATATATACATTTACATGTAAATGTATTCAATCACATATGGCTAGAGGTGTGACTGAGCATGGGACCATTCTAGAGCAAATTTGAGTACTTGAAACACTGTCTTGGTATTGTGATTTAAATGTTGCTTAGCTTCGGTGAGGCTTCACAGCGTATAAACTTGGGCAGATTTGGCCCTCATATAGAATATGTGGGGGTTTGTAGTATTGTTTGTATTTGGGTTACTTCAGTTAATGTTATGGGGAAGTGAATTCATGCGTAAAAAATACGATGCTCGATCTTTGACTTTTCTGTGTATTGGTCAGTATTTTATGTAACACTTTCATTGCAAGATTTCTCTTCACAAAGGAAGTGAATTCATCCCTGTCCAGTGCATTTTCTGTTTAAAATCAGATATGTGAAGCAAGTACAGGAAAATTAGAAGGGCTAGAATTTGAAAGTGTGAGTAAATCTATCTACATTTAATCATAATTGATTTTAAAATCTGATTTTAGTGGTATAATATAGTTTACTGTATGATAGTTGTAATTTTTCTTTGGTTTAAGAAATCAAATAATTTCCTTCATTGCAGTATATCTTGCAAAATCCTAGAAGACAATGAGATTAGTAACAGTCCCTTTGGATTTGTTGAAAATTGTGCAAAATAAATTTAGTTTTCTTCAAAAAAAGTAATATTAGGATTAGCAGGTTTTGTGGACAGAAGGGAAACAGTGCACGTCATAAGCTTGACATCAGTAAGTGCGTTTATGCCATCTCAGTGGCTTTCTGATAGCAAACTGGGAAGCAGGAGCTATGCAGTATGTGCAAAACCCACTTTAAAACTGTAGCGCATCATTGTCAGTGAGTGGTTTGTTGTCTGAATGAAGAGATACATTGAGGTTGCTTCCATGGGATGTTCCCTTGGGTTAGCGGTAGCTGCCAGCATCTGTGTTAATGAGCAAGGTGGTGGAATAGTGAGCGTGCTCATTAAACATGTAGGTGATACCAAGCTGAGAGGGGCTATGTATCCAGTTTCAGATTCCTTTAAACTGTAATACGGGCTTGGGTTTCAAAATTAAGTTGACGAGTTTGAGCAAGGGTCTGGAAAGAAGAAACTGGCAATCGGAAAGTACGTGTTGAACGCATGTAGAAAGCAGTTACGCGAATGGGGATCAGATGGTAGGCAGTAGTTCTACAACCTGGGTGTTGCTGTAGATATGATGCTAAATACGAAGCAAGAAAATCATGCCTCCTCTTCCACCCCTGCACTCGCTGCCTCCCCCCACTCCACCCTCCCATAAAAAAGTAATAAGATCTTTTCCAGGTAATTAGAAAGAGGTCTTTTTGGTTAATGTTGTTATTTTGATCCCTGGTGACTTTTTTCACCCTTCCCATGTTGGTGATCCATACAGCCGCCTTCTCTCCATCCTCCCTCTCCACCTCCCTGAAGCACTGGTACTACGTGTGACCTCCTCCCGTGTCAGGTGAAAGTCAGTCACAATGTGTTTTCGGTGAATAAAGTATGCTATCAAGAGTTTCCCTCAATATAAAAGGATGAGCTCTGGAGAAACGCTTCCTTACAGCTATTCGGCGACAAAAAATGTACATTTTTAATTTAGGGTCTCTTGATTTTGATTAAGTTATGTTAAAACAAGTGCTGAGTTGGTTGCATGCATTTTAATCATTACAAATACATGAAAGGAATAGCAGTTTCTTCAGTGTGTGATTCTCAGTCACTTCTTAGGTTTTATTACTTCAAATGAAAGAGGCTGTACAAGCATAAAAAATTTAAACCATTTTAAAAAATGTAAACCAATTAAAACAAGGTTGGATTCCTGGTGAGAAGAAAGAACAGCTTTTTGCTGAATGAACTTTAGTTTAGCTTTAGACTTGTTTTTCGCATCAGTATTTTTAAACCCGTGATTTTTAAAACATTTTCGTGTTTGTTTGAACAACAGAAGGTTTCCAGGGCATCTGTGTTTTCCTTTTCAGTGACTAAGTTTTGCTTCCAGGTAAATGATGAGATTCTGGCCTTTGAGTGTTTTGGTTTAGGCATAAGGGTAGCTTTTAAAGGCTTTACTTCCCTCTAATCACAACTATTTAGCTCCTGTCTGGGGATATTTGAAAATAATTGAGGTTTTCAAGGTGTTTTGAATGGATGCCGAACACAGAACTGAGGGGAGAGGAGGGACTTCCCAGTCTCGCGCTGCATCCGCCTCCCCCCATCCTGCCTGGGGGCTGATCTCCCACCCCACAGCCTCTCCTTGTGGGTGCCTGTGGCTTCTGGTGGCAGAAACAAGAATGTGAAAACAGCTATTTTGGGTAAGACAGCGGTTCCTCTTGCAGTACCCAGTCTGCAGCAGCAGCCGGTGCCTGGGGAAGCTTTGGGGAGAGGGCCGGAGCAGAGCGGTGTCTTTGTTCGGCTTCCAGCAGCTGGTGGCTGCGGGGTCTTGCTGAGCAAGCGCTGGTGTCCTCCTGCTGAATTGCTCTTTGCTCATCTCCCCCGACCCAGGCGAACACTCCTCAGACTCCTGACAACTGTTGTAGCATCTGCAATAACTAACGACAGAGTAGCACAGTCTGCGTGATAAATGAAGTTACTTGTCCTTAGCTTGTCACGCCACTTCTGTTTAACGCCCACTTATTCCTGTAATAGAAGTGACAGAGAACAGTTTTACCCACTCGATGCTTTCCATGGCAGGAGGCTCAAATGTATTCCTGGTTAGTTCATTCTTTTTTTGCTACTGAACAGCCCTAGCTATTTTTTCCACTGTTCTCTGAACACTTCCAGGTTTACTATATCCTTTCTCAGGAGAGAAGATGAACACTGGGGCCATGTTTTAAGGCCGTGATTTTGTACAGTAACATAAAAAAATTTGAATTCATTTCTCTTTTCTTCACGCTTACCTATGTTCAATTTTATTTGTTACTTTTTATCTCGTTCATGCTACTCTGTGAGGTGCTCACACAGCTCTTTGCAAGTAGCTTTATTTTTTACAAATATAAATGGTATTACGAGCAAATGTTGTAACCCCCCTATTTATTTTTGGGGGAGAATGTTTATATACAGATTGCAGTGTCAAATTCCTGTGGGACTTCACTGATGATTTCCCTTTATTGAGAAAATTAACCACTTTATTCCTCATTTTATTTCCCGTCTTTCCCATTGTATTCATCGATGTGATGATTATGCTTCTCATCAGGTGACAATATAGTGTGGTGTTCTGTGCGGGGTGGTTGTTCGCGGTATTTTTGGAAGGGAACTTCTGAAAACCTTTGAGAATTTGAAGTAAACTGTTTTGGAGTGATACAGGTCTGTATTTTTGCATCTGGTCCCAGTTACATGGCGTCTCTTAGGTTTCCTGCTGAAAAGGGAGGCAGGAGGGCACCTAAGGGCTGCCTCTCCATCCCTGGCAACTGCAGTGGCTGTGGGCACACCATCCAGACCAGACTCTGCAAGTCCGACAAGGTAACTGGTGCCCTGGGCCGGGGGAGGAGGACACCAAAATTTGAGGTAAATCCAACAGGTGGGAAGATGAGGTATGTGAAGACTTAAAAGGACATAAATGGGTTGGTGGTAATCATTGTTAGTGTTCTTTAAAAATCACAGAATGTCAGGGATTGGAAGGGACCTCGAAAGATCATCCAGTCCAACCCCCCTGCCGGAGCAGGAACACCCAGATGAGGTTACACAGGAAGGTGTCCAGGCGGGTTTTGAATGTCTCCAGAGAAGGAGACTCCACAACCTCCCTGGGCAGCCTGTTCCAGTGCTCTGGCACCCTCACTGTCAAGAGGTTTCTTCTCATATTTAAGTGGAACCTCCTGTGTTCCTGTTTAAAAAAACAACCTTTTTCTTGGCACCTGGGCCATTCTTGTCCCCAGTTTGAACAATGTTGCATGATACGGGACTGTTTGGGGAAGCTGGAGAAGTTCGCTCTTTGGAATAGTCCCGCTGACTCCGCTGGAAGTTTCATCATCCTGCCCATTAGAGGTTGTTGGACAAGAGAAACCAGTTTGTTTAAGCGCAGGCTGCTGTTCCAGGAGGCCGGCTTCCACAGCATCCCGCTCTGTGCAAGCAAATAGGTATCTACAGTTGTATTCTACAACTTTTAATTTGCTATTAGCTTTTAAAAAGAACTTAGCCTTAGTGTGCTGATTATTAGAAACTGTCAGTAAGAGATTGAATACCAGCTCTTGTGGTGGTATCTCTGTGTGTGGAATTATTTTGAAGGTAACTGTTAATTTAGCACTTGGATCAAGTAGAAGGACTCCAGGATACGGCACAATATAAACCATGAAATCGGTAATGTCGTATCAGTGATATAAATCAATGATGATCACAGTAATCATGATGTAGTAAATAAAAATACATAGGATTTTTAACAGATATCCATTCTGAAGTAAATTTACTTGGAGGAGTACTTAATTGTACAGTGAATTCTTTGCATGAAGTCCAGGTCATCACCTTCATATTTTCTGTCTGATTAGTTCTGAGATTACTTCTGGTTCCGTTATGTCTGTTTTCATTTCATTACAGACACTTCGTCAAATATTAATAGTAATGGTGTAGGATAAAACCTTTGCATCTGGATCCTTGCTGCCTTATCTCAGCAATGGGAGTGTTCTGGCAATCCTGGTCAACTGCTGCTGGAGAGCCAGCAGATGGAGAACAAGAACGCTGCTCCGGTTCTGTGCGAATATGAGATAAGAAGTTGCTGTTGTTTGACAAGGAAGGGAGGTAAAATGTAATTAGCCAATCAATACCATGTATAGAACGTGAGCTTTCAGAAGGTTAAATTTTGGAAGCAAGCCCCCTGAGATACTGCTTCCCTCCCGTGCCCCTCCAGGTCAGTTATTTTCCCCCTTACAATATTAGATGTACTAAAACTTTCTGGCTGGGCACACTGACAGTTACTACATGTAATGTGCAATCTAGCAGTATGACTAGCTTCTACATGAGTAGTTTATTTTAGGTTTTTGTGTCCTGCAGGAGACAAAACAAAGTGATTACTGCTGCTAAGAATGCTTTTGTTTTAACCAGGCTTGAAATTGGTGCCTGTCAGCTCTACATTGGCAAAAGAGTGTAGTTACGTGAGCGGTGGTACAGCCTCTCTCTGAAGGCAAACACCTGGACCGGCTGGCATGTAGCAGGTATACCATTTAGTCAATCAATCATTTCCCTAACAGAGTATCTTCTGCTCTGGTACTCATTCTTCCTAGATTTGAAAATACAACTTTTAGGCATTTCACAGAAAGTTAGCATGTAGTCAACTTTAATCGCTGCAGAAAGCGTTAATTCTATAGTGAACTATGTGACACATACTGACAAAAGTATAAAATCCTTACCCAGTATTCATATCAATACATCAGGTAACTTCTAGAATAAGAAAAAAATTTACAGTCAAAATTTTGATTCATGGGAAAGGCATCTGTTAATTCAGGTAATAATGAGGCTGTTAAAAGTTCCCTGATTGGAAACAACTGGTCTATAGGCTTACTTGGGATTCTCACTTATAACATGGAAAATCTTTAACAGAGCTCATCTGGGCTCACTCTTGTTATCAAACCTAAAGCTTGTCACACAGTGTTTTAATAAGTATTTTATGGGCAGTTCACAGTGGAGAGCCTACATGTCATTGCATCCGGGCTCAGCCTCTCATAGCTTATAAGCTTATTCCCTTAAGGTTTCAGTCACTTTGAATATTAGTTAAGTACGGTTGGATAATGATCCCAGCTGCACTTTGAAGATTAAAAGCAAAGTTTTGCTCATGTTCTTCTGTAAATTAGGGACGGAGGGGGTTATTCTGGTTAGGTTCTGTCTCCTGCACCCATAACCGTGTACGCATGCACATTCCAGCAGCACCGGGACAGGCATGGCCAACATCTGTCGCATGCCATCTGCCCTTTGTCTCCCTTTCCTTTTCCCATGGGTAAAATTTCATACGGAATTTTGTTTTTAGAGATTTTAATTTGTATCTCATTTGTTAAGTTCGCTTCCTAGAAGGGAGCCCGAGTTGAAGGAATGCAACTTGTACTTAAAACACAGGGGTGTGCTGTGGGTGGCTCACACTATTTTTGTGCATGTGAGTGGCCTCAGGAACAGCCTGTGTCTTGAAGATTTAAGTTTTGATTTGTGAATAAATAACTCCATGTGCTTCAGCTCCGGAAATACCTTTTAAATAGCAGAAATCTGCCCACTAGAAGATTTTTTTTTTTTCTGGCATTTCCAAGCCCTGTGTCTTGAAATACCCTTAAGTCCAAGGGACAGTGATCTTGTGGTAAGTCAGTGTGCTGATCAAAGGATGGGTTTGATGTGCTCGTGGTAACCTGTTTTGCCAAGGAACTTGTAGCTGTCGTTTCCTCAAGAGTACGTGATGCCTGGAGAAGCGCTGGTAATGTTGTCCAAGTGTCCGATAGTCGCCTGTCTCCTGCTTCCCTGACGGATGGAAACGGAGTCTTCAGCTGGTTTGATGCAGTCCTAGAAATTAGCTGGAAAAGGCTGTTCACAGAAAAGAGAGGAGAAGGTGGACTCAGGTCCTCTCCTCAATTCCCACCACTTGGAGGAGATCTAGCCATTTTGTCATCTAAGTGTTTGTACCTTTGAGAAACAGTAAGAAAGCTGAATGTCTGAAAATAACTTTAGAAAAAGGCTGTAACGCTGCTTGCCTAGCTTAAAGTAATGAAGATGTATTTATTTTTGAGGTCAGGCGAGTATCAATCATGACATTTTTTCCAGTATCTGTTCATGGTTATCACTAAGTATTATTTTAAATTTATGTGAGACCTTAGTGCAGGTGGGACTTTGGTACCTGTAATGGACAAGTTTTCCTTCACTGAAACCAGTATCGATTCTTCCATTCAAGAAATGCCCCACTGCAATGAAACCAGGAAACACACAGGTCAAATTTATAAATTTGGATTGAAATCTTCTTAGGCTTGTTCAGTATTTCCTTATGCATGCAAGGATTGAACTGGAAGAAACCTGACAGGTTGTTTAGTTGGTGGTGAAAGGATGGGCTCATGGTACCAAAGGAAAATTTTGGACATGTGATGAGGATGGATCTGGGCAGTGTGTTGAGTTAGACCCTGCAGTGAACTGTGGGCAAAACTAATGAGGCAGTGCTGAGTAACACTGGGATACTGAGTAACTCTTTAAACTGTCCTTTAAAAAGTCCTTTTCCAGGCTCTTGGTTTCAGAATTAGCTTTCTGTAAGCAGTAATCACAGTTGTGTTCTTTTTGATTTTAGAAAATCAGGCTGCTCTAAGGTGCTGTTAGGAGCTCACTGGGATGAGGAGCATGGTGACCCAAGCATGGTCACTGCTGATAAACCACCTCCTTCATTGACCTGCAGACAGGATACTGCTGTCCTCCAGTAAATTTAGTGATTTGAGCCTTTGTGGGCAGACCACACCTAGTTGAATCGCTGAGGTGTGTTCGTCTGGGTGAATGCCTAATTCAAAGGCATTTTTCAGGATTTCCTTCTCTGTTGGATCTGTCGTCAAGTTTTTTGCTGTGAATTAGTATTATATCTGCATTGCATCTCAGTTAAAATATAAAAAAGTTTGCTTTCTCTCTACCTTCTACCTTGTATTTTAAAAAGTTGCACCTTCATATCAAAGATAGATATTCTGCCACGTAGTTATGTTTCAGTGACTACTTTAGTGTGATTAAAGAAGCTTTCTTTCCCTTTTGCTTTTATTAACTGGAAAAATACATCAATAGTTTTCTTCATTTTCAAGCAAAAAAAGCTTAATGCTTTTGTTAATTACATAAAAGAACTGACGTTGTCAAATACCTGCATTTAATTGGTTTTGAAAATAACCTTTAAATATCACTTCCATGCTTCTTGCCCCACGTGCCCGGCGGGTGCAGGTTTTTTGCCTGCAGTTTGCCTGGAGGACATCGGGTTTCATCTCGATCGGGGCTTGAGCAGCTTTTAAGCAAGTGAAGAACCGAGCTCGCGGGCAGCTCTTTCTCACCAGGAGCAGGGATGTGCGTGTGTGAGCGGTGTGCAGCGCGTATCCAGAGTGACAGCAAAAAAAGGGGGGAAAAAAAAGGGGGGGGGGGTGTGGAAATCAAAGGCTGGGTGCAGCCTGCTGAGCAGAAGCAGCTGCCGCTCGCTGTCTTGTGCTGTGAGAGCACCTTTCTGACAGGTTCTCAGGCTCGGCTCCGAGGTCAGCGCGGGATTAGGGTGGGAACCCGCTTTGGCTCCCCTGACAGCTGCAGTGTTTAGTCACCGCGCGGTGACTTCAGCCCCGTGGCTTCTGAAGAATGTTTAATTAGTTTGCCTGCTATCAGAAATTATCTCTAGCAGAGACGCAAACATATGTTGGAATCGGAGAGGACGTAGTAGGGGGGCTGGTGCAGGGTGGCATCCAAAATATTATGAATAAATTTTTACATAGGCTGGTACGCTTTGATCTTGATCCTGTGATTGTGTGTTTTAGTGCTTTTTTAAAAACCAAAAATTTCAGCTTATTCAAGATTAAAGTCTGCAGCAAACCAGTGCTGTTGCAAAAGGCAGGTTTAATTTTGATGATTTGAATTGTAAGCTAAACTCTGTACCTGGTATTATAATATTTTATATGTTTTGGCACGTGGAAGTAAAATTTAGAGTTTTCATAGATAATAAGCCCAAACCGAAGAGATGCTGTTGTTCTACATAACCATTTTTGCGACATCTCCTGAAATCAGCGTTTCTTCTCTGCTGAAGAAGTACGCCGGAGTGAACAAGCATGCTGCTGTTCTCTGCGTGGAATAAGAGGTTGGTGGGAACTCGAGGAGCCTTGGGAAGACACAAGCGCTGTTGTGCGAGGAGAAGGCGGCCGTGCCGCCAGCGCTCTGAGCACCGGCCAAGCCGAGCCACTTTGTCACAGATAAAAGCCTTGGATCTCTCCTGCTTTCCCCTGGGACCAGCCGCGTCTCACTGTAAATCGCAATTCCGCTGCACCCTGAAATATTTCCTGAAAACCAAGTCGTTTTCGGAATAGCTTTTAAAACCGCACAAAATGTATCAGCGTCCCCTCTTTTGTTTGTAAGCTTTCTGTAAGAAAACAAACCGTCTTCAAAGGGTAAAAACCTTTTCGCTTGCTTTAACGTTCGGCTGCATTGCGTGGCTTGCGGTGGCAGTGGGGACACAGGAAGTGGAACGTGGTGGCACTTACGGGGTTTCACGATCACATAGGAGATGGGACCTGCAGCCACCGCTTCCTCTTGGCCAAACCTTCCGAGGCTGGTGCTCCTGGCCAAGGGCATTTTCCCACCCCGAGATCAGGGGGGAGACTAAGCAGAACTCGTTGGCCTATGGAGTGAGTTGCTGAATAATTAGGTCATATTAGACCAGTAGAGAATCCATACAGAAATGTATGGATGCACATTCACAGGAACCCTGAAGACATATGCCTAGCTACGCTGACTTCAAAACAAATGTGTGGGGGTTTTTTTCTGTCCTTGGCCCTTTTACCCCTTTTCTGCCTTTCTTATAGTGACTGTTCTTCATAGGAATTTTTTTTTCCTCTACCATTTTAATTATAACCTCCTCATGTTATGGATAATCTCTATAAAGAACCTCGGTCCATATTTATTTTTTTAAAAATTGTTCTGAATTCTCGTGATCTGTACTTTTTAAAATACATCCTGAGTAACCTCGTGGCCTGGTTTTCATCTTCAACTGTTTTTCCTTCCTGCTGGTTTAAGCTCAATTGATTTTTCATTAAAAATAAGTTTGTAGGCTTTTCAGAGTAGGAATGGTATAATATTGCCTGTTTTGTGCATCCCTGTAATAAAGTGCCATTTCCTATTTGTGATCTTAGGCTAATATGAAGAGTTGATGACATTATAGGGGAAACAGCCTATTACACATGCATATCCTAATTTGTATGAGTAACCATCAATAAGATGGGTCTTTGTACAAGTTGTCATACCAAATTACTAATTTCTGTTGCTGACTTTAGAATCCTCAAGAGGAAAGTTGTAAATATCAATGAAATGTTTCGTCAACATCCCACTGCTCTAATAAACTCTTATTCCCATTTTATGAAAAAAAAAAATACAACTTGGAAACTGCAAGGTACCCACGCATACAGGCTTTTTTGGCAGGAGTAGGAAGTAACTGAGTTTATTATTTCTGTGTTTTAACCAGGAGACATTGTTCTTCCTGGCTGGGATTTGTTGATTCACATGATAATTGAAAAGGACCCTTCTGATAAATGGCATAAATGTTGCTATAGCTTCCCAGCACCTGTTTTCTGGTGGTCGGACTGCGGCGCAGCTTGGAGCTGGTGAAGCATCAACCTCTGCTTGTGCCGGTCTGCAGAGCTGTGCTGTCCCGAAGGGCGGCAGCACGATTCTTCTCCTCCACTTGGTAGCAGGAAGAAAACCTTAACGCTGCCTTCTTCTGTAGCGCTTAAGTTCTTATTTTCCTACTTGAGATTTGTAAGAATGAATTAGGAGGGTTAATATGTGTAACATACTGCGTAGAAGTGAGGCATTATTGTGCCTCAACCAGTTGCTGTAGTTAAACATTCGCTGATGTTTTGCATTAAATAACAAATACTGCTGGATGCTAAGGTTAAAAAGCTGTGTAGGGTCCTGTAAACAGATCTTTGCTGATGTTTTGGATAAAGGTACACAGAGAATTGCATGTTTTAAAAAAAAAACGAAACTGTAGATTTTGCTGTAATCCCAGTATTTATTGTCCATTGTCTATTGCAATTGTTTAGTGGGCTTTTTCTATTTAAGACTTGTTTGTAGGGAAAGATTTCCTGTTAAAACCTTAATGCTTTCCTTTCAGAAAAGTAAAAGCTAAATAAGAGTGTTGAACTCCTTGAGATATGTAGAAACTCATGGTATCTAGGGAAAGAAAATAGAGAAAGTCAAATTCTTATCCCAACCTGTGGAATTGCTGCTTGTAGAATATAATGAAAACAACTTGTATGAAGTGGCATAGTAATTATGCTATGAATAGAGGAGTAGCAGCTTAAAACTGTTGTCTTCTCCACAGAGTGCACGTTGCTTGTGTACACTGTTGTTGGGGATTTGGTCCATCTCTGCCGTGCATCTGGGAGTGTTTCGTATGAGAAGTTTTACTATCTAGAGTGGCATATTCTGCTAACAGTCACTTTTTCAGGAATAGGCAGATGAGGTTTTTTCTTATATCTTCCCTATCCTGTACATCTTACAGTTCTATACCAGCCGCGCTTCCTGTTGTGCCTCAGGTGCTATAGATACGATAGTCCATTACTTGTCTGATAGGTGCTCTCCATTTGATTCCTAACACTGGGATATTCTAGCCATTATTTCTCTAAACCTAACTACATCAAAGAAAACCCTAAAAAGTGCTAATCCGTCACTGGTGGTTTGGGTGAATGATGGAAGTCATCCTTTTCATACCGCTGGTGTGCGTTGGCTGTTACCTTAGGTGTCTGCTCAGAGAATTATAGAACCACAGAATGATTTGGGTTGGAAGGGGCCTTCAAACATAATTCAGTTCCAACTCCCCTGCCATGGGCAAGGACACCTTCTGCTACACCAGGTTGTTGAAAGCTCCATTCAACCTGACCTTGAACACTTCCAGGGATGGGGCATCCACAGCTTCTCTGGGACACCTGTTCCAGAATCTCACCACCCTCATTGTAAAAAATTTTTTTCTTTATGGCTGATCTAAACCCACCCTCTTTCAGTTTAGAACTATTGCTCCATGTCCAGTCACTGCAGGCCCTGGTTAAAAGTCTCACTTCATCTTTCCTATAAGCCCCTTTTAAGTACTGAAAGGCCGCAATAAGGTCTTCCTGGAGCCTTCTCCAGGCTAAATAACCCCAACTTTCTCAGTGTTTCTGCGTAGGAGCGGTGTTGCAGCCCTCTGACCGTGTTGGTGGCCTTATCTTTACCTGCTCTCGGAGGTCCATGTATGTCTTGTATTGGGGACCCCACAGTCTTTGGTACTTTGGGTTGGTTGTCACGAGCGCATAGGAGGAGAATCGCCTCCCTTGACCTGTTGGCCACCGCTGATGTTGCCTTTTAGCTTGTGTAGCTTGCCATTCCTCTTCTGCTCTAAATCTTTGGGGTTGGTTTTGAAAGTTTTTTGCTTCATTTCCTCAGCTATTGCAGTGCACATTGGCTTTCAACACAACCAATGTATTCCAGAAAGAGGGAAATGCCTTTAGCGCTTTGGAAATCATGAAGAATTTCTTCATTTACCAGAGTCTTGGAGAGGGAACAAGGAAATTCTTGACTAATAGAGCAGTGGAAGGTAACGTTATTGGTAGTGAATTAATTTTACCCTTGTATATAGGATATTGATAAAAATGCAGCATGTCACACACCCTTGCATTAGAAGCAATGTGTGAATGACAGGAAATTGAGTAAGAAGCATTAATTATCAACCAGGATTTTATGTATGATTTGGCCCATCATGAGAAGTGTGAGTGGTTTGTTTACCGTGTGCTTCAGCTCAGAAACATGAAAACACAGCCCACAGCAGGACAACGAAGAGCTGTCCTCATAAGTTCACTCAGTTTGATACCAGTGTTAAAATTTATTTGGTATTAAAACAGTGCATTGCAGCCATGTATAATGGTATCGGTCATTGAAAGGTACATTTTAGACAATATATAAGTTACATCCTCAGTTTGGATGGAAAATAAAAGATGAATGGAAGGTATTGAGGCCAAAAAAGCTCACCTGAGCTGCTTTGGTGATGCCTTGTGCTAGTTCTGCCTGGTCTCTCTTCCTGGAGAGATTTTGGTGGGATTGGGCTTTTCAGTGGAACGAATCGTACTGTGTTTGGACGATGGTTACTCATGAGCATGGTTTTCTGCTCACTGACATCTTGTATACAGCTGTTAACAGTGATCTTAGTGCCAGTTATTTGCGCTAAGGGTATTATTGAGCAGAATGTGGGCAAGTGAATATTGTTTCCTATGAAATATGGCATCTTTCAGCAATAGTGTGAAGTATTACACTGTGGTACCAGCACTGGGCAGGAACCCATCGCCTCTTGTGGGACTTGACCTGAAGAGACTCCTGTCAGAAGATGAACAAGAGGAGCCAAAGTAGCTGATGCCATGGGTCACCAAGCAGCCAATGGCTGCTGGGGCAGCCACCTACAGAGCTCACTTGCTCAGGGACTTTACGGTAAATAGGGATAGAACAGACCATTTCAGTTGGAAGGAACCTACGACGATATCTAGTCCAACTGCCTGGCCACTTCAGGGCTGCCCAAATTAAAGCATATTACTAAGGGTAATGTCCAAATGCCTCTTAACGCACTGACAGGCTTGGGGCATCCACCACCTCTCTAAGAAGCCTGTTCTGGTGTTTGACCGTCCTGAATTGAGGAAAAATGTTTTACAAGTGACTGAAAATGGGACACAGAGTATCTGCAAAGCCACTTTGATCACCTCCTTAGTATACCATTTTCAATATTTCATCTTTAAACTTTACTAAAAGCCTAAAGAAATTGAAGAAGGTAGTTAGTAATACTATGTGGTTTAATTTTCTTTATGTCTTTCATTTGCTTCTCTTCTTTAAGAATGTATTTGAATAAAAACATAGGACTTCTTTAATAATTTTTTAAATTTTTTTTCTTAATAGTGCTGTGTGGAATAATGTAAGAGGATATAGAGTATTTCTGATGATTTGGAGGTAGACCGTTTATCAGATATTTCCTTCTTACAGCAACTTTTGAAAGGCACAGTTTCTAGAAAGTCAGTATACAAGTATTGGCTGTTACTGTATTCTGACAGCAGCTGCAGTAGCTGTTAAATTGCGTTTATACCATTGCATAGGCAGTAATTGTGTATGACTAGTTGAGAACAGAGATAGCGATTTCCAAATGGTTGAGCTTGGTTTTTCTTGCTTCAGACTTTTGTTCAGAAATCAAGCCAGAATGACAGGATGGTGGGACATCTCAGCATAAGCTAAATGGAGCCTGGGATGTCGTGGAGAACAGGGGGAGACATGGTGTCGGTCCGACCAGCCCTGTGCTGGCTCCCACAGAGGCACCGGAGATTCTCTGCGCCTGTATGAGAGCTTTCCAACCCAGGAGCATCCCCTTGGTCTCTAGGAAGGAGACCCAAAATTAAGAGGTGGCACAAGAGGAAGAACCTGTGCTGTGCAAAGCTCCTCGTCCCATCTTCTGCCCCTAGATTTCCCTCCACTCCAGATTCTTGTCCTGTGCTTGGTCCCTCCTTTGTGCCTCATGTACTGAAGTCCACTCCAGTGTAGACCCTGTACCTGAGTCACCTCCATCTGTTTTCCAGTTCTGTGCTTTTCCCACTTCTTACCCACTTCCAACTCAGCATCTGGTCGGTTCTGCCAGCCTTGTAGTTCCCCTTTCCAACAGGGAAGGGGATCTGAAAGCCCCTTGTGCTTTTACATACAATTACATACAATTTCTGTACCAGTTTCAGAATGTAGCTTGTTCAGTGTTTGGCATCAGGACATCCATGGAGATTACTTTTTCCAGAAGCACTATAAGCTGCAAACAGTGTTGATGTTATGCAGTGAAGTATAGACTGCTACATGCGCCGACTGAGGCAGAGCAGGGGAACCAGGGCATGTTTCTCTGGTATGTGTTGTGTATATGTGCACTCTTTTCTCATCCACAAACTCATGTTTGAAAAGCAACCAAGGAGGAAAGATCCTTATAGCTGTTTACAAAATCTAGCTAGCACTCAGAAGCTGAAGGCTGCTTAAGTTGCCTATCCATGCTTAATTTTAATAGTAAATTTTTCTAAGTCTTTAATATTTTTGAATGCGTAGAATGAATGGTATCTATGTAATGAACAGCTAGGCCATGCTTTGAGCAGTTTGTAAAGAAGATAGAATTCCATATTTCTTCTTGGCATTGGTATGATATCATTATATTAATATGCTTCACAGTCACAAATGAATTTAATTTTTTCAGGATCCTATGAGCAGAGAGGCATATTTATCCCATATTTAATCCCAGTTCACAAATGGGCAGCTAAGGATCAGAGATTAAGGATGTAAGTATCTATTATAAATTCTGGGAATTATGATTACACAGTTTAAGCCATTCCATCTTCCATTTCTCCCCTGACTTTGATACCCAGCACTCTTCCTGCAGCTGTATGAACCCGGCAGCTGCTTTTGCAATCAGTGCCAGTATTAGATACCGGCCGGTGCCTCCAGCACTTTCCCTTCAGCTGCATAGGCAGGCAGGCAGCTGCTTTTATGTATTAATGTGTGGAGCTGGCATCGGTTATTAAGGCAGCTGCTTGACTGTCCTTGCAGCTGGAGGAAGGGTGTTTCCTGCTAGGAACAGCTCATGAGAGTGGAGAGACTTCAAAACAAGGAGGGTATGGCCTGCCTGCTTTTTCATCTCTAAGCTATATTGCTTCGGGCTGTGAAGCTGTTTGATTTCATTAGGAAGTGTAAACAATTAATGGAAGTAATTGAGTACATTGAAGTTACCTACCGTTTTTTTCTTCTGCATTTTATGAGTTTAGACTGGTGACAAAGTCGCCGTGTGACTTGATTTGGGCTCTTTTTACACACAAATGTTTTTGTTGTTTAATTTTAACCAAATGAGTTGAAGTTTTGTACTGAATTTAAAATCCTGTAACGCTGTCTCTTTTAATTGTACAGTTAGTGCTAGGATCTGTTCACGAAAGTTTCAACTTTTTTTGGTGATTTTCTTACACAAAGAGGTAAAATGGAAAGTAGTGCATGGCCGTTCTTGCTTGTAGCGCTTGGCCGTTTGTTCAGAGTACTTCTGTGGGGTTTAAAGACTCAAATGAGTTTGAACCTTGAGCTTTTGCTTCTGCCCTTATTCAGAGAAAAAGAAGGAGAGCTTGTATTACAGTTTCTACAGCCCTTGACAGATGAAAGCTCTACTCTGCTGTATTTCATCTGGTCATCAGCAGCCAGTGGCGCTTTGGTTTTGGAAGGTCTTGTCCATATGAAACTTCCTCCCGTCAAATTCTCAAGTAACATAAGGTTTAGAAGAAAAGAAGAATGGGGATTAGCGAAAAGCCTGCAAGTGCTGTGTGTGACATAAAGCCACGCCATCATCAGTAAATGACATAAAGCCCACCACTGAGCTACTTCAGACTTTGTGGGTGGTGTTGAATGAAGTAGGAAAATTCTGCAGAGAGCACCAAACTGGTTCTTGAAAGAGGAAAGCAGCGGAGAGCGAGCGAGCACAGCGATAGTTAATACTCTGTTGTGAGCGGGCTAAGCAGGCTTCAATGTGCAGTGCCGTGCGCTCCTCGAGTCTCTAGCGAGCTTTCCCACAGGGCTAGTGCCATAAAAGGGTGTTTGAGGAGTAAATAGGAAAGCGTGAGAGGATCTTGGTGTTGATGGGAGTGTGTCCCTCCATGCGAATGGGAGTTCTAAGCACCATAAGCTGCTCCTGCAGCGCAAACAAACACCTCTTGGAAGAACGTGGCGTGCTTTCCTTTGATGTTGCCGGGAGGTTTTGAAGTACGTGTAAGAAAGTCTTCCTCTTTTTCACACCCGCCTCCTCACACTGCATAGTTTAAATTAGTTTCTGTTCTTTCCTGATATTTGCAGTATGCAGAGTCAAACTGTTTCGTTCTTGGTTTTTTGGGGTTTGTTGTTTGGGTTTTTTTTTCGCTATAATGAAAACCTCTTTTCTCTTCAAAAGTCTTCCGACCAAAATTAAGTTTGTCTATTACTATTTACAGGGGACAATTCAAAGAAACGTTATTATTGAGCGTAATTTCTCCTTTGATGTACAAACGAGGTTCTTTTGATGTGGGACGGTTGCTCTCATAGCAAAGCAACTCTTCAGCGCCGTTCATTATTAGCAAGCAATTGTTAAATGAATGCATCTGGTTATACTACGTAGGCAAAACCAATTGTGGTGCTACCTAAGCAAACTTGCCTCATATGCCTTGTTTTATATCTCCTGTTATTTGCCGTGCTGAAATCTGTTGGAGTTTGAATGCTTGGAATTAAATTATCCATGGTCATTTTCCCTTGAGTCTGCAGTTTGTTTATTATTTTGATACTTTCTCTATTGCAGAAACGTTTCAAGCATTTCTGGAAGCACATTGCTATGGATGTTTTGTATGGAGCTATTATCCTGTCCTTCCTCTGGGCAAAACCTTGACATCTGACAAGGGCAGCCTTTGATGGGAAGGTGCCTTGTGCTACTTGCTTGATAATTCACGTGGACTGAGCTAAGATAGGAGGTGTTTGGACACACATAGAGATTTGGTAGGTGCTTCTGGTGAGGATCTTCGAATACATCAGCTTTTCTGAGCAATGATCGTCTCCGAACAACTCTCCGTTATTTTCGGAATCTTTAGTCCAGCTCTTCTCGCAGCCCAAAGGCAACTTGGGCTCTGACAGCAGAAACTCCTGTCCTGCAGCCCAGGGAGTAGCTGGGAACAAACAGTGATTTCTAGACTTCTTGTTTTATTTCTCCTGGACAGAAAAAGAATGATTTGCGTTTCATAGTCCCTTGATCACTGTGCTGGTCATCAGTCTTATGATTAGAGAATGAAGTATCATTTTTTGTGTTGGATGACAGACAGTTTGCTCAGGGTGATGACTGCTAGCGCCAAGAGAAACAGCTGGTAGTAGTGCTGATCATCTCTGGGGAAGAAAACTGAAAACTGAACTGGGATTTAGAAAAGTTAGGCATTTTTTTTTTTGCTCTGTGATGTGCTTCCTATAGCAGTAAAATCAGTGATGTTGAATCAAACTTGAATGTATACCTGAGGCACTGAATTGGGAATATTGGAGAAGCTTCATTTTAATCTTTAGCTTTTGAAAGCTTATTTTTGCCACTTCCCTTATAGCTTTCCTTAATGTCGTAAATACCAGAATTAACAAAGTATGAAAGAAGTATTGTATTTCATAATGTCTTTTTAAATCATTTCAATATGAAAATAATTTGTGCGCGTATTTGAAACTTATTTCCATTAGAGACAATGATTCAGTCATATCTGTTGATCTTTGCTGGAGGAAGAACAAGACGAAGTTGGCTTGGTTTAGGCAATTAACTTAGACAATTAGCTTAGATATTGGGTAAACAAGTCCAAGTGTTAGGATGGTGAAACTCTGAGAGGGTTTACCTGGAGGCTGTTTAAAAAACCCTTTCCTTCACAGATTTTTCTGAAAAGGAATTAGATCAATATTTGTCAGGGGTATCCTCTTTTAGTATAAAAGGTAAGACTGTAAGTCTCCTCCCACCTTTAATTTTTTTAAGGCGAGTACACTAGAACATCCATTTTTCCAATATAGTAGGTACCAGTAAACACTTCAAAATTCCTGAAATAAGTATTTCTGCATAGTGCATGTAAAATACTGTCTTTTTCCCAGGTTTTTATGTTTCCTTATAAGTGACCCAGATGGATGAGAAATACTGATAAACACAATCTCAAGTTAACCTGCTCGACTTCTTCTGTCAATAACCATGAAATAATTAGGAGTGAGATGGGAAGCATTTGGCTGAAATACAGATACAACTATTATCCAGAATTGATTCTGCCACCTCAATTTCATTTTGTGCATTTTCCTAGCTCTCATTCCTTTCCATTTGCTCCATAATTGTTGGAAGAAGCTGAAGTGGTCAATGATACGACCTTATCTCTAAAACAATTTACTAGCAGGCTTTGCTGAGCTGTAACTTGAGTACATTTTAACTGAAATCATTTTCTTGGTGTGTTAGTTGTGCACATCCATCAGTACTGGGGTTGAATAACATCAGTGCGAACAGTACGCTTACTTGGAGGTTTTCTATCGTTCACTTAACTTGGGATGTGACTAAGTTGGAGTCCAAAAGGCCACAACTCCAGTGCGCTCAAAGAAGTTGGTAGATAGATGAGGTGCTGGAGTTGTGTCAGCCTTGCTGGAGTTAACTTTAAGGCTTGGGTCCCTCAGCGTTGCGGTGCGGTGGTAGAACAGCGCTGGAAGGATGGACGCTGTGTCCTGGTTGCAGGTTAAATTTCTGCAGGTGATAAACAGCCGAGCAGGTACTGAAGATCAATCCTGTAACAAGGGGAGCCTGTACCTGCCCTCCTGGTGCTCAGCCCTGCTCTGGGCTCTGTGGGTGTTTTGTCACCCAGGTAATCTGAGTTTATTCCCGAGCATAAGAGAAACTGAATTTGACCTGGGTGACTCAATGCCTGATTTTGCCTTGTATAGTCATTATTGTTATAACTAGCACCATCGGCTTCAAAAGTATTTTACTGCAGGCATAATCGTTTAAAATGCGTAAGTAAATTATTTCAGAGCTGATAAAATACTTCAATGGAATTGGCACATTTATAGGCAAATCATTTATGTGGAGTTTTTTCCTTTTCCCTGTGTGAGAAAACTTTCAGAATGATTCTTTCCACCCCAAGAGGATTACGGGTTGCTTGGACCATCAATACTTTCCTTAAATCTTTTGTGGAGTACAATTAACCTCCCTGTCCTTTTTTTTTAGAGAGAGTGGTAGAATTTCACCACCCCCCCATTTAAAAAGCAGATAATACATTATTTGGAGAAGTTTGTTTGAAAAGGTGGGTTAAGCTGGAATGAGTCGTCACCCAGGAGCTCTGTGTGTGTGCGTGTATCGGGAACCCGATACTGTGGGAAAGCTGCAAGGCACCTTCTAAGGTGGTGGAAAAGAAATACTGTACTACAATTAGTTTTACTCACAAACAAGAATAGGATTTTCTTATCGTGATTAATTGCGCCTTACCATACTCCACCAGAAGGTAAACAATAGCAGGAGCTGAAATTCTTCAACGATAGAAAGATTAAACAGTAAAAGGTACGGAAGCAGTCTTGAGATCTTAGTTTTGCTAACAAATGTAACCACCAGCTCTGACTTCTGAGATGAATGGAAGTGATAAGTAGTTCCCTTTTCAATGACCAGGCTCATTTGAACATTGATTGGGACAAACCCATTCTTTGTTTAATTAATATTACTGAATCTTTAGTACAAAGTTGGCACTTAAGCCAGGGGCTGCTTTTACTGCAAGACTAGCATGTAACATTTCAGGTGCGCGTTTTATTTCAGGCTTATAAAATGTGAATTCTCCATTGGTTTTTGTTTGCTTTAATGGGAGTCGCTCCAGTATGATAAAACTGCAAAGCCTGGTGTCTTTTATCCCGTTCTCCATCTACCTGGTTCCCCCTGGTCTCAGGACAGACAGAGGGAGGGATTCCAAATAATTTTTATGGCCTTGTCGTCTTCTGTGAGCAGAAGCCGGCAGGGTCCACACTGGCGTTGTCTTCAGGTGCTTGCGCTGGCCATCTCCCTTGCACAGCTGCATTTGGAGCTGGGTCAGGGAGCTGATCCAGAAGAAAGCTGCCCTTTTCTTGCTTTTCTTAGTCTTCACATGGATCCAGTTCCTGATCTGGTTGTCAGCCAGAGAGCCTGCACTGTCACAAGGGTGGCATCAGGAGTGGCGAGGTGAGGGTGAAGGAAGGAGGCTCAGACTGCCCTTTTAGCAGCTCAGGTTTGTGCTGGGTGGGTATGACCAGGTAGTCGTAGCCTCGTGGACTCCAAGATCCCTGCTACGTGCAGGGCAGAACAAAAATAAGAACTGAAAATCAGTGCAGCTTTCTCCTTCAAGTGTGTTAGGAAGCAAAAAGCAAAGCCGGTGCATGCACAGGCTACCGCAGCTCTCTACAGCACAGCTCCTAGGAGTTTGAGAGTGGTAAGTTAAGCACTTAAGGTTTTCAGGCAGCTTGGGAAAAGAAAAAGAGAGCGAAAAGTTAAAAATGGAAAACAAAGTAGTGCATGACCTGGAGAAGTGTGTGGAAGGGTGATGGGTGGACGTGCTGGGCTGCTTTGCAGATGTTTCCAAACCCGCTCGTTTTCATTCACGTGTGCTACCACCCTAACTATGCAGTAAGTCACTGGCAGGGTGTATTTAGTTTACTATTCTCGAACAGCTTCAAAACCTATTAAAATACAAAACTCATTCTTACTTGTCAGATACCGAAGGTGAATGTACCAAGCATCTGGTTTCAGTTTGCTGTAGAATGTTTTCCTATTTTTATAGAAAGTCATAGTGCATTTTATAAGTGTTTGAAATCTTTGGAGTCTTGAAATACCTTTTCAGTGCTTTTAAGAATATAAGCATAAACATTTTGGTAGAATATTTTGCAGATAGAAGAAAAATGGCAGAGGGGGCTTAAAGTCCGTTCCTGTGATTTCGCAGATAATTTGGGGGAACCTTTGAGAGCCTCAGTGCAAATAAGTTCTGATTGAACAAGTGAAGACCCTTGCAGAATGACTGCGCACAAAGGAGATGTGTACTTATATTTTCATAAGTAGAGAACAGTTTGGCAGAAGGGCTTGAAGGTCAGGACTTGGAGGAGCTACAGAGGAACTGCAGTGTTGAATTAAGGAGATTGTGATACAGGATTTGAATATTTTTTGCATACCATCAAGGGCTGGGTGTAAAATACACACGAGTGGTAGATGACAGAGAGAAAATGAGACGGTATCTAGCAGCTTCCCTTTTTCACTCCTGTCTTCAGGATACAGGCCAAGGTGTCTGGTCTTCTGGGAGCTGGTATGAGCATGAACTAGGAGGAGATGTTCACACTGAATGCTTGTATCCTGTGACACCAGCTAGAGAAACTCACAGTGACTTTTAAAAAAATCAAATAAATGCTGGTAAGGAGAAGGGGAGTGGTGAAGGAAGTTAGGTGGGAAGTGTCAGTTTAACTGCCTAAAGTTTGGAGGAAAATATGGGGAGTAGAAGTGCAAGTGTTGCATTTATAAAGAAGAGTTATTGCTTTGAAAAAAGTCCAGCAGATGAGAGATATTGCCTCTTTATTTTGTCCTATCTGTTCTTCATTATTTTGGCTGAGGTTTTTTTTTACCCACAATGGGTTCAGCAACGCATTGTGCAGGTGTGTTGTACAGCTGTATGTGTAGTCCCACAGAAGTCAGGAAACTCATCCATGTCAATGACGTGGACCAGGCCTCTTAGAGAATCCAAGCGCTGGTTTGCAAATATTTCAGGACTTGCCATCTGTACATGTTTGCACAAGACCTAGCACAGTCACGCTCTCAAACAGAGTTGAGGATTTGGCAATAGCAATAAGGAAAAAAATGGAAAATTCTCTAAAAACAGCATGTTTCACTGACTTCAACCATTTTTATCGTGTTTTCATGAGCATTTGAATCAACTTGTTTCAGTGAAGACTGTCAAATGAGAATTAAAATATATTATCTGTGTATGCACAGGGATTATATTAATTATTTTTATTCTTGGATAATTTTTATTTATGCAGAGAACAGGTGAAACATTTTTCTTTCACACAGTACTGAGCTCTAGTAAATGCTCTAACTTTGTTCACAAATGTGTAAGCAGTCTAGATTGGGCAAGGTCTGGGCTAACCAGGAGCTAAACCACTTTTCTTGCCCTTAGGTGACTCCCTGCAAAGCCACCCCCTCAGAGCTCCTCACATTGCGAGTCTAGTGCAGCCACGTCAGGTCTGGCACCACAGAGAAGCAGTTTAGACCCGCGTGGTTTGGTGGTCCAGGTCTGCCCGGTAGAGGTGCTTGGGCTCTTTCCACAGCCAGGGAGCCGTGCTAGAGCTGAGCTCTGCGTGCCTGAGTCCAGCCCTCTCTGCATGGACCTTCCCGAAGTGGAAGTGCTGGACCAGTGCCTCCAAATCCGGAGTGAGATGCCGCGGACACCTCTCCCAGATGATGGAGCTGGTTTGTTGCCTTTCCCAGTGGACGGGAGTTGCAGGAGGTTCTGCGACTGTTGTTTCCTCTCTGGAGAAGTTGCACAAAGGTAGCACTGCACACCGTGAGCGGCAAATGTCGTACGCTTTGTATGACGTGCAACAGGTATGTGAAAACCTGCCTGTTTTGCTTGAGCACATTCCCAACAAGGTGAATGTTTGAGAGGCTGACTGAAAGGCTGAGCTCTGTTCCAGATTTGCATCTCCTGGCTCTGTTTTCCCCAAAGGAAGGAGATGTAATTTCAGACCCTTGGTTAATGAGTTACAAATATTTGGGGACACAGATAAGTTTCTGCTAATTGATTGCCTGGTCTGCCTGTTCCCAGTTTTGGAGGTAACGCTGGCATTAAAGGTGAGGCACGAAGCAGAGTTACTGGTCTTTGGCAGATGATCAGATGGCGCCACACAGGTTGGGAAGGAGCAGATGGAGAATGGGCAGGAAGAAAAGGAGAATGTGACGTTAGTAAGCATAGCTCCAGAAAAAGAACTTAGTTTCTTCTCGTTTAGTAGCCAGGAACTTGAACATAGTTAAATGTCACTGGGCCAGGACAGTCCCACCACCAGAAGGTACCTGCTAAAGTGAAGAAGAAATCAGTGTCTTTCAGTGTCATCAGTAAAGAATTGTTGGATTATTTAATGAGCTGATTAAGCAGGTCTTAGAAAAACAAAATATAAATGCTAATTGGTGAGCAATGGTCTTTGCCCTCTTTGTAGAGGGTCTTGCTATAATCACTTGCTTCCATTGGGCTGTTTTTTGGTGCTTTACAGCTTTAATTTCATGGTAGTGCAAGTTCATGGTTCACGTTCTCTTACACTGCTCTCCAAGTGATTGACCCAACGTTCAGAAAGGCAGCAGTATTTGTACTTCTTTTTGTCTGAATTTTTTTTCCTCCTTTTAAAACTCCGTTTTGTTCATAGTCAAAGCCCAGGAATGCGTTGGTCTTGTAGGAGACATTCTACTGTCTGTAGTTCATAGTTGCGTGAGTGAGATCCGCATTACAGTCATAAAATTTGCACTCAAGAGAAAAGTAGACCCAGAATCCTCAGATTATTTGATGAAAGTAGATATATGTGTTTAAAGCTTAAAGAAATCCTTTCTGGTAAAAAGAAATCCAGGCTAAAACTAGTAATGTGGGAGAAACTTAACCCTTTTCACTGGCCTCGGAGAAGTAGTTGGTAACCGCTGCGGCTGTTTGACTTTCTTATTCAGATTATAAAAATAAATTAAAGGAAGGAGGAAGGGAATGAAAGAGCATTTCCTTACCAGGCAGTCACACGAGCTATTGTCTGTGAGCTGCCCGCCCCCAGCTCTTTCACACAGGCACACACACACACACACACACGCACACAAAAAGCCAGTTTTGTGTCCTTCTGAGCACACAGATGTTCCTCTTGGCATCCCTACAGTGGGGATAGGGTTTTTTTTCGCAGGCGCAGAATGTGAGGCTTCTTTGTTGGAGACAAAGTGTTGCCTGTGGTGGGAATTGCTGCAGTGATGGGAAAGTATCGTAATGTATTGTTGGATTACTGTGGTTTTTTTTCCCCAGTAGAGACAGTACATTAAAGTAGCTTTGTGGGCAGTGAATTGTTTGAGCCAAGCTTGGCCAGTAACACTCTCTCCTTGGCAAGCGGCCGTACAAGGTATGGTTGCTGTAGTTCGGACAGTCACGGGGTTTGTCCCAGGCGTGTGCAGCGGTTCTGCTGTGTTGAGTAGAAGCCTTAGCAGCCCTTTTTGGCGAACTAACAGAAGTGGTCTGGCTGTTTAGACAGAGTTGTCGTACTCCCGGTTCTTCGTTTTTCAGTTGTATGAAGATCTGATATGGTATAAAACCACAGAATCATTTTGGTTGGAAGAGACCTTTAAGATCATAGAGCCCAACCGTTAACCTAGCACCGTCAAGTCCACCTCTAAACTGTGTCCCTAAGAACCTCGTCTACCTGTCTTTTAAACGTCTGCAGGGATGGTGGCTCAACCACTTCCCTGGGCAGCTTTTTCCAGCACCTGACAACCCTTTTGGTAAAGAATTTTTTCCTGATAATCCAATCTGAACCTTCCCTGGTCCAATTTGAGGCCATTTCCCCTCAACCTATTACTTGTTACCTGGGAAAATACATATATGCCTTCTAAATCATTCTTAGGACATCTGTTCTGGGTTTTCTAGATAATGATTGTAAGAAAACAGCTTAAAATTAAAATTATTAGCATTAAATGTTTGCCTGAGCTTTCGTACAGAAAAGGAAATAGACTTTTCAAATTATTTGTTGCGCTACAGCCTGTCAGAGAACTTCTTGCTTCTTTGGCCACATTTGATGACGTTGCCAACCTAAAGCTTGGAATCCAGCTCTGTGCTGAGCAAGAGAAACACAGACCAGTCAGCTGGGGTCTAGATTAAGTTCTTTTTGTCCATATCATGTTATTTTTTTATCTCCGTTCCTGAAATATGCACAGATTTTGTTATTACTTTAACTCTTTTGGTTGGCGGCTCTATACCCCCATAATAAATATGTTCTGATGCAAAAGGTCTGCTCGTGTAGATCCAGTTGAAAGATTGCACAGTTTAAGATGGAGAAAATGAGGTATGGCTCTATTTCAAAATGGCTCAAGAAAGAGCTTATAGATTAAAAATTCTTTGAAGAAGCTGCTTGGAGGGAGAATTTGGAGGTGAGACCATGGAAGATAAAGTTATCTGACTCTCTATAACAGCCATTAATTATTTTGTTTCTCAATTTGTTTCGCTCATGACAGAAGCTCTATTCCTTCCTTTTTGCCCAGATGTTGTTATCTATCTCTAAGTTTCCTCACTGTGGAGAAAGATGTAATGATTTAATTTTCTGCAAAGTTTTCATCTTTCCACATCTAGGAAAGAAAAGAAACGAAACACAGCCTCACTTGGTACGTGTTTTCTCAGCCCATGTTTGTATATCATATTTAATGAGAACTTGTCAGTGTTTCTCTATTGACCAGAAGATGATAAAGTGATTATGAAAGAATGCATAAGCCAAACAAGTAGATCGTGAAGATGGTTCTTCTCCTGGTACAATGCCGTGGCAGTTGTTGCCAGTTCATTTCCAGGTAGTCTCCACATACTGGATGCAGATCTGCTGTCATGAATACACCTACTTTTTACGACTCTTAAAATCAGCTTTTCTCACCTCTGAGGCCTATTTCTTGTTTGTCTCTCCAGTTTCAGTGAATTGCTGAGATTATGGTTACTCTAAGCTTTTTCCTCTTCTTTCACTCCTCCTTTTAAAACTATAGGCGTGCTCCTGTTTCTGTGACAGTGTCTCTTGAACAGAATTTCCTTTGGAAACCCTTCTTACCCTTCTGCTGCCTTGGGTTTCAAGAACCCAGGACGCGTCGTGCTGCTGTACCCAGCGGCATCGTTTCTTTCTCTGAAGGTCCCTCCTGGTCTCCTTCCAACCCCCAGCTGCCATTTTTGCCTGCGTGTCTCTTTTGATATATCCAGCTGTGCGTTTCTTCTTTATTGCCTCCAAACCTAAATTTTCTGATGTTCCTTCTAAGTTCCTTCTGATATTTATATTCAGTGATTGTCTATATTTCCTTAACCTCCAGCATTGTAGCATTAGGATAACCTTTGTAATTTCTAATATCGTAGTAGTTTCTGGTAATACCTTCATTGACTCCTTGCTTCGACCCACCATGTTCTTCCTGGTTATTCTTTATATGTTTTCCTGTTCTGTTTCATGTGTTTTGTGAAACACATTTTTTAAGAATTTGAAACACACCTTTTGTAAAACTGTCCCTCCTCTGACTCCAGTTAGGATCTCTTAATATTAGTTGTTTTTAGCAGAAAGCAGAGCCATCAAGTATTGGGTTTTCTCGAAGATGGGTGCATGGCATCCTGCAGAGAAGAGAGCTTTCCCCATGCTTCACACTCTTCCTTGGCAGATCCTGAAAATCAAACTGACAGTGTCAAACCAGTTGTATTTTTAAGGTGCCACTTCCCAGTAAGATTTTCATGTTGTCTCTGAATAGGCTTTTATTAACTGTGAAAGCCATTTGAATGAATAATGCAAGTGTTAGCCTACAAAGAAATGTTCCTGACCAAATCTGAAAATGTCCCTTTTAGAGGAGGACCATGACCTCTTTTTCATGAAAAAGTCTGTTCAGTATTAGTCCGTATTGTTCATTCATAATGTAAGTAGCTGAGATTGTTCTTGGGACATTCAGATTGAATGGACACTAACACGTAATTGAAACTGAAAGAAGTATTACTTGACATACCTTAAAGTGTTGGGTAATGTTCTGTGCTATTTAAATGCAGAATTATATTCTAGATTTGCACACTCAGTGATGCTTCAAGATGATTTGCATGCAACTGGAAATAGGTTTATAATCTGTTGTTACAGTGGTGCTTTTTCCCTGCACGATCCCACTTCATCCTCTTTTAGCTCTGTCAGGCTTTGACCGTGGTGTCGATACTGTCAGGTATTTTTAGCTGAAATCTGTGATTACTTCTTCACCGAGAATCTTGCAGTTGTCTGAGCAATCTGCACATGCTGCGTCTTATAGACCAGATGTTTCGTAAACGTGACTTTTGCCGCAGGTGAGCAGGAGGGTGACTGGGGAGCCAGATGACAGATGTTCCGGGCAGTGCTTTTGTGTAGGCATCAACAGCCAAAAGCAGAGCTGGGGAAAGACGTGGGAACAGGGAGGTTCAGGGAAGAGACTGCTGCTTTTCGGCTCTCCTCCCTCAGCCTTAGTTGGTTGATAAAGGGAAACCATGCGGTACCTCCCGCTCCTCCTGTATTGGAGCCCCCATCCGGTTCTTCCTTTTCACAGAGCCCCACCAGCTCTCACCAACCCAGGATTCCGCACAGACCTCTCCCACGTTCTGCAGAGTTATATTGCTCAACCTGCATCTCCTCCAGACCTCGCTCCCCGCTGTCCTCTGAGATCCCAGACCATTAGTGGCCAGCCTTCTCCCGTTTTTAGCCCCTTCCCCATCTCTCCTGTTGGATTCACATGCAACTGAGAATTCAGGTGTCTGCTTCGGCTGTTCAGCAACTCCGTTTTCTGTGGATCTAACAGCCCTTGCATTGACATGGTTACCAGCACTCACTGCCTTAGCCATTCTCATCTCCCCACCCATCTTCTGCATCCAGCTCTCCCAAGAGAATAAAAAATCCAATTTATAGCTGTGATGGGGTTTAAAGGCAAAGAAAGGACATGGACAGTACTTACCATCAGAGCAGAGAAGACGTGTCTGCAAAAACCCGCTGACAGCGTGTGAATTATCCTGGTTTGCTGGAGTTTTTCCTGTGTGACGGCTTCTCCAAGCTGTCCAAAGCTGGAGGGTTGAGCAGTAAGGCTGGGCAGGTTTTTAAATGTGTTGTCATTGTTCCCATAGGTAGTGTCATCACCCAGACAGCAAAGAGGAGAAACAGTCTGATTTGAACTTTGGTAGTAAACATCTCTGGGTTATCAAAACGTACTGTTTTTAATCCCTTATAAGAGACCTGCCAGGATCGCTAGTGCAAAGGGACTGGAATCGACTGGGTGAGAAAACTGAGAAGCACTGCAAGGAAGAGAAGGTGACTGAACTTAGTTGGTACTGGTGAAAGAAAAACCTGTGATGGGGTAAGAAACCGAAAGGAGAATGAGGTTGGCTGGATCCATGGGCTGGGATGGGGGTAAGTGAGGAGGCAGTGATAGGAGAGGACAAGGGAAAATGTCTAATAGTTTTTCCTAAGGTAGAAAAAGAAAACTGGAGCTACCTGGTCAGACATCCCGGAGAGACAGAGGAGGAGTTGTGATTAGGGGAATGGACTAAGTGAAGAAAGAGAGTAAAATTTGAGACCACGTGTATTAAGAGGAATGTTAGAACAATATTGTGGAAACTGTGTGAAATTTGGAGGACTGAAGGTTTAGAACTATGTACATGAAAAGTATCTGACTGAGACAAGGTCCCAGTGTGGGAAAGGGAAGGGACAGGAACTGAGATACAGATCACTTGTGGAAAGATGGATGGAATATGTGCTAGAGCATGCTTTGCATGAGTTGTTTTGTTTTTCACTTGGGTACCTCTTTCCTTCATCTTTTAAGCAGTTTGCCTGGCTTCTGGTAGCCATGTGCATGAAGGGCTACGGGTTTTTTAATGCTTTATCTTATAATTGGCTACATTTTTAATATATATAGGTATGTATATATTTAATTTTTAGCATTTTGTAAGTTACAAAGCAATATTTTAATCAAAATAGTTAATTGCATAGTTTAAACAGCAGAAAAAATATGAACATTTGTACTGAAGATTCAGATTTCTATTTTGTTCCTTTAGAGTGATGTTTCCTCTCAAATGAAAGGACGTGTTTTACGTTACAGACTGAGAAAGCAACTGGCATAAATTACTGTATGATGACTTAACAGTATCTGATACAAGTTCTTGGATGACAGGAGCCACCTATTGCAGGTTTCGTTTGTCAAAGCTTACCTCGCCATGCCATAGAGAAAAGGTCATCGCATTCATCTTTGATGTGATATGAAGTGCATTTTAAAATACAGATTATTCTGTGGATTCCTCCTCTAAAAAGGGAACGCCAAAATCTTCCTGATATTCATTTCAAGTTTTTGCTTTAGCAGTGGTGAGAGCAAAGTGGGGTTTGCGTTTGGACTTCCTGAGGTGCGTAAAACATGTGCTGGTTTTGGCAATGCTTGCCATAGGCTCTACTTATACACTGTTGCTTGAAAACACAAGGTGACAGTGACTGTTGTTTAAGATGATGATTTCACACAAGTTTAAAGCATTTTGACAAATGCTTCCAAGAATATAAGAGGCTTTTATCTGCTTTCATCTAGCAGAGTGTCTGGATCTTTGCTTGTATCCAGCAGAGTGTAGCCTTCTTCCTTGTCAAACAATGGCTTGAACACAAGGAGCAAATATATTCTGAAAAAATGTTAAGCAGGTGTCTCATTTCAGAATAAATGAAAGCATGTTTTGGAAAGGGGAAAACAATTTGAGTAGGATACCAATACAGCTGAAGTGGCGATGGGTTGGTGAGTCATGAGAAGATTGCATTTTCTGATGGAATATCACCGGCAATCTTGGAGCATTTTTTGTGAAGTGTTTGATTGCAGAGAACAGAGATGCTTTGAAAATCCTATTTTGAGCATCCATCCTTCATTGGAATGACTGGGTGCTGTCATGATAAATAATGGATGAATCAAATTTAAGCCAAAAGGGACCTTCAGGCCATCTCTCAGGACTTCACTGTATCACGAGACACGACATTTCAGCAGGTTGTCTTGAACTGACCTGACATATCTGGTTTGACATCTTTTCAGCCATAAATGGCTGAAATGTCTCAATGCTTGGAGGTTTTTTTTAAGTGGTTCATCAATATTGTTGGCAAAATCATGATTCTCACCTGCATTTGCTGGACTTCTTTCCTGCCGTTATATGCTCTTCACAGATAGATTTAAGTACCTTTTAATACCAGTATTTTCTTTCTGTAAAGGTATAGGCAACTCAATCTTTTTAATAACTTAGCAGATCAAGATATTTACATGATTATTCAGTTTTGTGCGTGTTCTATGTCCTCCCTTTAATAGCCTTTGAAGAAAGGTAGGCAGCAGGATAGTGCACACTCTCCTAGTACCTGTCTTATGATAGTCAGATGTACTTCATCACCTTTTTTGTTATTTTTTTTTCCTGAGGTTGATAATATGATGTGTTCCACATAATAAAACAAGGAAATGAAACTATTAAGAATTTTGAACTGTCCTGTACTGTACTGAGGCACTGAAACAAAACCTAGTGAATAACACATCTGAGAAACACACACTTCGAAGTTCTCACAGTACAGAAATTAAAGGCATTAGGACTTCTTGTGGCATTCTCCGAGAGTACCATGGCTCAACTCTGACCCTGTCTTTGGTGTGCTTTATAGTAATATATTTTGTATGGGGTGGAATCCAGGGGTTCCTTTTATTCAAGTTTTTGAAAGCCATCACTAGCGCGTTCGGGATATGTTAAAAATAACCATACAAAAATATTTTTAAAATTCAAATTAAATTCTCTAAATGACACCCTCAGCGTAGGAATTAAACCCCAGCTTTAACAGTTGCCTTCCTACACCGTTCCCATTCAGAAATGCGTGTTCATAGGGGGTGGCACCCAGGAATGAATGAGGGGTGAGCGTGGTCACAGCCAGCCCTAGCCCGCTCATTCAGCTTTGCATTGCACAGGTTGTCATTCCAGAAGGAAGCAGTGGAGACTGAAAAACAGTCATGAAATAGAGGGCATATAAGTTAAAATACTCCATTTGTCTCAAAGTAGCAGTCCTGTAGTTTTGCAGTATGAAATTGAGGGTATCTGTGAAAGCATTTTTTAAATGAGGGGGAAATATTAGCCAGGACAACCATTTCTGTAATTGCGTTGTTATTTTTGTAGGATTGTTTCCAAGAATAGAAGTTTTGTTGCTTTAAATTGTAAAATAACAGCTTGAGTACTTTTAATAGAAAAAGGACTGCTTGCTAATTTGTGATCACATGCAGTTTTAAATATTGGATAGTTTAACAAAATGCTTTAATGTCTCCACCTATAATTTAGAGTTTGAATAAAATTCTTGATGCCATGTAGAAATGAGGGTGCTTCTTCTACATGTGAAATTGCACACCTGCAAAACTACTGCCCCATTTTCTTGGTAGCAAACAGTATAATTAGGATCAAAAAAAAGGTTTTAGTTATAGCCTCCTTGTTTTTACATGCTCACTGCTTTCCTAGTTAACTCCCTTTGTAAACCTTTTGCTGTAGCCTGAAATGACTTTTAAATTAAAAAAGAAAAGAACATTGCCCCTCAGCTTTCTTGAAAGTTAGTAAGAGCTAAAATAGGTCATTCAATATCCTCCTCCTGCAATTTTATTATGTAAAAATGTTGGGGTTTTTTGTTTATACATATGTTTTAAGGGGACATAGCAAAACTACTTACTTTTTCAAAATTACAAGTTTAAAATCTCGGCTCGAGTTTGGGGCTGTTTCCTTTGTCGTTGAGATTTTGAGAGATTTAAAGCTTCGGTGTGAAGGGATTTGGATAGGGACCAACGTGCAGTAAAAGGGTTGTAGGCACAAGAAAGCGTCCAAGTTGGTCGAGTTCGGATGCCGTGCTATTTATGTGTATTCAGCAAAGAGAAGACCTACTATATGTAAGTTAAGACACCGTAGTTTGATGTTTGCATGCAAAGATAGAAGGCCTTACTTTTAATAAGAGGACATAAAGTTTAATTTTTGTATTTGCTTTTAAAGTTTCTTTAAGCAGCATTAGCAATGTTGTGCTGTGTGCTTTCTCTGTGTTCTTATGTACTGTATTATAGTGCTGATGTACCGGTGTGCAGACTTATGGTTCAAATAAGAGGAAGGATTTTCATCTTGCTTCTTTTCAAATTCTTTTCTGTGACAGTCCAGAAGTCACAGGGAGCACTGAAACAAACATTTGGGTTGCCTCTAACTTCAAGTCATCTTCTGGAAGTGGGCATTTGAGGAAAGGTGCCCCTGTACCCAGCGCTTTGCCCCCTCCAGAAGAGATGGGGAGAAGCCTCCAAGCAGTCATGCAAACTAGAGAAAGCCTTTGGGAGCCCCCTGATCCTTGGCTGAAGCTCAGGTGAAGGTTTCTGGGGGGTGCTTCAGTGGGTGCTCTACCAACCTCGGCCTGCGCTGGGGTCACGACTGGATTCCCAGCTCTGAGGTTGTGCCTTAGCCGGAGTCCTAATGCGAAACTGGTGATCCCAAAGGGTTAAAATTGGTAGCTCTTGTGAATAGGTTCTATAGAAGTGGAGAAAACTTTGACTCGTGAAATAACTTTTTAAAGTTCTGTAGAATATTCCTATACCTCGACTTAGGTGCAACGAAACAACCTTTGCCTACTTCAAAGTGAATTTAATACTCTTACCTGGCAATAGGAAGTGGTCGGAGGAAAACGCTTGCATCCTCAACAAACACGGTGCCTAGGGGTTGGACAGAGGTGAATGGTTCCTGCGGATGGTCGTGACACTGGATGATCTGGAATATCAGCATTGTCACTTAAAAATAAAGCAAGTCCTTTGGCAAAATGGAGTAGACGGTTTCTTTCCTTTTTACACTGCTGTCCTGTGTGTCCTAGGACACCGGTCCTGAAAATAATAAAGTGCCTGTTTTGTTTCTGCGTCCTGCCTCAAGCTTCTGCTTTAACTTTATAGCTTTATATATAGCTTTATCTGTTTTAAGGATAAATACCGTCGTGGATAGAATATACTTCTTACACAGAGAGCACCCTATCATTTCCTCTTGTTCTAAATGCGGCAGATAGACCACCACTGCAAGTTGTCTTCATGCTTCTACTTTTTCTACTTCTTCCACTTCTTGTTTATTCTAAAGTGTTTTAGCTGTAGGGAACATCTGTCACAAACCCAACTGTTTATGTTCACACAAATGGGCTGTTGTGTTAGCTCCTCAAAGTGGTTTTCAGGATCTCTTTGTAAGCACATGTGCTGTGACTGGAAAACCTTTAATAATTGAGTTAAGTAAGATTAAAGTATCTGAAATCTGTTTGAGTTACTGAAGCAGCATTCAAGATTGTCGTGCTTTTTATGAAAATACAATTGCTTAGATTTTGCGTTACAAATATGGAGTAAAGTTGTGTCTGGAAGTTTGAGTGAAGTTCTCTGCAGACTATACAATGAGCAATATCTTGTAAGGCTAAAATGGGGGGACTCATGCTTGAGATTATTAATTTATTATTAAGTTTAGTGTCACTCAAACTTGGTTTTATGCAGTCTTTACTTTTCAGTGACTTTTCCCTCTTCTGTGGCTCTGCTCTGGATACCGTTTCCTTCATTTCTACACTATTTGCCTACAGTGTTTTCAGTGCTTTCTTGTCACCTGTTCTTTCACATCTTCCCACGCCTTGTTTTCACTCTTCATGAGATGCCAGCTCCCTCTTTTCTGTTTCCATAGACCATTTCTCCCTCTCAGATACCCTTCTCTCCACCTTCTTTTGCCGTCTTAAAAAAAAAAATTAATTTACCTTTTTTTAAAAATGTATTTTAAATTTTCTCATGACCCTTCCACTCATCACACTCATTGATAAAGGCAGAAAAGCATGTTAATTTGTGCCAAAGACAGTGTTAGGGATCAGGGTGACTTTATGGTTGGATGCTAAGGCAACCCATTTAGCCTGCAGCTGCCAGTAAGGCAAAGGTTGGGGTCATGGTACAGAGTTTTCCATAGGTTTTTCATGTATACCCGTATGGCTATAATCACTAGTCAGCTTTCCTCTCCTTTCCTCTCCTTTCCTCTCCTTTCCTCTCCTTTCCTCTCCATCTCAAAACATCCTGACTTCTTTGGGGACCCATCTCTTTTAAATAGGTAGAACAAATCCTGGAAAATACAATCCATTTTAAAGATCTAATCCATGGTCTTTTAATTTTGTTTTTCCGTTGTGTCATTCCTCGGAAATGCTTTTGTGAATTACTGCAATCAGTTGCGAAACTGTTCTGTTTTGAAATGCAAATATTTTGCATAGGAAGGGGGCAGAACTGATCTTTCCCAGCTCTTCAGGTAACAAGCTCTGGAAAGCTGCTCTCTGCCTTTGGTAGCCCTGCTGTACTCTTCACTTGCAACAGTGTTTGCTCACGTTTTTGACAAGCAAAGGAGTTGGGTTTCACGTTTTTAAGCAAGCGTGCAGTATTTCCAGTGTGTTGATTCATGCAGATCATCACAGGATTCACTGGGATGTATTGGCAGAACCCTTCCCTGCCACAGGACCCCATGGAGCTGCTTGTGCAGAGTGGAGGCACCAAGCGATCTTCGTCTGCAGTTTGTAACGTAACCAAGAGCCACAGGAGATTCATGTGAGATAGAATTGACAGCAAATGGAAAAAAATACAGAAGTCCAGCATCTTTTCTTAAGATATATAATTTTCCAAAGGGTCTTGGTTTGATGTGCTGAATTAAGTTGAAACCCGCGTCAGTTTTGCTCCATGCCAGCGAATGGTTGTCAGACAGAGAAGATTGTCTGCCCTGGCTGAAGGCGAAATGAGCACGGTGGAAATGCGTTCAACCAGACTGCCGCCTTGTGTTTTCTCCAGTCTGTAAATGGAAAATGTTCCAAACTTGCTTTTGCTAAAGGTGGTCAAGCTTCAGGCATCTTCAGCTCTTCATGCCTTGGCTAGAAAAAAAAAATGGATATGGCTTGAACTTTCAAAAGAAGAATAATTCTCAGTTTTATTGCTGGACTTTGATCAGTAGCTGTCCAGGTGCATTATGAAAGATGGTAGTATTTCAAAAATCTTCACTAATTTGGCATGGCCATCCTGACACAGGGTCTGTTTTTAAAACATGTGGGACGCTCGCATCTTCTGGCTTAAAAGGAAAAAGGAAGAAAAAAAAGCATAAAACAATAAAACCCAACCCCGTAGGCAGAATATTTCCTTACAATAGTTGTGGGATTTATTTTTAATTATATGTAGTAAAAAGCTTGCAGATGATACCCACTTTTTGGAGAAGGGGATAAGACGAGAAGAGTTGCTTTGCCTGAGGCCCAGAGGTGGAAATATGAACCACAGTTAGCTGGCATTATATTTTTTTGATAATAGCAATGTCACCAGTGATCTAATGATGACTTGTCCTCCCCTTTAATGATACATTGTCCTGCTGATAGTTGTGTGCCTGATAGCACATGATACAGTAAAATATTTTAGGGCTGCTACTTCAGTCTGCAAGCAGGAGAGCAGCCTTAGGAGATGCAAGACTGTTGCTTAACAAAACTTATCTTCTTTTCCCCTCTCCCCTTTTCTTCACAGGAAATATCAGCGAGGAACCCGTGTACGCCTGAGACTGCTGGATCTTGAACTCACCTCTAGGTTCTTGGGCGCAGCAACTGATACAACATTGCTGGAAGCAGATGCGGTGCTTTTAGGGCTCGCGGAAAGCAAGCAGACAAAGCAAAAGGAGTAGATTTCATGTAAATAAAAGCACATTGTGCTCTGGAGAAAATTATACAGATGAAATGTTTCCTCAGGAAATAAACAAAAAGTTTCTATCTGCTCGGTTATATAAATAATGAGATCAATAAAATACAATAAGCACATTGTACCTAATTCTTGCACCGTTTTTATTCACTCATCTTTCTAGCTCTTTGCCTTTAGATGTAAATGTGAAAGGCTAGCTGAGCTTTTGTAGGTAGTATTAGTTTAATGTTTGTGTGTTCTTGTGTAAAGAATTCCAGAGTTTGTCTTCCCACCCCAAACAGACATTGATCTGAGACATCGTACTTCCATGGAGGAATCCAGAGCTTGCTGTCGTGATGTGCCTTCCTGTGTGCTGTTTCATACAGAACTACGCTAAGCGTTCCTGATTTCCAAGTTGCAGTGCAGAATGTTTACTGCAAATACCTTTTTTTAATCTCTGTTATAATACGTCGTGCTCTTAACCTCCATCTGTTTGAAGAACTAGAGCTTATTCTTTGCTTTAGTTGGAGCTCTCATTTCCAATGCATGTTAGTAAATTTTCTCTGGTTGCTAATATAAATGAAAAGAAACTATTTCAAGGTAGTAGGCCAACTGTAGGTGTTAGGTTTCTGTAGGTATATTTAATATAAATATAATGGATGTTTGAACGCACAACCAAAGAATCATGCTATGGTGTTTCCAGTTTCTTTTTGGAGCCTTTGCTATCAGCATTTCTTTTGATTTCTAGTATATCCAAGTCTGAATTCTGCGCTTTCATTCGCGATCTGCATAGTGCCCGGCAGCTGTGCCGAGGCAAGTAGAATTTGCCATTTATACCACTGAATTACAAAAGGAAGCCCGTTAAATCTTAAAATATTTTCCCAAATGTTGGGATAAAACGAGATTTGTTAAGGTGATATGCCTTGTTTGTCTGCCGTGACTGTCCAATGGCAGCGTGTTCCTCACTGTATGCGCTAATTGAGCAAGATGCACGCTGGCTTAGGCACATGTTACTGGAATCCACAGCCCCCTCATCTGTCTGCTGGAGAAGGCCGCGAGAGCAGCGGTGCGGCCACTAAACAATGGTTTAGCTCCTGCCTCTTATGACCGAGTATATTGGTGTTTCAGTCGCATGACAAGAGGAGACCAGGGATCCCTCAGCAAGCACGGGGCCAGGGAGGCAGCTCGAGGCTGCGGCAGCTCGCACCCCCCTTTCCTTGCCTGCATCTGGGGGATTCTTGGAGAAGACGGCATCGGAGAGCAGAAACTGTGAGCGATTCTGTTCGACTGCAGCTGGCCTGGAGGCCAGGCTGCCACACAACCTCGGCGAGTCTTCATGTGGTCCAACGAAATTCATTCAGAAGAGGATACAGATGCTTTAGTCAGTTTAGAGGTCTTTTCCAAAACCACCGTCGTCCCTCTTTTAAAGGTGGTTTTCTTTTATTCTTTTGTTTGAAAGCACATAGAGAGAAAAGCGAAAGGAAAGCTGAAGTGCCTTTTTGCCTGGAACCACAGCCCTGTGACACAGTGGTTTGATTCTTTCTTACTCCTCTGCCCAAAAGAAAAACTTGACAAAAGAAACAAAAGAAAGCTCCTTTCCTACCTTTGCCTTTCGTAACACAGGGAAGAGAGGTCTAGTGCAGGCATCAGCACTACGGGTACTCTCCAAAATGCATCTCATGCGTGATCTGTCAAGGACAATACTTTTAATATAAGGTATTTATATTATATATTTGCCCAAATATTATATATTTGCCCAAATACAAATATATTTGCCCAAAATACTAGGAGGAATCACATGGAAAATGCATAATCATTCTGAAGGGAATGGCGTGTTTTAGTGGATCCTTCTATAGTTTTGCAAACTGAAGTTTTGCTTCTGAAATCAGTAAGGATCCAAGCAAGAGAGAAGCAGCAAACACTGTGAGCTTATTTTGTTGCTTTAATTTGCTCATTCATCTCAGTGATCTTAATTAGGGGAGTTTGAAGATGAATTTCATGGAGTGTTAGCCTCGAGGTAAGGAGTTATACTAGCACTGAAGCAGGAAAAGAAGGCCTTTTGAAGAAGCCAGGAGGGATTTAAGGTATCAAAGAGAAATCCTGTCTGTTGCATGTAACTCACCCTACATGCTTGATCCAACCTTAAATAAGAATACTTTATGTATTAACGTTTTGGGGGGCAGGCTAAGCAGTATTTCACAGTAGGGCATCAGATAGGGTTTTTATCAAATCTTCCTCAATAACCTTTGGAGAAGTGGCTTTTAGAGACTGTAGTGGTTACTTTCTCAAGTCAGGTTAGTGTTTACTTGGGAACAGGTTCGCATAAACCAGCTCAGCCTTACAAATCGTGTGACTGAACCTTCAGGCTGCTGCTGGGCCTGTTCTGGCCTTTGGAGAACCGGGTGTTCTCCCAGCTCATCTTCACTGACCTTCAAGGTGATTATTTACCGCACCTCTGAGCTGTTCAGACGTGGCTGTTCAATCCCATGGATGAGCCTCCGTTTGGCGTAGCCTGTGCCCATCGCGCGTTGGCTCGATTCTGTACAACTCCCACAAGAGGAATTACAATGCCAGAGCAGGGAAATCTGAAGTGTCTGTGTGGTGGGCTGCTTGGGTTGTGTTTCATACTTGTCATGCCTACATATGCCACAGATGTGTAGACTCCACGTCCTTAGTGAAACGTAAGTAACCTCCAAAGTTGTTCATTACTCAACAAACGTGATCCACAATCACATGGCCCTATGTCTGTGAGAGTTTTCTCATTTTTTACTCAAATCTTTTATCAGAGCAGACATTGATAATGCAAACAGATATTTATGGTGCTGTCTATACCGAAGAATAACAAACGCAGGCAATTTTCTGCCTGTCGCCACCTCTCCCCAGGGGTTCCTTCTTTTTTCAGGGCCACGTGCCTTTTTGCTTTTGGCATTTTCTGCTGCCAAACACACACGAGTGTATGGACAACTCAGTTTTCTTGAACACTGAACAGTGAAGTCTGCTCATCCACATAGTTCAGATTCCAGGGTGCCCTTGCATGGGCCTCAGTTTGGGCAGCCCCGTGAATCGGACTGTTTGGAGGTCTCTCTTATTTCAGGTATGAGGAGAGTCGTTTCTATGGACAGCAAGGAACGGTAAAGCTACCCCAGCAGCTCCCGTGGTGGTGTGCCCGGGCCGCACCATCGCCTGGGATACTCGTGTCACTTATGTGACATTAACCGAATGAACGCTACTAATGCAGCACACTGGGGACTTCAAGATTGTGTAGCTGTACGTGTAAATCCATTGTTTTGCTGAGAGTCCTGAGGCCAGTATAAGCCAAGTTCTGCAACTAAGTTCATCTGACTGACAAAATCGCAAATTTCTCTATATGCCATGCTGTGATTTCTTTTAATTTTTTAAATTTTTACTTACTCTGAAGCACTGGCCAGATGATCAAAGATAATTACTGAAGTCATACGGATTTAATCTTGTACAATTCCTTTTTTTGATTGTGCAGATGAGAAGATGTTTGGTGCTAGCAGATCTCAGTCTTTGCTTCTTGATTTGTTTTTCAGGTTGTGGGGGTTTTTTTGTTGTTTTGTGGTTTTGTTTTGTTTTTCCTATAACAGTCTTGATTTTTTAAAGTATTTAAGGGTTTTTTTTCCTCTGAAAACTTCCAGGCAACAACACAGACCCCACTTTATTAGGAGATACTCTGTTCTCCTCTAGCAGATGCTGCTTTGCAACCTGCCCACATCTCTTAATCGACAAATTTCTCACTTAGATTTGGATGAGCGCGACAGATTCGCTTCAAGTAGTTGTAATTCACGCTTGCTATAGTGTAGAATTTGCACCGGGAGATGTAACACTCAGAGAAGAGCGTGGAAGGCATCCTCAGCAGGAGGAAGAGGAGGAAGAGGAGGAGGAGGGCTGGCTGCTGTCTCAGCCTCGCCATCCCTACTCAGCCGGGTGTTCTATGGCAATGGGGTGCTGGGTGATTTAGTAGCAAGCAGCTGTGGGCAGGTACAAATACTTCTACACAAGCAAGAGATGTTTCTGCACGTTCTGCTAGGAGGACACTGGCTTTTTCTAGGCCTGTAGCTCAAGTGCCCGTGAACTTCACCCTACGCCACATCCACTTCTTACTCCACCCGAATATTTTATGCCTGAATGCCTGTAGTGCTCTCTGGTTTTACAGGTGTGCTTATAAGCAAGATTAGCTCTCATAAAAACTGAATCAAGGCCAGTTTGAGTTTTAGCTGAAGCCATACTTTGGTTTTTGCCTTATTTGTGTCATGTTATTAAGGTTTTCGTAAGTTTTCCTAAAATTTTACCTTTTATTTTACGAAGAGAACATTAGAACACCTTATACATACTTGGAAAGCAAAATCATGAGGTAGGTTTGGAGGAAAAATGAAAATAGTTCAGTGTTCTTTTGATGACTGATGTGCTATAACAGGACCTGGTGAATCCCGACGGGTTTGTCTGCCCTTTCATATTCCAGGCCTTTAGGTGATGAGATGGAGAAAAAGTGAAATGCTGAAGAAATCAGGCCTGCCTCTTGAGAGCAAATTAGCATCTTGCCACCAAAGCTTTGGCACCGAACTAATTTCTGAAGAAAAGAATACTTCACATTTTTCTTTAGGGCATTCTGTGAAGTTTGGGTTCCTCCTCATTTCTTAACACCGTCGCCTTTATAAATCAGGCTAATTATTGCTCGAGCTTTATTATTTATTTTTTTTTTCCTGACAGCATTATTCCCTTCTGCTGAGAAAGCTTTTCAAGTTTCTGTTTTGGCTAGAGAGCATTTCTGGTACATGCAAGCATGCACTCCACATGTGTTTTTTAGTAAACTATGCATTCTGGGGGAGCGTTTATCACATATGGCTGCCCAGATGAGGCTATTACGTTGTCATCTGGACATAACCCAAAATAAATATTATCTCTGGTGTGACTGCATTAGACTAACATCAGTAAGTTCTTAAATACTCTTAAGCGTTCTTGTTTCCTTCTGGGTTGTGTCTTGTTCAATCAGAGTTATCCAGGCTGATGCCCTCACTCTGCAGTGGCTGTAACGAGGAAATTGGCCATTTGTTAAGGTTGCAGCCGGCCGGGTGTCAAGTGCAGCCCAGGCTTACAGTCCCCAAACGGGTTAATGGATCCAAGGCACCCTTTGAGTGCATATTCTTTTTAAAACGTTGACATTTAAAGTAAGGAAAAAGGCCCTTTTTTTTTTTTTCTTCTCCTGTCTTTAATGAGAAATCAAAGAACTATTGAAATAATCAGCTCTGTCTCAGTCCAGTAGCACAGGGGAGAGAGTGAAGGGCTTAATGCTTCACTTCCTAGGGATAGGAGTTGTCGTCTTCTCATCAAAATGACTAAATAGCATATAAAATGGAAGTTGAAGGCCACGATCTAATGTGCCAATTGCCAAAAGATACAAAAAGACATACAGAGTTCAGCATACGTCCTGAACGCCCTCACAAGTAAGTATACGGGCGTCATGGTGAACATCTTTGAATGGTCACGGTGACCGAGAGAGGTGCCCAAGGACTGGAAGAAAGCCAATGTCACTCCTGTCTTCAAAAAGGGCCTGAAGGAGGACCCCAGGGGTGGCCAGGGACAGGACCAGAGGCAGTGGGCACACAGTGAAACGCAGGAGGTTCTCTCTGATCATCAGGAAACACTTTTTCACCGTGAGGGTGACCAAACACCGGCACAAGTTGCTCAGAGAGACTGTGGATCCTCCCTCCTTGGAGATATTCAAGAGCTGTCTGGACACGGTCCTGGGCAACCAGCTGTAAGTGGCCCTGCTCAAGCAAGGAGAATGGACCAGACGACCTCCAGAGGTGCCTTCCCACCTCAACCGTTCTGTGATTCTGTGATATGCTGGCATCTTAATTCTGATGCCACTCTGTTTGAACACTGCTGCTTTTCCTTTCTCTAAGTTTTCGAAAGCTTAGAGCTGCTTCTGTGTGCCCTGGCATGGCGATGATCTGCTCCTGAGCTGGGCAGGTGCAGTCTTCTACTTCGGGATCCAGCTGCTGAAGGGCTGCAGGGAACTGAGGCTCTCCAGAAGCGGCATAGGTGGAAAGTGGTAACTTCTGTGTATCCTCAAGGCTGCTCGCTCTTTGTTCAGCACGGCCTTCCCTGCAGTGGAAGGGAGGCTGTGGCTACTGCTTGTGGCTCCTGCCGTCTCCCACTTCTACCAAAGGTTTCGTTCCTCCTGCCTTATTCCTACTGCACGTATGGGCAAACTGAGAGTAGGTTCAGCCCTACTTAGGTTTGCTTAGTTTCAGGCTCCTGTACAGTCTGATAAGTGTGTCCATGCACTCAGGGTTTGGTGCCAGCCACACCAAGTTAAAGGGCAATTTCGTCACTGTGGCTGCCAGAGGCTTCTCGCAGCTGTTCTTTGAGGATGTTTTTTCAGAGTGGTGGTGGACTCCTGTGTTTGAATGTCCTCTCCTGATAGTCACTGCTAACTCCTGCCTTCTCCAGCTGCCAAAGCCCTTGCGTGAGCTCCCCTGGCTTGTTGCAAGCTAGCAGGGATCCAGCTGTTAAATTGCTTGACCCACAGAAGGATGTTTGAACAGGCCTGGCGTGGTTTGCTTGGGATCACGTAAGTGCCGAGCAGGCGCTGGCATCACATTTCTTTGCCTCTTGAAGACCAGGCCTTGTCTGTGATTGAGGGGCTTGTATGCCGATTTCGGCCCCAGTTTGCTCCCAGAAGCCCCACTGCTGTGTTCACAGCAGCGATGGGATGGCAGGGTCTCCGGCAAGCTTCCGAGGGGTGCTCCGAGTTCCCTTCCACCGGGCGAGCAGCGGGGAGGCGAGACGGGGGAGGCGAGACGGGGGAGGCGAGACGGGGCCTGCGCAGGCAGCCGCTGGCAGCTCCAGCTGTGAAAGAGCAGCCTCGGCTCGAAATCTTCCTGCCCTGCCCTTTGCACCTCGGCCTGCGGCTTCTTTTGCACACACGGGATCCCTGGGGAGCTGAAGTTTCATTTACTGACTGAGCGACTCTGAAAACGGTCCCTCCCGTCCCAATTAGCGCTGCCGGTCACCCGCCTCAGTGGTGGGTTAAACAGAGCTGCTGCCCGCTGGAGCGGTGGGCAGGGGGCAGGCAGGGAGCTGGGGGGCAGGCAGGACCCGGGGGGCAGGCAGGACCTGGGGGGCAGGCAGGAGCCGGGGGGCGTGGGGGCGCCCGCCCCTCTCCAGGGCGCTGGACTCTTTCAGGCGAGCTGCGGCGCGCCGGGTTCTTGTGTGAAAAACAAGGGGCACAATGCTGGAGTCGTAACCTCCTCACCCCTGACGGCATGGGAAAGTGCACTCCTCAGCTGTTGGGTATAGAAAGGCTGCTGCAGGCATGAGAAATGTTCATAAAAATGCCGTTTAGGGCCTGCCCTTCTACTCCGCACATGTCATCTTGCCTATCAAGCTGCCTAATTGGAAAATTAGACTGGCCTTAATTTAGAGCCCTCAAAGTTCACGCCAATAATTTCCCAGCGACTTTTTTTTTTTTTTCCCCAATTATTTTTATAAATGGTTTCAGCACATTGGAAATCTTCATTGAGAAAAAAAAACCCAACACCCGGAAAGAGCAGATCTTTCATTTCAGAGAGATTCTTTGATTTCTGTGTGTGAAATTGCGTTGTTGTGCATCCTGTGAATGATCATCCAGAGACGAATGTGAGCCCCTGTTGTTTTCCATGCGTCGTTCCTTATTTGACTGTACGTGGAGAGCTGAGCGTATTTTAATTTACGGCATGTTATAATCTTATTTTGGAGCTTAATGCACGTGCTGTTTTCAATCTGCTGAGGCTCTGAAAACAGCGGTGAGCAGAAGCTGCCTTGCAGGTGTAACCATCTCCCCCACAGGGTCTGTGGGACCGCTGATCACAACTCACCTCAGGAGACCCAAGACGTTGTGCAGGATCAGGCCAGTCAGCTGAATCCTTCCTGACTATGATCAGGGCTCAGCCTCGCAGGCAGCCACATCCAGATAGTGCAGATCTCCTCTCTGTGCCTGGATACTGCCCGCCTGAGACCCCTGATGGGGTGCAGGCAGTGGTGGCTGTGCATGCCAGGCTGTCGTGTTCAGCCTTGGCTGTTGGGATGAGGAAGAAGGATTTCAGCTGACTGGATGGGACCAGCACTTTTCAATATGGGATCAGGGCATTTTCAGTGGTGTCCAACAATAGGATGAGGGGCAACGGGCACAGACTGAAGCGTAGAAGGTTCCATCTAAATATGAGAAGAAACTTCTTTACTTTGAGGGTGCCAGAGCACTGGAACAGGCTGCCCAGAGAGGTTGTGGAGTCTCCTTCTCTGGAGACATTCAAAACCCACCTGGACGTATTCCTATGCGATCTACCCTAGGCAAACCTGCTTTAGCAGGTGGGTTGGACTAGATGATCTGCAGAGGTCTCTTCCAGCCCCAACCGTTCTGTGTTCTGTGACTGGTACTTGTCCTGTGTGGACAGGAGCTGTGTGCCAGGGCTGGCTGTGCCAGTGGCGGGGCACTTTGGTTGCTCCTGCCATACACATCAGCAGGTGGTCCTGTAGGAAGCTGGACAAACCCTCTCGCCGTGTCTCTCGGCAGCAATAGGGGTGGCCGACATGTACAGCAGGGACTAAAGCATGACCCAATAAACCCATTAGTCCTCCAGATTTTTATCCTCTCGCTGGAAGCTGCACACATGAAGCACAGGAGTGGCAGAGGTCTATATCTGAGATGATTTTGAAGGTCAACATCAGATACCTTAAGATAGATGCGGTGTGCTAGGGCCATGGACACATCCTCCCTGGGCTCCCGCTGAGCCATCTGGAGATGCTGCTGCTCTTGCACAGCTGCTCTGCTACTTCCCCACCCCAGAAACTCACGCCCGGGTGAATTTCCAACCCACTTTGCCCCTGCTGTTGGTACAACTTAAGGCTATTCAGTCATTCTGGTGCTTGTTTTGGAAGATGTGCTTACAGAGCAGGAGGGAGGGAGAGCAGGAGGAGCATCTGGCATGGGCTGTGGGCAGCTGCCTTTCCATCTCCAGGAGGAAAGCTGCTGAGCACGGGTGCAGAGGATGCCGGTGGGTGAGGGCACCAGGCACAGCTTCAGGGCAGGTGGCAGTGCCAGGGTTTGGCAGGTTCAGCCCTTCTCTTGTGAAGCAAGCTCTGTGTGTGAACAGGACCCCAAGCCTTCATCTTCCCCTAAAATTGTCACCACACACAGACTGGGGCTGAGATCCAATGTTGTCACAGAAAGAAGGGTTCACCTAGTGAATTGCCACCACCAACGCAGTGACACCCCGTGAGTTCTGAAGATGGGCAGCTGGGGAGGACCTTTTCCCCACTATTAGCCCCAGCTTACCTGCTATTTATAGAAGAGCACAGTTGTACATACATATGACCCTATTTGAGCTCCTTCACACCAGACTTGGCAGCAAGCCCTGCTGGGGACATGCCCCCTGTGCCACTTTCCATCTGGGCAGGCCTGCACGCCACCAGTGTGAAGTGAATGGGAGCTATCCTCCCTGCCTTCCACCACTTACAATGGAAATCAGTTCAACAGGATGAAAGGTTGGTGGTGGGAAAGCATGTCAGAAAACATAGTGCAGAGAACACAACTCTTGGGAGAGAGCTGTTTGTTTTTTGAAAGGGCTCAGGATTTAGCCGAGGGGGCGTAGTAATAATTTACTTTAAGGGATGCTGACAATTGCATTTGTCAAGTTAGATTATGGTCATACTGTCATAAAGGATCACTCTGTTGTTTTACTGCTGGTGTATACATGCAAAAGTATGCTGGGCCTCAATGAGGATAAAAATATGGCTCTAATGTGCAAAAACCCACACTGCTGCCTGAATTTCCGTGCTGCTACATGGCCCTTTGGTCACGATGAGACTGTTCAGTGCATACGTTTGAGCACTTGAATGGATTTGAAGTCTTTGTAGATCTGAAATAGCTAGACCTTCTTACAATCACACTCTCTTAATTACTTGTCCTAAATACAGGCAGACCGAATGGGATATGCCCAGGCATTTTTGAATAGATGGGGGCTCAGTGCTGAAGAGATTGTGCTGACATGGGCACCTTGATCTGCCCCTACCTTCAGGAGTAGGTACTTGTTTATCAAAGTGACCTCGTGCCCTTAAACATACGTTTTGCTGTTCATGCCTTTCCTACCAATTGATGCTACTGTGCTTACACCGAGTATTACTATTTGCCATTCCCCTTTTATTACTCTTCATTTTTAATTTCCAACGCTGAAAGTCTGAGGATTGATCTATGGTGTTTTTCTTTTCCTCAGAAGAATGCCTGTCACTATTTATATTTCTTAATCAAATGCTTCTACTAAAAGACCTGTGTATTTGAAAAAGCCGACTACTCCCAAGAAAGCTGCCAGTACTGCTGGGGGGGGGGATGATGCTTAGCAAAGATACAGGGGGTTCTGAGCCACATGAGACAATTCTGAACCGCTTCAAGCTCCTGACATGAAATATAGTCCCCCTCAGGCTGCATACCAAAGAATGCAGGCAGACCCCTGCACAAATCAAGTCTGATTTGAATATAAATGATGGGACTTTGCTGCAGTTGTCCACACTGAGGTGCTAGTGAAGAAGTGGCTTGGTCATTCTGAGTTTGATTTTCTGCTTGTGTCAGATGCCTTGCTGCCCCTTCTCTTCATGGGAAAAGAGGGATGAAGAAGCGGATGAATGCGTGAGTAGACAGCTGCCCATGCCATTTTTTCCCCCATTACTTTCCAAATTACTCTCTCTCGTCTCCCCCACCTTTGCTGTTCTTTGAGCTGTGCTCCTGAAGTCTTTCCACTCTGAAGGGTTATTCTGAAAGAATTCTTTTCTGCATGAGGGTAAGCACATTAAAACACATCTCTGGCAGCTGGGCAGGCAGGATGGGATGTTGGCAGTGCACACCTCATTCACCTGGAGCAGACTGGATGCTCATGCCAGGTCCTCGCTGCATGCTCGCCTGAACGGAGGCCCTTCTGGAGCCCTACCTTTGGCTTTTTAAAAATCAGATTTAGCTGAAAAACCCCGAGTTTATGCTAGGATCCTTCATTTTTGGTACAAAAATACTCTCTGAAACACTTGGCCATGGCTGCAGGCGCAGGTAGGTTTAGTCACTGCAGCTTGCTCACAGGCACCCAGCTTTCCCTGTCTTCTCGAGCCCACAGTTCCTTGAAGCTTAAGCTAAATGAGACCCTGTTGGGCTTTTCCGGGTCCTCCTTGCTCCCAGAGGGACATGTCATTAGCCGTGCACGTGTTGTGACAGCCGGGGTCTGGCCGGGGCGGCGGGGGCTCACCGGTGGCACAGCTGTGCCGGCCACCCCAGCATGGAGCCAATTCTCCGTGGTGCCGGGGCTGGTGGGCACACCTCAAATTAGCCATGTGGCCAGCGTTTAACCGCAACATTACCGATTCGCATCCGAACAGCTGACAGCCTGAATAATTTACGGCATGCAAATGGTGGGACCTGCCGGCTCTGTTAGTGCTGGGATCCGATTGCCACAGCCCATTAATCGTAATTGCTCGTTTGTGCTGACAGGAGCAGAGCCGTCACTCCATGAGCGATTAGACAGCTACCGGGGAGACCATCCCCCTCCTCACCCTCCACAGCTAGGGGGCTAGGTCTTTTTTATTTCTTTTTTAAAATTTAATTGGACTGCAAGGCCAACCTCAGTGACTTCCATATGCTGCAGCCCCAAGCAGCACAGAAGCAGCCCCTGCACCAGGGGAACACGATTCCTTCGGGGCCTAATTGTCGCCTGAGGGCTTTGTGAGGGCTGCCCCAGGGGGGACACCATGTGCTTGCAGGAGGGGAGGTTCCCGGGCACAAGTCCCGCTGCAGGGGACCAGGGCCACCAGCCCCGTCTGGCTCTCACAGGGGATGGTCCTCCAGGGCCTCCTCGCCTCTCTGCGTCGGTCCAGTTTTTAATGACTACATCAGAGGAGCACCCCCTTCCTGTCTTGTCTGTTAGATTTCTTTACCAAGAAGCTTCTTCATGACAGCCCAACTTCTCTTTTCCTTTTTTCTTTGCCGTTTCCAGGCTGCTGTCCCCTTAGCTGGGGCACCCTGTACAATCGCTCAGACACCCTCTCTGCACAGCTCAGGTACCCTCTCTGCTCCATAAACCCTTCAGATTCTTTTGTAAAGCAGATGTAGTCCTCAGTATTCTTTGTTTATCACTCAACTCCTTGTGAATGCACTAACATTGAGAGGAGGAGAGGAGAGGAGA
>VWYH01002315.1:134392-283041 GCA_013399365.1 Pampusana beccarii | reverse complement strand
CCCATCCCACCCAGCGCTGGGGTTGCCATCACCCCGCACCCCTCGGAGGCTGCGGGGAGGGGGTCGAGGTGGTGTCCGTCTGTCCTTCCCCTCCTCACAGTTCTGCGGTCCCTCCTGGGGACACCAGGCGCGGGATCGGCCCCTCTCGTAGTGTTGAGTCACTCCCCGGGTGTCTGTGACTCACAGCGGGGACCCAGATGAGGCGAAGCTGCGTGATCGCGGGGTCGGGAGGATTCAAGGCGTTGGAAGGGGTTTTGGCCGCAGCCTGGAGCTCGTTCCGTGTCCCTGGCTGAGGACGGGGCTGTGCCCTGCTTGGGGACGTGCTCAGTGTGGGGACAGGGTCACCGCGGTGCTGATGTCTGGCTGTGCCACCCACAGTCCTGGGGATGTCCCCTCTGGGCTGGGAGTCCCCTGTCCCCCCAGGAGCATCCCTGCATGTCCCCTTTGCTGCAGGTCCCTTGCAGCTCCCCACAGCTCCATGCATTTGGGTTTGGGGACAGGCACTGGGGGTCCATAGGGGCTGTGCGGTGCTTTAGAGCACAAAGCCCTGCTTGTCGGCCCCCCCGGGCTGGGAACACACAGCGGTGCCGTGTGTGCGTCTGTTTGGGGTTTCCTGCCAGGGGAAATGTTGTTTTTTCCGTGCGGGCAGCGGGGCTGGGTGTGCAGGGGCGGGCAGGCACACAGCCCCGCTCTGTTCCCGGCCGGGGCTGAATGAGGTGCTGTTCACCGGCCAGGGCTGACATCCCTCCCTTGGCTCCAGGAGCATCTCAAGCCTTACCTGGCCCGAGTTGGGAGCGGGGTGCACCCGGGATGGGTGCTAAGGGCTGTCCTGGGGCTGCGGTCCTTTGGCAGAAGCAGAGGTGATGCTGGCACAGCCCCGGCTCTGCTGCGGTGGGCAGGACATCAGCCTGCAGGTTTGGGACCCTCTGATGGCTGGTGACACGTGCTGGGGGTTGATCGGTGTTTGGGGAGGGGATTGCCAGGGTGAGACTGCAAAGGGAGAGGTGGCTCCGTCTCCGACATCACTGCTGGGAGGTCCTGAGCTGGCACCGTGGTGCTGCGGGCTCCATGGCCCTTTTGCCAACAGCCCTTGTCCCCGGGGAGCTGTGCTCGCCCTCCCCATGTGCCCCATCCCTGGGGGGTCAGCCGGGCATGGCGCTGCTGCTGGCTCAGCCGATGGCCCACGGAGCTCTCCGAGAGCCCAGCTGCGGAAGAGGAGCTTGTTACGGAGCCATCCTGCTTTTAATTAACAAATTAAAATCCTAGTTAACAATCCAGCCCCAGGGCTGTTGGAGGCTGGGAGAAGCTGGAGCGTTTGTTATGGAAACAGCAGTTAATTAACAAATAAATAAGTGTGGGCCTGGAGACAGATGATGCAGGAGGAGGAAGGGGAGATGGGAGTGCAGTTGGGGTGCCCTGCCGGCAGGAGGGTGTCCATTGGTCCGTCTGTCTGTCCGGGGGATGCCATGGCCCCGTGGGCAGTGCCAGCCCTGCTCGGAGGGGCTGAATAGTGGCTCATGCCGGTTGTGCTGTGGCAAACGTAGCTGTGTGCAGTGCCGGGGCCACCGTGGCTGGGTTTGGGGCTCTGGGTCCCTGCCTGGGCTCTGCTGGCCCTGGGAATCGCTGCCGCTGGCTGTCCCCGTGCTGCGGCAGAGCCCCAGCAGGGATGGATGGGCTCTGACACCGGCAAAACCGCTGCGCAGGTCGCAGGTGACACCGGTGCCGTGCTGGGGGACATCACATTCCTGGGGGCAGGGCTTGCTGTGGTCCCCATTGGTGTCCCCTCCCCATTGGTGTCCCCTTCACCCCGGGCTGGGGCTGTGGGGGGGGTTTGGGCTCCGCTGAGCTGGGTGCAGCTGGGGAGGGGGGTGCTGTGGCCATGGCCCCCCCAGCCGTGCCCAGCAGTGGTCAGTTTGCATTAACCGCAGGGCTGTCACTGCTGCCGGCTGCAATTATCGCTGCGGTGGGTGCTGATGGGGACGTGCCGGGGCTCGGGGTCACTGCTGCTCCCCGAGGCACGGCGGTGTCACCTGCCCGAGGCACGGCGGTGTCACCCGCCGGTCTCAGTGCCGCGGGGTGGCTGTGGGGACAGTTGCAGGGATGTGACCCCTCTGCCAGCCCGTGCTAGGGCCCTGCAGGATTTTTTGGATGGAGGCAGCAGGGCCCATGTCCCTCCCGCAGCTTCACCTTTCCAAAGGCTTAAGGGAAGCAAATCAGTTTAAAAGCCGGCTCTGCAAATCCTGCCGGCGTCACACGGGCAGGAGCCGCGCTCCGCTGAGCAGCTCCTCCAGGTCTGCGTCTCTCTCAGCCTCCCACCTAATCCAGTTAGCACACCTCTGCAATCGGCTTACGGCATGTAAGAAACCCCAAATCTCCTCCGAGGGAGGCGCAGGGAGCGGGGCGGTGATGCCGGAGCCGTGAGCTCTGCCGGGTCCAGCCCGGCTCTGTGCCGGGGGGCAGCGCCAGGTCTGGCTCCGCAGACCCTTCTTGCTGTGCAGATGATGAGCGTGGACATGGTTTAGTGCTAGAGTTAGGTTACGGTTGGACTCGGTGATCTTGAGGGTCTTCTCCAACCAGAATGATTCCATGATTCATATATGCTTGTTGGGGGTGGCTGCATCTCCCAAGGGCTCCCCCACCACCGAGAAGATTTTTCCTCTGTAAGGAAATCACTGAAGCGGCCGCACGAACAGGCGGAGGGTCAGATGGAGAGGAGAAGGTGCCCGACTCACCCGTGTCTCTTTGAGTGGGCAGGAGCTGAGCCCAGGGAGGGGTCGGGCTGTGGCCGGGGTGCGTGGTGACGTGGGGCTGCCTGGGACGTGCGTCTGGGTCCTCAGCGTCACCCTGGGGCCGCACCTGCCCTTGGGAGAGGGTGTGCGGTGGGAAGGTGCTGTGTGGGTGGGCAGGAGGGAGAGCTGGTGGGACGGGGTGACCGGGGGGCCAGCGAAGCACCACGGGTTGCAGAACCAAGAGCATCGCTCTTGGTGCCCCTCCTGAGAAGCTGTGCCGTGGCCGTGCCGCCTTCCCGCGTCCCCAGCCCTGGCGTTTCCCCGATTGCCATCACAGCCTCGTGCCGCTTGTGAGTGCCGAACACTCCGTCTTGGGCTGTGCCCTCTAAATAATGCAGGAAGGCGAGAACCGTCCGAGGGGGCTGCGGATAAACACAGTAAATGGCTGAGGAACGGAGCGTGTCCTTTGGGAGCCGCCGCGGCCGGTGTGCGGGCCCCTCTGGCCGATGAGATGCTGCCAGCACAGGTCCGGGCACGGACCGGGAGAGATGGGGCAGAGCTGCCGAGCCCACCCGAGCGTTGGAAATTGCATTTCACGGCCGGGTGGGCCGGGATACCAACCCCAGCACTGCGCGCTGGGCGCTGGGAGAGGAGATAAGATTTGATTAAGAAGGCCGCTATTAATTTATGGCAAGTACACTCCCGATAGTAGAGAGGTTGCTTTTAATTAATAGCCAGAAGGAGAGTTGTAAAGCTCTCGGTCTCAGCGTGGGGAGAAGGGGAGGGAGGGGAAAAGCAGGGAAGGAAGGGAAGAAAGTAAGTTGAGAGGATTAAGGGACACGTCTGCAATTGTAAGTCTTTTTCTTGGGGGTGGGGAAAAACAAAACAAATCTGCAACAAATCACAAAAAACCCCCAATGTGTTAAAAGACACCATGGGTGGGGTAGGGGCTCAGGTGCTGGCCCGGGGGGTGAGTGAGAGTCAGGGTGCCCCTGCCATCGCAGTGCCGTGCTTGCTTTGTCCTTGGCACCCCCCGGATGCCTGGGTCCCCCCCGGACGCCTGGGTTCCCGCTTGGCAGCGCGTCATGCTCCGCAGCTCCCCAGGTGCCAGGAGTGTTCAGCATTTCATTTCTGTGTTTGCTTTTTATTAAGGGGACGAGGCCTCGTCTCAGGAATACTAATGGCTCTGGTGCGGTACATAGCGCTGCTAATCCCCCCGCACCTGCCGGCCCCCCGCCCTGCGGGGCCACCGTCACCGCCGCGGGGGGACCGCGGTGGGGACACCGTGCTGGGTGTCACAGCGGCCCCGTCCCCGCGGCAGCGCTGTGCCCTCGGTGCCCGCAGGGACACGTGCCATTTAATCAGCCCGATGAATTTACCAACAGCTGCTGAAAAATTGATGCCTCCGACCGCACGCTGGCGTCCGACAAGCAGAAAATGTAACCGAGCCAAGGGGCTGCTCTGGGGCAGGGGCACGGGGCCTGGCCGGGTCCCTGGGCACGGGCCACACGGCCACAGAGGGGACGCGGTTTGTGCCCAGGGACAGTGTGACTTGGCCAGGATGGGTCCCACGGGACCACCTCTCATTGCACCCAGCTGGGGCTGTGACCCCCCCGCGGTGCTCAGGGTGGTCCCCCGTGGGTGCTGTGTTTGGGGACAGTGTGACATTAACCCCTTCCCTGCTGTGCCAGCACCGGCCCTCTCGCCTCCCCCGGATGCGGAGCGGCTGCCGCGGTGCCGGGAACTGCACCGCGAATATGTTACACAAATGAATAATAAAAACAAAGGAAAATTACCCTCTTTATTGAAACTCGTTTTATTCATAAAACAATTATTCTGGTAATTGAAAAAATGTGTCGTTAAATTAAATGCAGTGGTTCCTATTAAAATTTTAGTGGATTTCTTCTTCTCTGTTTCTTTTTCCCCCTTTTTCCTTCCCTCCCTCCCTCCCTGTCTCTGCTGGCGGCTAAAGGCTGGTAATTATAGCGGAGGGTTTCGCTTTCTCTTTATTGTTTTTTAATCTGTTCGTGCTGCGGAGCACCAGCCATCGTCTGATGCAGGAGAGATTTAGCTCCATCTCCCCATGCTGGGGGGGCCGCGGGTGGCGGTCCCGGTGACGGTGACAGCGCTCCCCGAGTGCTGCCATCCCGCTTGCTGGGCAGGGATGTCCCCAAAGGGATGGGGGAGCCCTGCGAAGCCTGGGGGGCTGGGGCTGTGGCTTGAGCCCAAGCAGGGGTGGGGACCGTGGTGTCCCCAGGGTCACTATGCTGAGCAGGAGGGGGTCCCGTGACCTGCTGGTCTGAAGCAGCAAAGATGGGAGATGGACAGGGGTGTCCCACCAGCTGCTGGTCCTTTGTGGGTGGCTGGGGGGACCCGTGGGGACGGGCATCGTGCCCCCAGCCCCGTCTTGTCTCCGCTTGTGGGGTTCACGGCGCAGGGGGGTCCCAGGCTCCTTCCCCCGCCGGCAGCTGCCTGCAGAGCCCTTGGCCGACATTCCGGGATTCCTCTGGCCTTAAAACTCCCTGTCCCTTCCCATCAAAGGGATTTGAAGCTGGGGAGAGGGGAGCTTAGTTTCCAGCTCGCCCATTACGCCCAGGAATTAGGATCCATTACTGCTCTTTCAGCGAGACGGGGCCCCCCCTGCCCTACATCTGCACCCCCTCTCTGGCACTAATGCACCCGGCTCAGCCCAGCTCCCGCAGCCCTTATGTAAATAAAGTGCAGGGGCAAAGATTTTGATCCCATTAGGCGGGATTAGTGCCTTGTGAGGCCCTGGCATTAAAATGTCATGGGCGGTGGAGGGAGAGAGCTGGGGTCGTCCCGTCCCCCTCCCCTGTCACCAGCACTTGGCATCGTATTTTCCCCCATCCATCACGGCCGGCAGCTCAGCTGGAGCAGGGGTCACCGGCACTGCGGGGGACACTGTGGGCAGCATGGGGACGGCGGGGTTTGGTGGCACCTCTCTGCGCGGAGGGGCCGGTGCCGGGCTGGCGCGGTGTGACACGATGTGGTGCGGTGTGACACGGTGTGCCATGGTGCGGCGTGGTGTGACACAGTGTGGCGCAGTGTGGTGCGGTGTGACATGGTGTGACGCGGTGTGACACGGTGTGACACGGTGTGGCACGGTGTGGCTTGGTGTGACACGGTGTGACATGGTGTGGTGCGGTGCGGCTTGGTGTGACATGGTGTGGCACAGTGTGGCGCGGTGGCCGCGGGGAGCTCAGCACCGTCCCGCGCCGCTGCCAGATGTGCAGATGTTCCCCAGGACGCCTCTCGCTGCCGCCTGTGTTTGGAAAGTGATGAATTTCTGCACCAACTAATTAGTCTCTAATTAGTAAGTGGAGTGTAAACAGTCACAACAGATGGGGGAGAGGCAGAATTAGCAGTAATGACCCTTTGTCTGGGGAGGGGCTGACTGTCAATGAACCTCCTGCCAGGTCCTGGGTGGGGGGAATCGCCACCCCGTCCATTCCAGCTCAGCGGTGGGTTGGTGAGGTGGGGGGCACCCCTGTGCACTCCGGATTTGGGGGTGCCACGGCCTGTCCTGATGCTGGGAGAGGGGAACCCCCCCCATCCTGCCAGGAGCAGAGCTGAGATGCTGGGGAGCAGAGGGAAACTGAGGCAGGGAGGGCTGTGAGGGGCTGGGGTGCTGCTCAGCATCAGGACCCCCCACCCTTCTCCCCGGGGTGCAGAGCTCAGTGCCACCTCTGCCCCCTGCAAGGGGTGCCCGGTGTCCCCAGCACCCCCAGCCCCGCTGTCCCCTGCCTGTGGCTGCGCTGGTTTTGGTTTTCCCAGGGGAGCGGAGGAGCCGGTCGGGGGGGCCCAGGGGAGCTGCTGGGTCCGCGGCGGCTGCCGTGACCTTCGCGGGTGGAAAACGATCGCGCGATCGATAGCGGAATCGGGAGCCGCCTCTGCTCCTCTGCGCCGGTTTTCACCCCTTAATGCAGAACAGATGGCTCGGGCGCTTCAAAGCGAGATGAGCCTTAGCTGCTTAAAGTCAAATTAGGATGTATGCAAACGGCGCGGGCCCGGGGGAAGGTGTGCCAGGGGCACCCTGCCTCCCAAACGCCTCCCGGACGCTGGGCTGGCTGTGGGGGATGCACCGAGTGCGCCAGGTCTCAGTCTGGTGCACTCTGCACAGCCCTGTGGTCCAGCTTGCCGGCACGGCTTATGTCCCCCAACTCCGGTGCCGGGCGACCAGGCTGTTGTGCTGTCAGTCCTTGCTGCAGCGATGCACCGGCTGCACCTAGCCAGACTCCCCGTCTGGTCCGTGGCTCCTTTACTGGTTTTTGCAGGTGTTTGGCCCCAGAGCTGGGCTCTGGCTGTGCCGCGGCCCCAGCCGGGCGCTGCGGTTAATCCCGCGGCCTCCAGCCCAGCGTGGGCGAAGCCCCGGAGCTGCAGGTCGAGCTCATGCCCCGCGGTGTTGGGGACACGTGTGCTCTGGTCACAGATCCTGCGCTGGGCGTCCCCGGGGTGAGGGCGCCCGTGCCAGCCGGCCCTGCTGAGGTCAGAGCGCAGCGCTGAATTCAGGAGCCAGGAGATGCTCCTTCCCTCCCTAATGACCGCCCCGGCATTTGGCACCACCGCGCCCGCCTCGGGGACAGGCTGGGGGGTAAATCAGCAGAACATTTCCACATGGGCGCAGCAGTCGGGCACCCCAGGATTTGCAAGCGCTGGGCGCTGCCCGCAGAGGAGAGGGACCCCCGGCATGGGTCCGGCTGCCTCTGAGCTCCTGCAAACTCGTGACACCGAGGGGGGACCTGGGACAGGCTGAGCCCACGGCCGCGGGCGCTGCTTTGGTGCCGGCTCACGGTGCGGAGAGCCGCGGCAGGAATTCAGCTCGCGTACACAAGAAAGCCAAGTCCTACCCCAAAGAAAAAACCCAAAGCTGTGATTGAAAGCGCACTTGAAAGCTGCTGGGGAATATGAATGTGTCTTTGAAGTAAAAGGGCTTCCATTTGTTAAGCAGAAAATGGAGCTGTGTGTTTCGATTTATAGTTTTACTTAGCAAATAAAACAGGAGAGGAGTAAGTGTTTATGTCTTGCTCAGCTCCCAGCCCCTCCGCCCCCTTCACCCCCAAGTTAAAAGCTCCGTGCTTCCCAAACGCTCCAAAGGCAGGCAGGAATAAAGCAGAGCAAGCAGCTTAGATCAACCCTGGATGGGCTAAGCTCTTGTGAAATGGCTTGGACGGGGCGGGGGGGAATGGCCTGTGGAGGGCTCTGGGGACCCTGGCTGGGACAGGGGCGTGGGGAGGTGGCCGCCAGCATCCCGCTGGTCCTGGCTGGGACGAAGCTGTGCTGGTGCGTGGGGCTGTGGGGCTGGCTGTGGGGCAGCTCTCACCCCTCTCTCTCCTCTCTCGGCAGATGACGTCTCCCCGTATTTTAAGACGGAGCCGGTGCGGAGCCAGGTGCACCTGGAGGGGAACCGCCTGGTGCTGACGTGCATGGCGGAGGGCAGCTGGCCCCTCGAGTTCAAGTGGCTGCACAACAACCGGGAGCTCACCAAGTTCTCCCTGGAGTACCGGTGAGTGCCCCCGCCCGAGCATCAGGGGTGAATCCCAGCCGGCACAGCGGTCCCTGCCGGCAGCCGCCGCGGCACGGGCGTTGCTGGTGTCCCCGTGCAGGGACGGCGAGCGGGGGAGGCAGCGGTTGGCGTGCCGGGAGCTGCCAGCTCTGTTTGGAGAGCAAACGGTGGATTTAAGCAGGTCAACACTGGGGAGGAGGCGTTTGCACAGGCGGGATTAACACCGGGCTGTGGATCACGGCCAGCTCGTGGGTCCATGAGAATGGCCTGACCAGGGGAAGGAGCGAGAAGGGCAGCACTAGAGATGCCCTGGGTTTGGGCATCCAGCCCCGTGCACCAGCTAATCCAGCTGGCCCTATGGCGTGACCGCTCGGAGCTCGTCTTTAAACCACACCAGGCACCTCTCGCCGTCTCCTCTGCGTGTGTGTGTCATCCTCTCTGTTTTAATCAATAATTCAGGCCGAGACAAGCCGTTCCCCATTTAAAGGTATTGAATCCAAAGGCTTCATGTTGCCGTAGCAACGCAGAGCTGCTCCGGGATGCCGGGAACGCAGACAATGTGGCTGGTGACGTCCCCTCCCTGCTGGGTCCCCTCCCCAGCACCATGTGCTGGGTGCTGGGTCCCCCCAGCACGGTGCCATGCCACCCCAGGGGACCTGGGGACCCTGACCCCACAAAGCCATGGTGGCTGCAGCTCTGCGATGTCCCCGATGCCCCAGGCTCGGTGCTGCGTGTTTGCACCAGTGACCGGTGCCCTGTGGGATGGGTCCCTTGACCCCAGCCCCAGTGTCGAAGCTCAGAGACCTGTTGAGCCCCATGATTCCCACAGGAGTCACACTGACAGCCACAGGAATAATGCGAAATGTCACCCTTCAAATGGGGTTGGGGACAGTGGTGACAGCAGGGCGGGTGGGCATGGAGCCTGCGCAAGGACCCTGCACCCCGGTATCTGTCCCTGGGCAGGAGAAAGCTCTGCCCTGTCCTCAGAGTGGGTCGGGGTGCCTGGGGGGCACCTCCAAACACAGAATGGGGCCTCCTGCCTTCCTTCCATGGGTCTGCCCCTGGGCTCGCTCCGTGCCTCAGTTTACCCTTCTGTAGGAACGGGCCCAGCACTCGTGTCTCTGCTCTGGGGTGCCCGGCCGCTCTGGAGCCCCATGTCCCCTGGTCCCCATGCCAAGGTGACTCCCCTTCCCCGGAGCCCCCGGCCTCCGGCTCCAGCATCCAGCCAGAAGGGATTAAGGAAGGAAGCGAGAAAATAAACAAACACACGGGGAAAACCCAAACAAGCCCAGGCGCAGCTAATGAAGCAAAGAGCCGCTATGCAAATCACTGCCTGGCTCCAACCCGGCGAGGATGCGACCTGCCAGCACCAGCTCCATCCCGCCGGCCCCCGCGGCCCCGCGGGAATTAATGTGTCAAGAGGAGAGGTTTGGACATCTTGCCTGGAATTGAAGGCTGCCGGTGAGGAAGGCGACGTACCCAAATTAGTTATGATGGGCAGAAATTGCGTTTTAATAGAGATGTCAGTGGCACGGAGCCAGCCTGCTCAGGCTGTGGGAAGGTAGTAATTAAAAGTTAACGAGTTTAGAAACAGAGTAATCCTTGGAGAGGGGAGGGCTGGTGCTGGTGGCCGGGGAGGCTCGGGGATGCTCCTGTCTGTGCGGGGGCCAGGAATGGCTGTGGGTGCATTGGCAGCGTGGGGAGGGATGGGGGTGCAGCCAGATCCCCCCCAGCTCGGAGCTGGCGTGTATCCCCCGTGCCTGGGAGCCGCCCGAGCTCGGCGGCACCACCTCACGGTTCCCAGCCAGGACGGTTGTCACTGAGCGTTTTGTCCCCGGCATCCTCACCGCTCCCCCCACATCCTCTCTGGCAACAGGGCGTCCCGCGGGCCCTGCGGCTGCTGTCACCATGCGCATTTACCCCTTTTTCTGGGGGTTGTGGGCTGGGGCTCACGCCCCCTCATCCCCGCACTCCCCACAGACCACCCCGGTCCGTCCTCCTCTGCGGTCACACGAGCTCACACTGTGTTTTAAGGGAAGTAGCCGCTCTCCCAGTTTGGCAGCGTGTTTCCATGGCGACCGCCCTTTCCTTCCCGCAGCGTTCAGCTGCCAGCTTGCCACCGGAGCGACTTGTTGGCGTGCGGCAAAGGGCAGATGGGGAACGGGCTCGGTGGGTCCGCAGCCACGGGCCGGCGGGGGCCACGGCTGTCCCGCTGCACGCAGGTGGAGCTGAGCCCTCGGAGCATCCCTGGGGACCGCAGCGGGATCAGGGACCAGCTTGGCTCCTTGTGCACGCAGACGTGTCCCCCTCAGGAGCATCCCTGGGGATCGAGTGTGATCAGGGACCACGGGGGGATTCGAAACTAGTCTGGCTCTGTGTGTGCGTGGAGCTCTCCCCCCTCAGGAGCATCCCTGGGGACCACAAGGGATTGGGGACCAGCCTGGCTCCTTGTGTGGAGCCATCTCACATTGGGAGCATCCCTGGGGACCACGGTGGTTCGGGGACCACAGAGGATTTGGGACCATCCTGGCTCTGTGTGCACGGAGCCATCGCCCCTTGGGACCATCCCTGGGGGCCACAGGGGATCGGCGACTGTGCTGCCTTCACCCACTCGCTGCCTCCGGTGCCTGCGCTGCCATGGGGTGCATGGAGTCGGCTCTCCCGTGGGACCCCAGCTGTGTCCCACGTGGGGGGACCCCGCAGCAAGGCCCCATCCCCTCCGCTGCCCGTTGTGACCTTAGTTAAGGTGGCGGCAGTGCCAGCACGCTCCGCTCCCGTGCCCTGGCACGCCGGCACCGCGCTCTCCAGGGCTCTGGTTTGCCGGGTACGGTCTCGGCGGTGCCGGGCTCCCCCGCGGGCTCTCCGGAGCCTGACTTCTCCTCGTACAAGGAATCATAACATGCAAATCAAGCAGCTTGATGTCTTTAATGAAATCCTCGGAAGGAAAGCACTTCTCTGGTGAACTGAGGATATTTATTTCTCATACAAGAAATTTAACATGCAGATTAGTTGGGGCTGGTAATTTATCACATGAGATTGTCCTATTAAGGGCTGCATCGAGTCCTACTGCCTTCGGAAATTACCTTACACATAGATTACCTCTGGACAGACTCCCATCCGTAGAGATGCATCTTCCAGCTACTAAATCAGCCCTTTTTCCTCTCCCCGTGTCCCTCCGCAGCTGGTGCGGGAGCCCAGCAGCTACTGAAGGATCCTCCGCCTCTTCCCGAGAGCCCCGATCCGCTTTGCCGGGAGCTGGGAGCCCGGGAAACTGTAATTACATCTCCGGCACTTGCTGGTTTTGCCGCCGCGGTGCTCCCCGTGCCTCCCCCCAGCAGAACAGCAATGGAACAATGGAGCCTCCCTGCTCTGCCCGGGGTTTCTGGAGCCTCATGGCCCCTCGGCAAGACCCCCCCGAGCCCCGGGGTTGGCTTCCAGCACATGGCATCCCCGTCTGCTCCCGTGCATGGGGAGGGTTGGCAGGAGCCGCCCCACCAGAGCTCACTGAGGAGGGTGGATTTGGGGCTGGTTGCACCCCCATCCTGCTGCATTGGGGTGTTTTGGGGTGCACATTTCCCAGGGACGCGGGGAACACGGTGTGCTGCACACATGGGACCCCACCAAGCCTTTGTGGCCTTTGGAGCACCCCAGATGTTTGGTACCCGGACTTTGTCCCCAAATTATGTAAAACATGGAGCCAGGACCCTCTCAAACACACAGACCTGCTGGGACCCCAGCCCTGCTCCGCTGGACCTGCTCTTTGCCGGCCCAGGTGTGAAGCACAACCCTCCCCCGGGAGCTAATTGCCATTCAATAGTGTAATTAGCGGGAGCTGATGCCCATCAGAGGGGATGCAGAGTGGGAGCCCAGCAGTGAGCTCCTGCTGCTGGTGACTCTGGCTTCACATTCGGCATTGCCATGTGTGGCAAAGCCCCCGGGAGTGCCAGGGAGGCAGCACAGAGCCGGTAACGGGCAGCACGGAGCTGGTAGCGGGGTGGCCTTTGTGGTGATGGTTGTGCCGCGGTGCCTCCTGCCTTTCTCTGTGCCTTGTGTGGCTTCGAGGGGGACGCGGGGAGGCTGGTGTGAGGGAGCAGCAGGGAAGGCCATGGAGGGGATGGATCCCCTTGCTGGGACCGCACGTGGGTTCAGGCAGCGCGGGCAGGGGACCGGCGGAGGGGTCCGGTGCCTGAGGGCGTCACCGGGGCTGGCAGCGGCACCGGGGCTCGGTGAGGGACACCCCGGAACCCGCCGCATTCTGGAACGTGGCTTGTGCACTCGCCCTCCTCCCAGCTCCGCTCCATGCTCAGATTAATACATGGGCATTAATTATTAAATGGCTCATTGTCCTGGCAGGGCCGATTGAGGCGGCAATTTACAGGGCTGCGGTGCTGCCAAATCCCCCTGACCGAGGGACGCACTTCTGGCAAGCGGAGAGGTGACAGCTCCGGCCACGTGTGTCAAAACGGAGCCCCTTCCAATCAGGAGCTAATTGAGATCCAATAATACAGTTAACAGGGGCTGATGGAATACCAGGGGGGTTATTTAAAAGCGCATTGAGCAGCAGCCCAGCGCGGGCGGCGGCACCGGGATGCGGGGCTCAGATGCTGGGAGTCGTTAAACCTTTGCTAAGTGTGTTTTAATGCTCACTTGACATTTCATTATCACACAGTAACTATTCAAATACATGTCCCCTCTAGAATTAATTAGTCGTTATACAGGGTATTAATCAAAGGGGACCGTGCCAATGTGCTTATATCCAAAATCCGATCCAGCTGTTGCTGTTACTGGGCGGCATTGAAGAACCACAGATTTCTCCGCTCTCCTGGCTTTCGATTTGATGGATCGAATCCTTTGGCTGATGCTTTTCCCGGCCCCTCTCCACCCCCTCAATCTAATAATAATTCGGCAGCGTCAGCCCCGTGCTTCGCAGCAACCCTACAATAACAGAGCTGCCAGCATCAGCCAGGGCTGGGGCATCGCGGCACCGTGAGCAGCCCTACAATAACACGGTGGCGCATGCAGCCTAGTGTGCCGGTGCCACCAGCGCCTTGCTGGGGCGAGGGGGTCGCGGCGGATGGCGGTGCCGTGCCCTCACCACGCGGGTGGATGGGGAGGTGGTCGTTCCTGACGTGCAGCCCGTCCATCTGTCAGATGGATCCAGTGCCAAAGCTGCTTCTGCAAACCCGCCGGTCCCCTGGCGCGGGACTTGTGGCTCCAGAGCCACCTCTGACCCCGGGCTGAGCCTGGGAGCGCCGCTGGTTGCCAGCAGTGCCTATTTCTGAAGCCTGGGTCGCTCCTTGCCTCGGAAGTGCTGTTCCCTGCAGACGATGCCCTGTCAACCTCTGTCTTTAAAACCAAACCAAACAAAGCCCCGGAACAGCAGCGTCAGCAGCCAGGGCTGTGCTGGGAGCACGGCCAGAGCTCCATCCGGCTGCAAAAACTGCTGGCGATGGGCAAAGGGACCCGGGTGGGACAGCGACTGTGGCACCGGGTGGCAGGGTCAGCCCCACGCGGAGCAGCCGCTTGCTTGGTGGCACAGGGGGACCGGGGGCTCCTGGCCACACCGCTCCTGTTTGCCCAAGCTGGGGGGTGTGTGGGGTGCTGGGGCTGCACATCCCCCTGCAAAGGGATGAAATTGGTTTCCATACAGCGCCGGGGGAAGGGAAGGAAATCAAATCAGCGCTGTCTTGGATAAAAGCCTCGGTGGAAGCCGAGCGGCAGAGAACAAAGTCTCTGCTCGGATTCGGTTAATGACTGCGGGTCTGGTAATTGATTTCCTTTCTCCGGGCTGTTTTCTGTGCTCAGGTGTGTGCGAAAGCTCAGCTCCGTACTCGCTCCTCCCGCTCCGGTGGTGCAGGGACAAGGCCTGGTTAATTTGGGCTGCAGGGGTGTCCCCGGCGGGGGGGCGAAGGCTCCCTGTGCCCACAGAGGTGTCCCCAGCTCCCAGCGATGGGGACGAGGCGCAGCCGGGGGGCTGCACATCCGTGGGCGCGTGAGCCCTGAGAACGGGGGTGCTTTGTGTCCCGTGGGGTGGCTCACGGGCTGTGCCGGCGGCTTCGTGCCAGCGCCTTCTCACCACGAGGGTCTGGAGGGGACGTGACAGCAAGGGGGTGACAAGGGGGCCTGTGTGGGGACCGCATGCGCCTCATCACTGCTGAGCAGGCAAGTGTCAGTGAGTGTCCGTCTGTCCGTCCACCCGCGAGCGTGTGTTTAGGAGTCGCAGCGTGTGCGTGTGATTTATGGAGGAGGACGCGGCAAGGAGAGCGGGCCCATCAGTCCTGGTGTCCGCGTCAGCGATGACAGCGCTGTGCAATTGAAATATCTTGTTTAAGGCCCCTGGGGATCGTTTTTAAATACCAGCTATGGCACTCAAGGGCTCGTTCCCAAGGGGCATCCTCCCATCTCCCGTGGGACGGGTGACCCCACACGCCACGTGGGTGGGGGTGTCGGCAGTGGGTTTGGTGTCACCCACGCTGTCCCCACCGTGGCTCGGCAGCGCCGGGGGGTGAGGTGGGAGCCCACGTCCCCAGCACCGTGTCCCATACCAGGGCCCCCCGCCCTTCCCGGCAGAGGGAACGTGCTCCTTGTGTCTTATGGAAGTTGAGTTTACGCTCAGTTATCGAAAGAACAAACAAAGCTCTGCTGAAACAGCCCCAGCGTGTTCTAATGCAAGATTAGATTTTGGGCAGGGAGGATTGAGCTTGGTTCTTTACTCCTTTTTGCTTTATCTGGGAGTGCTCCCCATGGCCGAAGGCGACGCTGCAGTGCCTGCCCGGCCCCCCAGGGTCACCCACCCGCGAGGCCCCTGTTGGGGGGTCCAGCCTGGTTTTGGGGTGACGGAGCAGGAGCACCTGCGTCCCTCCTGGGGGTGGGGGCTGCTCTGGTGACCGCGGGGTCCAGTGTGGGGACCGGGGCGATGCTTGGGGGCAGCGGGCGAGTTGAGATGTAGTTATTATTTACTTTATCTGCTTATCAGCTGCTGGCGCTGGGGATGATAAGAGTGGCGCTGGGGCTGATAAGAGCAGCGCTGGGGATGACCGGGCGGCTCAGCCCCGGCTCCTCGGACCGGCCGGGCTCGGTGTGCGGGGCCGAGGTGCAGTGACACTGGCAGGGCACAGCAGGCAGGTGACGGTCACCAGCTCGTGCCCAGTGCCTGGTGTGGTGACAGCCCCGCCGTGTGCGCGGCCACGAGTCCCCCTGCTGCAGTGGGGGACACCAAGCGTCTCCCCACTGTGCACAGACGTGCACAAACGTGTGTTTGCACAGCTCCAGAGCTGTCGCCTGGCGCAGGGGTTGCTGCCCAGCAGTGAATGGGGGGGGCTCGCGTGGGACCTGCAGCCTCTCCGGGGGCTGTGGCAGGCACTTGACCGTCCCCGGCACGGCTGAGGCGGCTCCTCTGTCCCGCAGGTACATGATCACGTCGCTGGACCGCACACACGCCGGCTTCTACCGCTGCATCGTCCGCAACCGGCTGGGCGCCCTGCTGCAGCGCCAGACCGAGGTGCAGGTGGCCTGTAAGTGACAGCCGCGCTCGGCACGGGACGGCTGGGGACACCCAGCCCTGTGGTGCTCGGTGCAGCCCAGGGTCAGCACCTGGCTCCGGAGCATCCCTGCGGTGATGTGGGCAGGGATGGGGCTGTCGCTGCCTCTGCTGCACCCGCTGGCTGGGGGTGCAGGGGGGGACCCCAGGGCAGGGCAGAGAACAGGGGTCTGTGCTGGGGGGGATGCGAAGGCACCGCGGGGGGGTTAAGCAGGACAGGAGGGTGCTGGGACCCAGGGGACATGCCCCTCTCTGTCACCCCTTCCCTCTGGGATGCCCCCGCTCCCTTCAACCCCTTCCTGAGGAGCAATGGCAAATCAGGAAGCTAATGAGAAATTAATAAGGCAGCTGTGCTAACAACTAATGATAATGGCAAAGTCGTTAAAAAGAGCTTCTTTACATGTTTTTAATTACAGCAATTAAAGGAAGTCAATAAAAATCCCCTGCCCCCCCCTTCCCCATGCACCCTGCTTCCCTCTGCTTCCCTCCGCCTCTCCACCCGGCGGGGCAGGGTGGGGACACCGGTTGTCCCAACCTTGTCCCTGGAGCCGCGGTTGTGCCGGGGTCAGGGGGCTGTGCAGCTCCGGGTGCTGTGGGGACCGATCCTGCTGCCAGCGCAGCCTCGGGGACACAGGAGCAGCCCCTGGGGTCTGACCCCCCCAGCTGGGGAGGGGGCAGCGAGCAGAGCCCAGGACAGCCCTCTGCATCCCACCTGCTCCCCGGGCACGTTGCTGCCCCCCCAGCCCCTGACGTGTTCTCCCGCCCGTTCTGCAGACATGGGGAGCTTCGAGGACAGCGAGACGCAGCAGAGCGTGTCCCACGGGGAGGCGGCCGTCATCCGCGCGCCCCGCATCGCCAGCTTCCCCCAGCCCCAGGTCACCTGGTTTCGCGACGGACGGAAGATCTCCCCCAGCAGCCGCATGTGAGTCCCCCAGCGTCCCCCCAGCGTCCCCCCGGCGTCCAGAGGGGCCGCGTTTCCCTCAGCTGCCGTTATCCTTGCAATGAGGGTGTTTAACAGGCATCCTGAGCGCATCGCGCTAAAACCCAGAGACAGGCTTGGCCGCTAATGGCTCTATTTGTCATTGGGGAAATGAATTTTTAAAAGAAATAAGAATAAGAGGGAGGAAGGTGGGTGAAAGGGGCGCTGCGTGTGCTGGGCGGCAGCCAGCGTGACAGAGCCGGGCATGGGACACACGTGTGTGACAAGTGTCCCTGTGGGGCTGCGGCAGAGCCCGGTGGCACCGGAGCGGTGAGCCAGGCGCTGGCAGGCACAGCGTGTGAGAATTGAATTTGTAACCCACATTATGCAGGAATTGAACTGGTCTCCTTTCTATTTGCAAGGCAGGATTGAGGAGATAAAACTCCTTTATCTCACATTTAATGGTAAAAAATATATTCCCCAAACCATTTTATGTTGCTGGCAGATTAGATCGTTCCATAAAAAAAAAAAAAATTCCTATTAGTCTGCACCGTCCGATGGGCTCCGCTTGGTGCGGGGGGATGTGGGGCTCGGTCCCCACACGGTCCCAGCTCCTGCAGGGGCCACTGGCCAAGCCTGGGGCAGGGGGCAGGACTGGGGGTCGTACCCATCCCATGCGGGTGCCCTGGGGCCGGTGCGGGTGCTGGGTGGGGGAGCAAGGGTCCCAGCTCCCGCAGCGGTGTCCCCGCTGGGTTCCCATCCCCGTCTCCCCGCAGAGCCATCACGCTGGAGAACACCCTCGTCATCCTCTCCACGGTGGCCCCGGACGCGGGACGTTACTACGTGCAGGCGGTGAACGACAAGAACGGGGACAACAAGACGAGCCAGCCCATCACGCTGACCGTGGCCAGTGAGTGCGGGGGCTCTCGTGTCCCCCCCACGCGCCGCCTGGCTCGTCCCCAAGTTTAATTTGCAGTAAATCTCTTCGGAGGCTCCAGCTTCTGCTGACTTAACAGTTCAGCCACCTCAAAATTTATCTTGGCGCTTTGGGCTGTGCTGCAGGCGCTAATTGTGCCAGGGCAGAGCCCCCCACCCTGTCCCTGTGCCCTGGGAGGGGATGGGCAGTGCAGCCCCCCGGTAGTGGCTGTTCTGGGGACACCCACTCCTGCCATCGGTCTCCTCGCAGCCCACGCCGCTCGGGGTCAGCCCCTGCCTGGGGACATCCCTCCCGTCCCATCCCTCCGGTCCCTGCGGTCCCATCCCTCCGGTCCCCTTGGGCCCCGCGGGACCCGGCCGAGGGTCCCCTGGCCCCGTTCAGGTGGTCACAGCTGGTCCCAGGGAAGATGCCCTGAAGTGACACCAGTCCTCCCGGTGCTCTCATCCCTCGTCCCCTCCGGGTGCTCCGTGGGGGGGGTTTCCCTTTCCTCTGCCCGTCCCCCTTCCCCTCCTGCCCCATTAATCTGTTTCTCAGCGTCCCTGTGCGCAATAAACAACCCAGAGCCCGTGTTTATGGATTCAGCTCTATCAGCAGCTTTCGAGCCGATTGCGTTTTTACAGCGCCTACACGAGGGTTTTTTATTGTTGCAATCATTTTGCTTTATATACTCCCCGTTTCCCTCCTCCCTGCCAGCTGGGAGCTGGGCTGGTGCCGGGGGTGCCGGGGGCTCCTGTGGGTGGAGGGGACTTGGGGACAGTGCCATGATGCCAGGGTGATGGGCTGGACCTGCCCGTCCTGCCCACGGGACAGCAGAGCCCATGGCCCGTTGGTCCCTGCCACCTTTGTCACCTCCGTGCCAGGCAGGGCAGACACGAGGCTTTGGGTGCCCCATGGGCCTTGCTGGGAGCTGGGGCACCCCGGGGTGAGCGGGGGGTGCTGATGGCTTGTCCCTCTGTCCCTCAGATGTGGGTGGCCCGGCTGATCCCATCGCACCCACCATCATTGTCCCACCCAGGAACACCAGCGTGGTGGCTGGGACCTCGGAGGTGACCATGGAGTGTGTGGCCAACGCCAGGTGAGTAGGGATGGGGCATCGCCCAGCCCTGGGGCTGGCTGTCCCCATGTCCCTTCCCGCCAGGGGGCTGTGGGGTGGAGCGAGGGGGGATTTGGCAGGGTCCGGGGCGGCTGGGGCTGCCTCCCAACGTGCTCGTGGCCCCGCAGGCCGCTGATCAAGCTGCACATCATCTGGAAGAAGGACGGGGTGCCCCTCTCCAGCGGCATCAGCGACTACAGCCGCCGGCTCACCATCCTGCACCCCGCGCTCAGCGACAGCGGCTACTACGAGTGCGAGGCCGTGCTGCGCAGCAGCAGCGTCCCCGCCGTGGCCGAGGGCGCCTTCCTCTCCGTCCTGGGTGAGGGCCTGGCCGGGCAGCCCCAGCGCACACGTGTGATGAGTTGGGGTGGTCTCAGCCCCGGGTGGGAGTTGCTGGGGGGGTTTGGTGGGGGGGCTGGGGAACCCCGGTGCTGGCGCCCATCGCTGGGCTACGCTTTGCAGAGCCGCCGCAGTTTGTCAAGGAGCCGGAGAGGCACATCACAGCCGAGATGGAGAAGGTGGTGGCCATCCCCTGCCAAGCCAAAGGTGAGCCGCTCGCCAGCTGCCCTCCCCGCGCCACCGTGGCCCCGTGCCTGACATGGCCTTGTCCCTTGCAGGTGTCCCCCCCCCTAAAATGGCCTGGTACAAGGACGCTGCCCTCATCCGCCTGGAGAAGCTGTCCCGATTCCAGCTCCTGCCAGACGGCAGCCTGCAGATCAGCGGGCTGCTCCCCGACGACACCGGCATGTTCCAGTGCTTTGCCCGCAACGCGGCCGGCGAGGTGCAGACCACCACGTACCTGGCCGTGACCAGTAGGTGACAGTCCCCTGCACCCTGGAGCCTGGGCTGTCCTGCCTGGGACCCCCCGGCTGGGCTCTACGGGGGGCTCAGGGACCCCAGGAAACCCTCCCATGGGGACGGGACACCCCTGGAAGTGGGTCAGCTCTGGGCTGGGCACCAGGAAGGGCTTCAGGGGTGTCCGTGCGTCTGTCCACCCTGCAGGCATCGCCCCCAACATCACGAGGGGTCCCCAGGACAGCACGGTGATTGACGGCATGTCCGTCATCCTCAACTGCGAGACCTCGGGGGCTCCTCGCCCGGCCATCACCTGGCAGAAAGGTAAAGGGGCTGGGGACACTGGGGTGGGGACAAGGCTGCCCTCCCAGCCCTGCCCTGTCCGTCCCTACCCAAATGGCTCCAGGGCTCTGTGGCCATGGGGCTCGGCCGGTGCCGTCACTGGGGGTGACGTGGCTCACCGTGTCATCCAGGGGAGCGCATCCTGGCCAGCGGGTCGGTGCAGCTGCCGCGTTTCACGCTGCTGGAGTCGGGCAGCCTGCTCGTCAGCCCCGCGCACCGCGCCGACGCCGGCACCTACACCTGCCTGGCCACCAACTCCCGTGGCGTGGACGAAGCCTCCGCCGACCTGGTGGTGTGGGGTAAGTCCCTGCCTGTCACCCTGCCCATGTCCCCGCTGCAGGACAGACCCTGCCTGCCCCAGGGCAGCTGGGCGCTGGCTCCTGCCGTGGTTTGGGATGGGAGCAGTTTGGGGATGCCAAGGATGGGTGACACCTTGGGCTGTCCCCTGCCGGTGCCACCCCCCGCAGTGCTGGTGGCTCACCCTGTGCCCCCGCAGCAAGGACACGCATCACCGACCCGCCACAGGACCAGAGCGTCATCAAGGGGACCAAGGCCGTCATGAGCTGCGGGGTCACCCATGACCCCAGCGTGGATGTCAGGTATGTGTGACGGGGCTGGGCGGACTGGGGGGATCTGGGCAGCGTGCAGACGGTGGGTGTCACCGTCCCCAGCCCGGTCCTGCAGTGCCACCTGGTGCCCTGTGTACGGGGAGCCTGGCACCGCGCCGGTACCCCCGGTCCCCCTCCCTGTGGGGGGCTGCAGGGTGCCAGCCCCACTGGTGTCCCCCCGGCACAGGTATGTCTGGGAGAAGGATGGGGTGCCACTGAGCCCCGAGAGCGGCCCGCGGGTGCGCCTGGATGAGGCGGGCGCCCTCCACATCTCCCAGACCTGGTCGGGTGACATCGGCACCTACACCTGCAAGGTGGTCTCAGCCGGGGGCAACGACTCTCGCAGCGCCCACCTCCGTGTCCGGTGAGAGCCCCTCACCCCTGCCAGCACCCCACACCCTGCCCTGTGCCCGCTCCCCTGATCACCCCCCCAAAACTCCCCGTCCAGGCAGCTCCCCCACGCCCCGGAGAGCCCCGTGGCCATGCTCAGCCCCCTGGAGAAACGGGCCATCAACCTCACCTGGGCCAAGCCCTTCGACGGCAACAGCCCCCTGCTCCGCTACATCCTGGAGGTCTCCGAGAACAGTAAGGGGCTGCCCCCCCTTGGCCAGGCTGGTCCCTGGCACCGCCAGGAGCAGCGAGCAAGGGGTGCTGCAGGGACCTTGGGGACCATGGGGCTCATTAGCCGGGCAGGGGACCCCAGTGTCCTGCAGGTCGGGTCCTCCACCCCGCTCTCCCCCCGCAGATGCGCCCTGGACGGTGCTGCTGGGCAGCGTGGACCCCGAGGCCAGCTCGGTGACGGTGCGGGGCTTGGTCCCCGCTCGCTCCTACCAGTTCCGCCTCTGCGCTGTGAACGACGTGGGCAGGGGACAGTTCAGCAAGGACACGGAGAGGTGAGCACGGCTGGGGGTCCCGGGGGGCTGGCGGCCCTTGGTGTTTACCCCCACCTCGTTCCCCGCAGGGTGTCCCTGCCCGAGGAGCCCCCCTCCGCACCCCCCCAGAATGTCATCGCCAGCGGCCGCACCAACCAGTCCATCATGATCCAGTGGCAGCCGCCCCCTGAGAGCCACCAGAACGGTGTCCTCAAGGGCTACATCATCCGGTAGGCGCTGGCGGGGGAGCGTGGACACCCCAGGGTGCTGGTGGGGACCCCGCAGCGCTGACCTCCCCGCTGCCCAGGTACTGCCTGGCCGGGCTGCCCGTGGGTTACCAGTTCAAGAACATCACCAACGCCGAGGTGAACAACCTGCTGCTGGAGGACCTCATCATCTGGACCAACTACGAGATCGAGGTGGCGGCGTACAACAGCGCGGGCCTGGGGGTGTACAGCATGAAGGTGACGGAGTGGACGCTGCAGGGAGGTAGGCGGGGACAGGTGGGGACCAGCGGGGATGGGCAGGGACACCCCACAGTGACAGGCTGTGCCACAGGGGGTCTTGGGGACAGGTGGCAGGAGGAGGGTGGGTTTGGGGGTCCCGGGGACGCTGGGATGTGCTGGGGAGGGATGCGCCCAGCCGGGGGTGTCTTGGGCTCCCAGTGGGTGGCACCCAGCATTGGAGCCGCTGCAAGCTGTCCCTTGGTCCCCACAGTCCCCACGGTGCCCCCAGGGAACGTGCAGACCGAGGCCACCAACTCCACCACCATCCGCTTCACCTGGAACCCCCCCAGCCCCCAGTTCATTAACGGCATCAACCAGGGGTACAAGGTGAGGGGCGATTCCCGCGGGTCTCCCCAAAACCGGGGCAGCCGGGTGGGGGAAACCCCTCAGCCGACTTTCACAGACCATCTCGACTCCTCCTCGCAGGAACCCCGGCTTTTAATTGATTCTGGCCTGACTGTTAGAATAATATTTACTGAGATTTAACACTTGCATGGGCTTGCAGTCTCCCATGCTCTATAATTAATTCCAAATTGCAATTAATTCAAATTTACATTAATTAAATTGAATTAAAACATTAAACTTGTTTCTTAATCCACTCAAAAGAAGTTCAGGAATTTAATTGCCGCTGAATGAGATAACCAGAGCGAGTAGGATATTTAACATTCTTATTAAATGCCACTTAGTATTTTTGATTAGTATTTTTAGGGCCTAATTAGTATTTAATTAAGTTGCTATAGGCTATCATGCACAATACCAATTAAATGCCCAAACATCCCTCCTAAGCGCAGGCAAGGGGCGATTACACGCCGTTATCAATGGGAGTTAATCACCGAGCGTGTGCTCTGTATTGGCTCGTAAACATGTGCTTTTAAAGGCATCAAGTGTTCCCTGCGCCATTAATTGATATTTAATCAGCTCTGGATACATAAGAGGAGGCCGGAGGTGCCCGGAGGACGGTGTTTGCGGCGCCGATGTGCGCGGTGGGGACACCGATGCCTGGTGGCAGCGTCCCAGCCCCTTCCTCCTGCAGCTCATCGCCTGGGAGCCGGAGCGCGAGGAGGAGGCGACGGTGGTGACGGTGCGCCCCAACTTCCAGGACAGCGTGCACGTGGGCTACGTGGCCGGGCTGCGCAAATTCGCCGAGTACTTCACCTCGGTGCTGTGCTTCACCACGCCGGGGGACGGCCCGCGCAGCCCCCCCCAGCTGGTGCGCACCCACGAGGACGGTACGGGGGGGAGCAGCCCGAGATGGGGGATTTGGTCCCGCGGGATGTGGAATGGGGGTCCCACCGAGCCCCATCCAAGGGGAAGCCCCTCCGCGCTCGCTCCTGGTGGGGCTCCCGTGGGTGCCGAGGGCTCCGCCGTGGGCGCGTGGCTGCGTGCTGAGCCTGGGTGTCTTCGGGCAGTTCCTGGCCCCGTGGGACATCTCAGCTTCAGTGACATCCTGGACACGTCCCTGAAGGTCAGCTGGCGGGAGCCGCTGGAGAAGAACGGCATCCTGACAGGTGAGGGAGCACGGACAGATACCCGGCTCCTGCGCCAGCCCCGTCCCACCCCGCAGCGTGTCCCCCTGTCCCCATCTCACCCTCCAGCATCTCCCCCTGGTCCCTGCCCCACCTCCAGCATCTCCCCTGGTCCTCATCCCGCCCCACAGCATCTCCCACTGCAGCATCACCCCCCGGTCCCCGTCCCATCCCGCAGCATCTCTCCTGGTCCCCACCCCACCACATCTCCCCCACCCCACTCAGCCCCTGGGGATGGGTGTTGAGCGGGGGCTGACGGCACGGAGTGTGTTCCAGGCTACCGGATCTCCTGGGAGGAATACAACCGCACCAACACGCGGGTGACCCATTACCTGCCCAACGTCACCCTGGAGTACCGCGTCACCGGCCTCACCGCCCTCACCACCTACACCATCGAGGTGGCCGCCATGACCTCCAAGGGCCAGGGCCAGCTCTCTTCCTCCACCATCTCCTCGGGGGTGCCGCCAGGTGAGCGCGGGGGCGCCGCTGCACTGGGGTGGTGCCAGGGATGAGCAGCCGGTGCCACCCACCCTGTCCTGTCCCCGCAGAGCTCCCCGGTGCCCCCACCAACCTGGGCATCTCCAACATCGGACCCCGCTCCGTCACCCTGCAGTTTCGGCCAGGCTACGATGGCAAAACCTCCATCTCCCGCTGGCAGGTGGAGGCACAGGTATGGGGTGGCTCAGGGCTGCTGGGGGGTGAGGGCGTGCTGGGGGGCAGCTCATCCCCTTCCCACCTGCAGGTGGGCCAGAGCGGCGAGGCCGAAGAGTGGGGGCTCGTCCACCAGCTGGCGAATGAGCCCGATGTCCGCTCCATGGAGGTGCCCAACCTGAAGCCCTACACCTACTACAGGCGAGTGGCCGGGACGGTGTCACAGTGTCCCCCTCGGGGGACCGGAGCCCTCCTGCCCCCCCGCCGTGACCCCCCTCTCCCCTCTCAGTTTCCGCATGCGACAGGTGAACATCGTGGGCACCAGCCCCCCCAGCCTGCCCTCCCGCAGGATCCAGACCCTGCAGGCACCCCCCGACGTGGCACCTGCCAATGTCACCCTGCGGACGGCCAGCGAGACCAGCCTGTGGCTGCGCTGGATGGTGAGGGGGGACCAGGGCTCTGGGGGGTCTGTGCGCACAGGAACGGGGCTACAGGGCAGGCGGGAGGATGAGGAGCCTGGGGCTGGGGCGGGGGTGGCTGCGGGGGCTCGGGGGTGACAGCGCCCGTCTCTGCGGGTGGGGACAGCCCCTCCTGGAGCAGGAGTACAACGGGAACCCCGACTCGGTGGGCTACAAGATCCGGTGTGCGCGCTCGGACGGGCGAGGGCAGCCGGCGGTGCACATTGTCCGCGACCGCGTGGAGCGGGAGTTCACCATCGAGGACCTGGAGGAGTGGACCGAGTACCGGGTGCAGGTCCAGGCCTTCAACGCCATCGGCTTGGGGCCCTGGAGCCCCGCGGTGCTGGGACGCACCCGGGAGTCAGGTACCGCTGCCCAGCCCCATGACACCAGTGCCCACCCCGGCCTGATCCCACTGCTGACCCCCCCTCATCCCCCTCCAGTGCCCTCCTCTGGCCCCAGCAACGTGTCGGCACTGGCCACCAGCTCCAGCAGCGTGCTGGTCCAGTGGGGTGACATCCCTGAGGCTGATTGCAACGGCCTTGTCCTGGGATACAAGGTGAGCTTGTCCTGCACTCCATGCCCTGCCCTGCCCTGCCCTGCCCTGTCCATGCCCTGCCTGTGCCCTGCCTGCAGCCCTGTCCATGCCCTGCCTGCAGCCCTGTCCATGCCCTGCCTGTGCCCTGCCTGCAGCCCTGCCTGTGCCCTGCCTGCCTCTCCTGCAGACCTGGGGAAATCACAGCTTTCCCTGGGGGGAATCACCCCGCAGGCTGCCAGGTCCCGGGTGGTGCCATCTCCAAGAGCTGGTGCCCATCTGTGCCAGCCCCCATGCTGCGCCATCCCGGGGGGTGCAGGGGGTGCCAGGGGCTGTGTCCCTGCCAGGCCGTGTCACAGGGGTCTGTTGCAGGTGATGTACAAGGAGAAGGACGCGGACACACGTGCCCAGTTCTGGCTGGTGGAGGGCAATGCCTCCCGCAGCGCACAGCTGAGCGGGCTGGGCAAATACACTCTGTATGAGATCCGGGTGCTGGCCTTCACCAGGATGGGTGACGGTGTCCCCAGCCGGCCCCCTGTCCTCGAGCGGACGCTGGATGATGGTGGGTAACAGCACCCGGGTGGGGAGAGAGACCCAAATGGGCTGGGGGGGGGTCCCTGGGTACCTAAGGCCTCCCCATCCCACATCCCATCCCCTCCCACCCCGTCCCTGTTCCCTGGGGTGCTCCCTCTCCCCACTGACCAGGGCACCCTGGGCTCCCATTCCAAGGGGACAGGAACTTCGCGCACACTTGTGCACCCCCAGCAACCCCCATCTCTTCCCCCTCCAGTGCCCGGCCCCCCTGTGGGGATCCTCTTCCCCGAAGTGAGGACGACCTCGGTGCGGCTGGTCTGGCAGCCGCCCGCAGCACCCAACGGCGTCATCCTGGGTAGGTGGGGGCTGTCCCAGGGGCCCCGCAGTGGGATGCTCTGCAGAGGGGGGCAGGGGTCCCATGGGAGCAGCGATCAACGTTACCCCAGCCCTGGCACTGCCCCGTGTCCTGAGAACCTCATCTGTCTGTCCAACCCCTCCAGGGATGGTGACTCCAGCACTGCCCTGGGCAGCCTGTTCCAATGCCCCACAGCCCTTTGGGGAAGAAATTGTTCCCAGATCCAACCTCAACCTCCCCTGGTGCAACTTGAGATCCCCCAAGCACCTCGGAGCCCGTTGTCCCCCAGGGCTGGGGTTTCCCCTCTGCCTGTGTGTGAGCTCCCCTGTGCTGGGAGCCCAGACCCCCATTGCCCACCCCGTACCTGGGCAGAGGTGGAGGGGGGCTGTGTGCGCAGGGGACCAGACAGTGTCCCCTCCACCAGTCCCCCAATGCCGCTCCCTTCCCCCAGCGTACCAGGTCACCCATCGCCTCAACACCACCGTGGCCACCACGGCCACCACGGAGGTGCTGGAGCCCAGCGCCCGGCAGTACACGGCCACCGGCCTCCAGCCCGAGGCCACCTACCTCTTCCGCATCGCGGCGCAGACCCGCAAGGGCTGGGGCGAGCCGGCCGAAGCCCTCGTGGTCACCACGGAGAAGAGAGGTATGACGGAGGGCCGGGCCGTGGCGGGGGCTGTGTGTGCCCGCGGGGTGCCGGCGGCGCTTCCAGCCCCTCGCCTCCCCCAGACCGGCCGCAGCCCCCCGGGAAGCCGCTGGCGCGGCAGGAGGAGGTGCGAGCGCGCAGCGTGCTGCTCTCCTGGGAGCCGGGCAGCGACGGGCTCTCCCCCGTCCGCTACTACACCGTGCAAACCCGCCAGCTGCCCGACGGCGAGTGGGCGCTGCACCCCGTCTCCGTCAGCCGCAACGCCACGGCCTTCGTCGTGGACAGGTGAGGGATGGCCAGCCCTGATCCGGGGAGGTGAGGGGCTCTGCTTTGGGCAGTTGCCCTGTGCCTCAGTTTCCCCATCTGATGCAAAGGTTGGGAAGCGCTGTGCCCTGTGGGAAGGAAGGAAGGAGGATGGCTTCTGGGGTCACCCTCTGGCTTCACCGTCCCGCTCTGCTCCCGTGCAGGTTGAAGCCCTTCACCTCCTACAAGTTCCGTGTGAAGGCGACGAACGACATTGGGGACAGCGAGTACAGCGAGGAGTCGGAGTCGCTCACCACCTTGCAGGCGGGTCAGCGCGGGCTGCGGCTCCTGGGGCAGGGCCAGGGGGTGGCCCCCAGCCTGGGCATCCCCCCGTGCCCGGGCCATCTCCGCAGCCTCACTGTCCCCTTCTCCCCACAGCCCCCGAGGAAGCCCCCACCATCCTCTCCGTCACCCCGCACACCACCACCTCGGTGCTCATCCGCTGGCAGGTACTTTCCCTTGTCCCCTCCGCCTTGCCGGGCGTCGTGGGACTGTCCCCCTTGGGAGGTGGCGCTGAGGCGCACTGGGGACAGTCACCTTGGGGTGCTGGGGACCAGAGCAACTCCTCGCTGTTCGCCCCGCGCAGCCCCCGGCCGAGGACAAGATCAACGGGATCCTGCTGGGTTTCCGCCTCCGCTACCGGGAGCTGGTGTACGACGGCCTGCGCGGTGGCACCCTGCGGGGCATCGGCCACCCCGGCACCGCCTGGGCCGAGCTCACCTGTGAGTGGTGGTGGCCCTGCTGAGCCTGGGGACGCGTGGCTGGGGGTGACCCAGTGGTGGGGGGGAGGACAGGCAGGGCAGCATCCTGTGCCCCACAGGCTCCCCTGGGTACCAGCCTGGAGCTGGCAGGGCCAGGCTGTGCTCCAAGGAGATGTCACTGGTCCCCTTGTGCCCCCGGGTCCATGGTCCCTAACACGCTTGCCTGCAACGTCACTTTTTGCGTCCTGCTGTGCTCAGCCCTCGTGTCCCTGTAGCACAGGTGTCCCCATGTCTGCACCTCGTGGGTGTCTGTGTGACGTCCCGCTGTGTGTGTCCGGCTGTGCTGCTGTCAGACCCCAAAGGGAAAGGCATTACCTCCCCTCTGGGGACAACAGGGACATGAGTGACAAGGGCAGAGCCCCAGACAGGACCTTCTCGCATGCACCGTGGTCCGAGCCCTGTGGACACCCCGATGCCCAGACCCACTTTGTGCCACTCAGGGGATGAGGATGGAGGATGGAAAGCTCCTCAGTGCTGTGACAGCCCCCTCGGCACCTGGGGGTGACAGAGCCCTTGCAGGGGACCCCGGGGGTGGGTGGCTGCGCTGGGGTGGGTGGCTGCGCTGGGGTGGGTGGCTGCGCTGGGGTGGGTGCTCGCCGGTGCCACACGTGGGACTAACGGGTGCTGCTCTCCCTGCCCTGTGCCACCAGCTGTCTACGCCGTGCACAACCTCAGCGAGGTGTCCCTCACCCAGTACGAGCTGGACAGTAAGTCACTGCTCCCCACCCCCCCGTGTGTCCCTCCCCTCCACCTACCTGTGCTGTGGGGTGACCCCCTGCCCAGGGGACACCTCTGCCTCTCGCTCCTCTTGCTCCTTGGGGATTCCCCCAGTGAGGTGGGGGCTCTGCCAGGTCTCCTGGGGTAGCAGGACCCCCAGCCCACTTCCCTGTTCCCCCCCAGACCTCAGCAAGCACCGGCGCTACGAGATCCGCATGAGCGTGTACAACGCGGTGGGCGAGGGTCCCCCCAGCCCCCCCCAGGAGGTGTTTGTGGGTGAAGCGGGTGAGTGCACCGAGAGGGGGCTCGGCTGCCCTGGTAGCCCACGTGCCCCCCATCTGGAGGGGGGCTGTCCGTCGCCCCGGCCCTGGCAGGGCTGTCACGCTGTCCCCTCTCTCGGCACAGTGCCCACCGGTGCGCCACAGAACGTGGCGGTGCAGGCGGCCACGGCCACGCAGCTGGATGTCACCTGGGAGCCGCCACCCGCCGAGACCCGGAACGGGGACATCCAGGGCTACAAGGTACCGCAGCCTGTCACCTGGGAGCTGGCACCGAGCCGGGGCTCAGGGACACTGGGTGTCCTGGGGAGGTGCTGGGTTCCTGGGGGGCACCGGGTGCCCTGGGAGATGCTGGGTGCTCTGGGAATGTTCTACACGCTGTTAGGGACGTGATTCTTGGGAGATGCCGAGTGTCCCAGGGAGATGCCGAGTGTCCTATCCCGGTGCCGAGCGGCCGCGGGGCAGCAGGGGGCGATATCGGCCCTCGGATGCAGCCGGAATCTGCTGGGAGGCAGCCAGGATGCCGCTGGGATGCGACTGGGATGCTGCTGGGATGTAGTCGGGATGCAGCCAGGATGCTGCTGGGATGCGACTGGGATATAGCCAGATGGTGCCGGGATGCAGCCGGGATGCTGCTGGGATGCGACTGGGATGCTGCCAGGCTGCCCGGCCCCGTGCTCTAGGCACCTCGTTGGCCAGATCTGTTGTGATTCCTCCTGCTCAACCCTGTCCTGTGAGATTTAGGCACAGCTCAAAGATGATCTCGGGGTGCTGGATCTGCCACACAGGGACACCAGTCCCTGAGCCAACGCGGGGTCATGGCTGATGCCCAGTACCAGGAGCCCTGGCAGGGCTGTGTGGGGTGTTTGGGCACTGAAGGGTGCCTGAGGGGGGCAAAATGGTCCGAATCCGGTATCACCGGGTCTCCGTGCCCCCTCCTTCTCCTGCAGATCCACTTCTGGGAGGCCCAGCGCCAGAACGAGAGCATGCGGGTGAAGACACTTTTCCTGCCCGAGACTGGGGTGAAGCTGAAGAACCTGACGGGGTTCACCTCGTACTGGGTCAGCGTTGCCGCCTTTAACGCCGCGGGTGACGGGCCCCGCAGCCCCCCCGTCACGGGGAGGACACAGCAGGCAGGTGGGGCCCATGGCACTGCTGTCCCCAGCCCGTGCACAGCTGTCCCCAGCACGGTCACATCCAGACCCTCCGGGCCTTGGGCTCAGTGGGGAGGTGTCGTAGAATCATAGAATCATTTTGGTTGGAAAAGACCCCCAAGCTCATTGAGTCCAACCGTTCCCCACCCCTGTCCCTGCCCCATGTCCTGAGAACCTCATCTCCGTCTGTCCAACCCCTCCAGGGATGGTGACTCCAGCACTGCCCTGGGCAGCCTGTTCCAATGCCCCACAGCCCTTTGGGGAAGAAATTGTTCCCAGATCCAACCTCAACCTCCCCTGGCACAACTTGAGGCCATGGGTCCATCTGGTGCCCCTTCATCCCAGCTCCATGCTGACTCCTGCTGTCCCCAGCAGAGACCAGCCCTGTGCTCCCCTCATAGGGGTTTTGGCTTGGGGGAATATGGGGGTGAAGGTCTTGGCTGAGACGTGAAGAGGTTGAAGGTCTTAGGAGGGGAGAGAGACAAGGAGGAGACACTATGACTCTGTGCGGTGGACTTGGCGGTGTTGGTTTTATGGTTGGATTTGATGTTCTGAAAGGTCTTTTCCAACCTGAACAATTCTGTGATCCTCGTTCCCCCAGCCGTGCGTGGTGCCCTGGCAGGGTGTCTGCTCCTGGGGATGGGGACACGGGGTGGCACCAGGGTGGTGGGAGGTGGTGACTCATGTCCCAGCTCCACTGGGGTAGCAGCAGCGAGAGGGGCCAGCTCGGTGCTGGGGGTGTCCCCTGGGAGTGCTGAGCTGTCCCCGGCCACCCCGTTCCCTCGCAGCCCCCAGCGCCCCCGGCTCCATCCGATTCAGCGAGCTGACCACCACGTCGGTGAATGTGTCCTGGGAGCCACCGCCACTGCCCAACGGCATCCTGGAGGGCTACCGGCTGGTCTACGAGCCCTGCATGCCCGTGGATGGTGAGGGCATGGCTGGGGAACTGGGGGCGCTGGGGGAAACTGGGAGAGCTCCGGGGAAGCCTCGGCTCAGCCTCTGTCCCCACAGGCGTCAGTAAGATTGTGACGGTGGACGTGAAGGGGAGCAGCCCGCTGTGGATGAAGGTGAAGGACCTGGCCGAGGGTGTGACGTACCGGTTCCGAATCCGGGCCAAAACATTCGCCTACGGGCCGGACGTGGAGGCGAACATCACCACGGGGCCAGGGGAAGGTAGGGGGGATGTGGGGGATGAGGGAGGACATGTGGTGGGGACAGTTCCCCCGGTGCCACCGCGGCTGGCATGGCCATGTCCAGTGCGTACCCCTGCCTCCAGCTCTGCTCTGGGTCCCCAGGTGCCCCTGGTCCCCCCGGTGAGCCCTTCATCTCCCGCTACGGCTCGGCCATCACCATCCACTGGTCGAGCGGGGACCCCGGCCAAGGGCCCATCACCAGATACGTCCTCGAAGCGCGTCCTTCAGGTATCGCAGCTCCTCGCTGCTTCCCATCCCCACCTCGACACTGGCGGTGCTTTGGGATCAGGAGAAAGGAAAACTGAGGCAGGGAGTGCTGACTTCTCACAGGCCACCCAAAGGTGGGGTTGTGGGTTAGGATCTGGGTGTTTGGGGTTGTGGCCATGATGCTGTGGCGAGCGAGGTTGGTGTGTATCGGGGAGGGGGTGGGGGGCACACACTCCCGGACAGAGGGGATCAGCCTCTCGCCCTGGGGGGTCCCGCAGAGCTGGTCCCCCCGCTCCCAGGCCCCTTCTCTCTTCCAGACGAGGGGCTCTGGGACATCCTCATCAAGGACATCCCCAAGGAGGTGACCTCCTACACCTTCAGCATGGACATCCTCAAGCAGGGCGTCAGCTACGATTTCCGTGTCATCGCCGTGAACGACTACGGCTACGGGACCCCCAGCACGCCTTCGCCCTCCGTGTCAGGTAGCCTGGGGGGCAACACATGGGCACCCCTGGTGGGATGGGTCCCAGCATTGCTCTGTTCTCATGGCCATCGCCAAAACCCATCCCCAACCCTGCTTGGCTCCTGCAGAGCCCCAAATCCTGTTGCTAGCAGCATCTCCTCTTGCAAAACCTCCCGCTCTCCCCCTCTAACCCGCTCCCTCACGTGCATCCAGGTCTCATAAAGTTCCCCAAAGTGACCCCGTGCCCCGCGGGGAGGTCTCCCCATCCATACTGGTTTGCCCCCCGTGCCCGTCCCCCTCTGACCATCCCTGCTGTGCCCCAGCCCAGAAAGCCAACCCGTTCTACGAGGAGTGGTGGTTCCTGGTGGTCATCGCCCTGGTGGGGCTCATCTTCATCCTCCTCCTCGTCTTCGTGCTCATCATCCGCGGGCAGAGCAAGAAGTACGCCAAGAAGTCAGACTCGGGTGAGCGCTGGGGATCTGGTGGGTGGTGATGGGACCCTCTGGGGTGACAGCCGGGGGGTGCAGAGCCCTGACCCTGTAGGAGCTTCTCTGGGGTCTCCCTGCCTGCCTTTGGGGTGGTGGGATCCTGCCTCAGGGCTCGGCTCCTCCAGAGACCCGGTGACGTGTGATAAAGATGCTTGGGCTTCCCGGAGAGTGCTGGGAGCTGAAGATTAAATCAGCGACTTGTCCCGCTGTCAGCTGCGGGGGCAGAGCAGCCCGGGGGCTCGGCAGAGGTCACCGGGATTAGCCAAACACAGCTCTGTTTTCTTAGCTGTATCAAGGGCTCAAATTGTGGGGAAAATCCAGATCTCCTGGTTGTGCAAACAGAGCGGCTGAGCCAGGGGCCGGAGGCAATGGGGAAGGTCAGGCTGTGAGCTGAGGTGGTGCTGGGCATGGGGGTGATGCACAGCCGCTGCCCCAGGACTGTCACCGCACAGCCACCACCGTGGGACTGTCACCTCGCTGCCGTCCCAGGCTGTGGTCCCTCCAACACCAGACCTGGCACAACCCTCCCTGGGCCTTCCCAGTCCCCACACAGGGTCCGGGCCCCCAGCTGCTGTGCTGCCCGGGGGGGTCTGGGGGAGGCTGAGCATCCCGTCCCACAGGGAATGGCTCCAAGGCGACCGCCCTGAGCCACGGCGAGATGGTGAGTCTGGATGAGAGCAGCTTCCCTGCCCTGGAGCTCAACAACCGGCGCCTCTCCATCAAGAACTCCTTCTGCCGGAAAAACGGCATCTACACCCGGTACGCCCCCCCGCCACAGCCCCCTCCCCGGGCAGGGGGGAGATTTTCGGAGGTCGTGTCCGTCCCTCTGTCGTGCACTCGCTGTGGGGTGGGCACGGGGCTGGGGAGGGGGTGACCGGTTCTGCCCAGTGCCCCCCTGCCGTGAGCTGCAGCCACCGCACCAGCCCTGGTGTGCCGGGATGCCAAACAGCTGGGGGTCCCTGAGAGCTCGTGGACCACCTTGGGGGTGCTTGGCACAGCTCGGGGGGTCCTGGGGTCCAGCTGAGCTCATTGCCATGTGACACAGCCCTGGGGGGGGACCCACACTGAGCACCTCCTTCTCCCCGAGGTCCCCACCGCGGCCCAGCCCCGGCAGCCTCCACTACTCGGATGAGGACGTGACCAAGTACAATGACCTGATCCCCGCCGAGAGCAGCAGCCTGACAGAGAAACCCTCCGAGGTCTCCGACTCGCAGGTGACTGCCTGGGGCTGCAGGAGGGGACAGGGACGCGGGGCAGGGGCCGCAGGATGGGATGAACGGGGCTGGGAGCTCTCCCTGGGCATCAGCCCCACGCTCTGCCCACTGCAATGTGGGTCCAGGGGAACGTTTGGGAAAAGCGATGCTGGTCCTGCATCCCCCGCAGTTTTGTGGCATGGAGCCCGAGTGAAGCTGGCGCAGCCCCTGGCCCATGTGCTGGGGATACGGCACCGCAGGGGCGCCCTGGGGGCTGCTGGGGACAGGGAACAGGAGGGCAGCGGGGTTGGGGACTGCTGGGGACTGTCCTGCTGCCCGGTCGCTGGTGGCAACGGCCGCGGCTCTGCCAACGCTGCAAAATGGAACCTTTGTGTCCTCCCGGAGGAACGGGCAGCTGTGGCCGGGCAGGAGCGCGGCCGCGGGCAGGCAGCCCCCGGGGAGGCCGCGGAGCACCGTCACCGGGACAGATGCTGGGCGGGCTCTCGAAAGCCAAGGCTGAAGCCTGGGGAAGGGTCCCGGGGGTCCCCAGGGCTGTCCCCAGGTGGGAGGGGGAGCAGCCCCAGGGGTCCCCCCATCGCTGCCAGCACCGGCTGTTTCTTTGCCTTGGTGCGTTGGCTGCCGGCTCCGCTCCCTTGTGCTGCGCGGGGCTCGAGTGGCTTTTGCGGAGCTGTGAAGAGCAGCGGGAGCTGGAGCTGGCGGGAGCAGCATCCCCACCGCCTCAATGGGCCCTTTGTGCGCGGCCGGGGGAAGCTGAATCCAATTACCGGCAGCGGGGAGGCAGGGCCGCCCGCACCGCCTCCCAAAAACACCCTCCCCACCAGCTCAGGGACCCCCTGAGGGGCCCCGGGACCCTGCAACCCTTTTGTGTAAGGCTTTATTTTGCTTTAGCAAGAGGCAGGAACACCCCAGTGGTGCGGTCTTGTCGGGATGTGCTCACAGCATCCCCAAAAGATCCACAGCTGGGAAAGCTCACCCTATTTTTGGAGGCCCCCCCGCATGCTCACCCCCCCATCTCGTCCTTAGGGCAGTGACAGCGAGTACGAGGTGGACCCCGGCCACCAGAAAGCCCACTCCTTCGTCAACCACTACATCAGCGACCCAACTTACTACAACTCGTGGCGGCGGCAGCAGAAGGGCATCTCGCGGGCACAGGCGTACAGCTACACCGAGAGCGACTCGGGGGAGCCCGACCACGCGCCCCTCTCCAACAGCACCTCCACGCAGCAGGGCAGCCTCTTCCGTCCCAAAGCCAGCAGGACTCCCACCCCCCAGACCCCCGGCAACCCCCCCAGCCAGCCCGGTACCCTGTACCGCCCGCCCAGCAGCCTGGCTCCCGGCTCCAGAGCCCCCATCGCTGGGTTTTCTTCTTTCGTTTGATATTTAAACAGAAGCGAAAACAAACAGGAGAAAAAAATATATATTAGAAAAAAGAAAAAAAAAAAAGAAAGTGAGAGAAAAAAAGAGAAAAGCCCCAAGAAATTAAGAAAAAAAAAAGAAAAAAGCGGCGAGAGGGAGAAGAGGAGGAGGAAGCGGAGAGGCCGAAGGGCCCTGGGCTGGCAGCGGTGCCGGGGGCAGCGGTCCCGGCTCAGGGTGTTTTGCTTTCTTGGCAGCGCCGAAGCAGAACGCCGAGCGCCTTCCCTGGGGCTGGGGAGCAAAACCAGCTCCTCTTCTTGGCCAAAGCTTTCTGGGTTCTGGACTCCCTGGCGGGGCGGGGGGCTCGGGGTGCCGGCAGGGTGCCACCGGACTTCGCCCTTGAGCCCGGCCCCTCCGCCAGCTTGTGGCACCCCAGGCTGTGGGGACAAGGTGACACAGAGACCGCTGACTGCGGGGGGAAGAGGAGCTCTGCTGAACTTAAAACTCTGGACTTGAAACCCACACCCTGGACCCCCAGGAACCCAGGGGGCAATTAATTCCTCCCCTCATTAGTGCCTGGCCCAGCATAGCACCCCTGGCAGAACCCAGGACTGAGCCCCAGGGCAGTCCGGCCGGGGTGCAAGCAATGCTGATGTCCCCCCTCATTTTGCACCCCGGCACCACACAGGGGATCTGGCGAGGGCTCAGACTGTGGAAGCTCCTCTGCATTTCTGGTGGTTTGGGGTTTTTTTTTAACGGGGTTTTGTGCAGCTGCCTGGGAGCATAAAGGGCGTACAGGGGCGGTGATGCCCGGGGGGCTCCGGGGCCCTTTGGGTGGTCTCTGCACAGCGAACCCCCCGCAGTGCCTACGGGTGACCAGGACCAGCCCGGCGGGGCCGCGGTGCCCGGGCTGAGCCGAGGGAGATGCCAATAAACAGCCTGAGATCAGCCCGTCTGGCCTCTCTGTCACCCTGGGGCTGGCGGGATGCGTCCGTCTGTCCTGCTGCCCCGGCTGGGCTTGTGTCCGCCCTATGGCACCGGGGAAGGAGCCAGGCAGAGGGTGCCCGAGGCTGCGGTGCCGGGATGGGGAGAAACTGGGGACACAGCCAGAAGTGCCAGTGGGGACAAGGAGCATTTCTGGCAGGTGACTCATCCGACCTACTTTGGAGCTGGTGCCAAAGGGACTGTGGCACGCAGGGGTGCCTGTCCCCTCCCTGACACCCCCCTCGGGTGCAGACGTGGGCACGGGGACAGATGGGGGGGTCTGTGTTCGGCCAGACAAATCCTGCCCCTTGTTTGCATCCCAGCTGCAGCCCCAGGCATCTGGGCTTGTGCAAGAGAAGTCATCATCCTGCCGCCGGGGCTGGGACGCGGAGCCGCCAGCAGCGCGGAGCAGAGCAGGTCTGGGGAGTTCCCTGCGCGGGGGCCGCTCCTGGGGCGAGGGAGGCTCCGCTCCCACGCAGGGCTTGTTTCAGCTCCCGTGAGCAGCCACGACCCAGCGAGCACTGATGCGGTCCCTGGGCTTGTCCCCTGTTGCAGGGACAGTGGGATGTGGGTCCTGTGAGTCTGCGTGTGCTCCCTGGAGGAGAAGCCAGAGGGTCCAGCAACCTCCACGCAGGTTTGGAGCTGGTGCGGTGCCAGGAGGTGAAGCCGCCGGTGCGGCTGTGGCCAGAGCCACAGGGGCCCTGTGGCGGCGATGGTGACAAAGCCAGGACGCGCCCTTTGTGTTCGTGGTTTCCCACGGCTGATGGATGCAGCACCCGAGGAAGTGGCAGATCCCACATCCCACTGCAGCGGGGGGGTCACCCTCTGCTCCTTGGGGACGGCCTGGGAGCCGTGCAGGGCGCAGAGCCCAGTGTGGGCACAGCAGGGATGGGGTGAGTGCCAGGGGCGCTAGTGGGAGCTCTTGCTTGCCTGTGCTGCCTCAGTTTCCCCACAGCACAGATGCAACCGGACCGGCTGGGCTCAGGGGGAGGCGCCGTGCTCCCTGCCAAGCGCAGCCACCTCTCTGCCCCCTCGGCTTTCACCGTGCTCCTGCCACAACCGGCTCTTTCCCAAACCGCTCTGCGCTGCCCGTGCCCACCCTGCTGGCTCCCCAGGCTGCTCCGCGCAGCAGGCGGGCAGGACGAGCTGTCGTAGCCGTCAGACCCGGGGACTGAATTGGCCTTGACGTGTCTCCCAGCTCCTGCCGGGCTCTCCCAAGGGCAGAGCAGTGCTCGCTTATCATGGTTTGCGAGCCAAGAGGGGCAGAGGGCAGAGGCTGCACCCCGGACCGTGCCGGGTGGATGGGGCAGCACTGGAGTGGTACCCGCTCGCTGCCCCAAGTGTGATGGGGAGATGTTTGTTTGCCAGAAACGGGTTGCAGCCTGTAAACCTGGGCCGAATTCTGTGGTTTATTTTATTTATTTATTTGGGCGAAGCAGTGTTGCTGCCGGAGGACGCAGGTGGCAACAGTTTATTCTCCAGGTTGAGATCAGGTCAGCAAGGAGCAATCAGAGCAAAGAGAAACGCTCGGTGTGTGCTGGAGGAGAAGCAGCCCTGGGCTCTCCCTTCCTCCAGATTTATTTCCCCGATTCCCCACCACCTCCTGGGGCAGATCCAGGTGTCCCCACCTTTCCCTTGCCTTGGGGTGTGGGGACAGGGACAGCCTGTCCTGTCACCCCGGGGACCAGCTGGGACTCAGCGCATCCTCAGAGCCCCGGCTGCCCCAGGCCCTGCTGCCTCCGTGCCCGGCTGCGGAGCTCCCGGCGCCGGCAGAGCCCTCCCGGAGAGGAGAGCGGCGGAGCGGACGGACCTGCACCCGTGCACCCTGCCCTGCAGACATGGGCGCCTGGCACCGCCGTGCCGCGCGCACCACGGCACCCCAAACAAAGGGGTCCCTGCGCTGAAGCTGAGCCAGGACAGGATGGGTGCCTCCCTGGGTGCCTCCAGCTGCGGTGGGTCCCTGCAGCAGCCACGCTCCAGGTGGGATCCCTGCGGGACACCGGGGCGGCTGCAGCGCAGATGGGCGGTGGGTTCCTGGGTGGGTGGTGGGTTGGATGAGCCTGTTTGCCGGCGCTGCCAGCCAGGGGAGCGTTCGGGGTGGGAGAGGCAGGCGGCTGCAGGGAGAGCTCACACACGGCAGGCTCCGACCTGCGCACGGTGTGTCCTGCGCTCAGCCGGGCACCCAAGGGTGCTGAAGTGCCGGCAGCGAGTGGGTGGCACCGTCCTGCTGGGGTGAGCCAGGTAACCGCTCACCCCTGGGCGAAGGGCACGGGGAGGGGGTGAAATCCCACATCCGTGGGTGCGAGTTGGTGTCCAGGGGTTAGCCGGGCTTTCGGGGATGTTTCTGGCAGCAGCCAGCACTGAGCCTTGGAGCTCGGGGGCTGTGGGGAGGCTGTGGGGGCAATGCCCCATTGCTGGCCCCCTGGGGTGTCCGGATGGCAATCCCCAGGCCCTGCTGCAGCGCTGGGGCTCGGGGAAAGCCCCCGCCTCGCTCGGCAGCATCTCCTGCGAGCCGAGCAGCGTCAGCAGACAAAGCTGGCAGGCGCTGGCGGCAGGAGGAGGGGACGGGGCTGCCGGGAAACTTGGGCGCTTCTCCCTGCCCTGATTTTCAAAGTGCTTTTCAACCCTTTTCTTTTCTTTTCTTTTTTCTTTTTTTTTTTTTTTTCTCTGCATTCAAAAGCTGCTGAGAAGCAGTAAAAGGAACCGGCGATGAGTTCAGGAGGGGTGGGAGTGACATGGCCACCCCGCTTCGTGCTCCCCAGCCTCCCAGCACCCCAACCTCACCGCCATCCACCCCGGGGCTCTGCATGGCCCGAGCTGTGCTGGAGGGGACAGGGGGGGGCCCGTCTCTCCCAGGCAGTTTTTCAAGTTGAGTGGGTGCCTCTCTTCCCAGCCGGAGCCAGGCCAGCCCGCGGGAGCCTTCCCGGCAGCTCCCACACGCTGGCTGATGTTAATCCCTCCTGACTGCGCTGTCTCAGCCAGCGCCGTGCTCCCGTGACGGCGTCAGGTGAGGCGAGCAGCACCGCACCGGCCTCCGAGTGGCACACGCTGGCCCCACGCGAGTGGGTAGAGCTGCTGGTGGGGGCTCTGGCAAACCCTCCTCCTCTTCCTCACCCAGCCACAAACCAAACGTCGCATCCAGTGGAGGCTTCTAGGGGACCCCTGCTCAACTGTGGGCTCGGGGCTTTGCCTCTTGCCTCAGTTTCCTCGTATGGAAAGCAAGGGAAATAAAATTTGCCAAACAAACCGGCTATGAAAATGGCCCTGGTGCGAGGTGAGGAAGCAGCACGGCCTGGGAAGCAGACTGCTGGCACCGGCGGAGGCGGGTGATGCCAGACACCCGGGCTGTGGGCAGAGGCCGTGCCCTGAGTGGTTTGGTCACGGTGCTCAGCCCGGCAGAGCTTCTCCTTTGCGCCAACCCCAGCATCACGGCCGTGCCACACTCGCCCCACGGCCCGCAGGAACGACGGCTCTGTGGTTATGCCGCAAGCAGCCTCCTGCCCTTCCCACCAAGGAAAACATCTGCACCAGATGAGCCATCAAAGCATCCAGCGCTGCCCAGACCCGGTTCCATCCAGCTGGTGCCGCCGAGCCCAGGGAGTGGAGCTTCTTGCACTGATAACATGAGAAATCTTCAGCTCCATGCAGCGTCGGGCCCCAGCACCCGAGCCCCCAGGATGGCATGGTTGGGGGCATGCCGGGACCCACTGTCACCGCCTGCGCCCCAGCCTGGCCCCCTCCGCAGAGCCGCCAGACGCTCTGGAATATGCAAGAAACGCTGCATTAGGCAGATTCGGAATAATCTCATCTCTCCCGCCCCTTTTCTCCCACAAAGGTCTTGCCTTAATCCCCGGCTGTGCAGCCCTGCACTCTCCCTTTCAGCATCGCCAGGGTGGCCATGGTGTCCCTGTCATCGTGTCCTGGCCGCTGATCACCCAACCGCCCCATGGCCTGGAGGGGCCCTGCGATCCCCCGAGGGGGACAGGGCGGTGGGGCCGGCTGGGGATTGAGAGCTGGGGGCCGGTGGAGGGCGAGTGTGGGTTCTGGTGTTACGGTCACGAGTGGAATGGGGAGACTGGTGCTGCCCGGCGCCTGAACCGGCCTCCTCATGGCAGCTCAGTTTGCTCTTCATTCCCCTTAATTCGTTAGAGTCGGTCACCCCCCACCTCCCCCGCCCCGGCCGGCCCGCCGGCGTGCAGCTCTGCCCGCGGGGACCCCACTTGGGACCCCCAGGAGGGAACGGACCCGGAACGCCCCACCTCAGCGGATCTCAGCACCACGCCCGTGGAGGGGCCGAGGACCCCACTCGTGGCCCCACTCGGGGGGACACCCCCCAATCCACCGCGGGACCCCCCACGGGCGGGGCCGCGCCTGGGACAAGGGTCATCCCCCCGCCCCACTCGGGTTTGAATGGAGGGCGTGGGACTGCCCCGTGACGTGGCGCCGCGCCATTGGCTCGGGCGGGGCGATGACATCATGCCCGCCGCGGGTGCGGGGGGGCCGGGTTCGCTCCCGCTCGGCTCGGCCATGGCCCGGCAGCGGGGCCCGGGCGCGCAGGTACGGGGGCTCCGGGACACGGGGGGGCTCGGTTCAGCCCGTTTCGGCTCGGTTCAGCCCGGCCCGGCTTAGCTCGGTTCGGTTCGGCTCGGCGCGGGGGGAGGCAGCCGGGCCCCGGCTCGGCTATTGTCCAGCGGCGGGCGGGGTCCCCGGGGCTGCCCCGAGCCCCGCTCCGGTAACGGGCTGCGGGCGGTTGTGACCCCCCCAACCCCTCCACCCCACCGGGGCGTGGGGCCGGTCCGCGGCGCGGGTGGGCGAAGGGGTTAACAGGATGCGGAGCCGTGTTTGCCCGGTGTGAGGCACCGGCCTGGCTCACCCCGCCCCGGCTATCGGCGGCCGCTCGCCCGCGGCTCCCCGCGCCCCCGAGCCCGNTGGCCGCAGCCGGGGCGGTGGCTGCCCGGGCCCCTTCTCGGAAAGGCTGATCCTCCCCGCGCTGGAGCGGGTCCAGCAGCACCCCTGGGCTGGCCGGGGCCGGGCGCGGGCGGGTGCTGAGTCAGAGCCGCCCGAAATCCCCCTCCAGCTCATCCTCCCGCAGCCCGGACAGGGCTCAGGGCTCCGGGTCCCACCCAGCGCTGCTCGCCATCCGTGGGGAGCACACAGCAGCTCCCATGGGTGCCCCGGGGAGCAGGGACCGGGCCGGCTCTGCAAGCCCGGGCACGGGGCTGGCTCCCGAACCCGCTCCGGTGCGGGACGGCACCCGGAGAGCCGGGGGCTGGTGGGCAGCGAGCGCCCGTGGGGAGCTGGACGCAGCCTGCGCCGCCCTGGGTTGACCCCGGCACTGGCCGTGTGAAGTATAGATGTTTCCAAGTGCCGAATCTATAGATTAGGGAGGCTGTTATAGGGGGAGCTGGGATCGTTAGTGGTCTGGGGGAGAAACTGAGGCAGCGAGGGGAGCGCAGGTCTCTGCGCCCCAGGACGGGGCTCTCTCCCTAGTTGGGCACGCAGTAAACAAGTCTGTTTTGGACACAGCTCCCTCGGAGACCGTGGAGCTAATCCAGCTGAGGTTTAGCACCGAGGAGTTTCAGTGGGTTTGGGTCCTGGGGGGGAGAAGAGCAAGGCTGGCCTGAATCCCCCTCCCTGGGGGCAGCCACCCCACTCTGTGTGGTGGGGCTCCCTCCACGGCCCCACCGGCAGCCCCGCACCGCTGCCCGCAGGCAGCCCCACTGCCGGCAGCGTTGTGCTGACCATGGCGGTCTCTCCCTTTGTTCCCTGGGTTTTGTTGCGAGCACAAACAGCCGGCGTGGCCGCGGGCCCCCCAAGCTGGCCGGCTGTGGGGTGCTGGGCCCCGCCGGCAGGTAGGGTGCTGCGGCCGAGCCGTGGGAAGGCTGCCTGTTTACTTCCCGTCCACCCCAGCAAAACCGCAGGAATTTGGAGCCTGGCAGAGGTCGGGAGGTCTGTTTAGCCCCGGTATCCTGTGGGACCCCGGCCAGCCCCTGTTGTTGTGAGAGACGGAGCTGGGGCCAGCGAGGAGATAACCTTTCCCCCCGGAAACGTCCCCTCCTCGCCCTGGAGAGCCGCGGGCTGGTTCGTGGCCCTGTAGCGGGAGGATTTATGGTCCTGCGCGTGTTCTGGCGTGTCCTGCCAATAGTTCTTCGCTGAACTCTGGCTAGCTCCCGGTTGTCGGCAGTCCCTGGGGAGAGCTGCTCTGCTTTTGGCACTGGTGTGCCAAAAGTTCCCTGGCTTGGCTCTGGCTGGTGTGCCGATGGCCCAGGCGAGAGCTGAGCTTCGTCTCCTGCCCTGACGAGCTATCTCACCAGCCCCAGCCCTGGTGCTCGCTGCTGGTTGCCTTTCTGCTTCCAGAGGCGCTGCCAGGACTGCTCCGTGCATCCCCCGGCTGAGCTGCAGCAGTGTCCCGGTGCCAGGGACAGGACCAGACCTGTCACCCACTGGGGAGGAGACGGTCACCGGGGCGCCTGGGCCGCCGCACTAACAGGACTGGCTGCCCCCAGGCCTTGGGAAGAGTCACGGGAGAGCCCGGTGTGAGGGTGTGACGGGGGCTGGTCCCCTCCCGGGGCTGGCGGTGTCAGGGTGTGCTCCATGCCCTGTCTCCATCAGCTGTCTGCCAGGCACCAACATCAAAGGGCTGCCCGAGCTGGATCCCCGGGAGCTCTGCACCAGAAAGTGGGGCTGAGCAGCTGCCGTGTCCTCCCTGCCCAGCGTGCGGGTTTTCCCTGACCCCAAGTGACACGGGGGTGTCCGACCGGTCCAGCACAGCCCCTGCCCCAGTGCCTGGCTGGCTGGGAAGAGCATCCTCTGATCTCTGGGCTGGAGGCTGCTGCCTGGGGCATCTGCACGGCAAAGCCGGGGAGGCTCGTTTGGAGCTGGCTGGGCTGGCTGGGATGCTTTCCGGCTCCGTGGGTTTGGCTCTCCCAGCCCCTGAGCGGGATGAGCCGGGGGCAGGACGCGTGGGAGCGTGGCTGGAATCGGCCTTTCCCCCATGTGCACCCGTGCACTGGGCTCTTTTTTCAAGCTACTGGACCCCATGGGTGACTGGTGCTGGGTGGGATGAGATGGGGAGGGTGGGGAGTCTTTGTGGGAAGCCTGCACCCTCGGGGCACACGGTCCCGGCACCCAGCTGAGGCTGTGCCACCTTCCACACTGCCCGCAGGACCCCGCTGTTCCACAGCCACCCATTCACAGCGAGAATCGTGTCCACAGGGACCTGAGGCTTCTCAGCTCATGGTCCCAAAGGGCTGAGGGGGCAGGTGGGAAGCAGCATGTGGTCTGTCGGTTCACTTGATCCCTCTCGTCCTTGACCACACTCACAGGTCCCATGCTCTCCCCTTTCCCTGAAGCTCTGCTGGAACTTGGCCGTGCCCCGAGCTGGCTGCGCCAGGGCGGGCAGCGCTGCCGGCCTGCCGCGGCTCTCGGGTTACCCAGCCGCTTCCCCCGGTAGGCAGCGGGAGAGGCGGCGGTGGCAAAGCCACCCTGGCCTGGTTTCCTTTGTGAAAGCACCGGCAGTGGGAATGTCACAGGATCCGCTCTCCCCGAGCGAAGGGAGGAGAAGAGGGCTCTGTGTGCCGCTCCCTGCGGGCAGGACGGGGCCGGCAGCCGGGCTGTGCGGGCAGCAGCGTCCCCCGCGCTGCCCACGCCTCTTGGGGTGAGCTGGGAGCAGAGCGCTGGGAGATGGGGCAGACTTTGGCTGCTACGAAAAGGCTTTGTGGGCAAGAGCATCAAAGTGGGGCCGCGGCGGCTTGTTTGGGGGCTGTGATGGCGATGGAGAGCCGCTGGCCGGGGCGCTGCCGCGGCACGCCGGTAACGCTCCAACCTCCCGGTGGCCCCTTCGCCGCCGCTTGCAAAGTATCTCACAAATGCTGAACTTGGCCCTGAAATCTAAATACAAGGGAGGGACAGTCCCCAGATGGCCTAAATCAGCAGCACGGTTGCCTGGTCCAGCTGGGGAGCTCGCCGGGAGTGTTTGTTTTATGTAAAAGCGAGGGCTGGAGGAATGCTGGCCCCAGAGACCCCGCGAGGGGAGGGTGTCTGTGCCACGCACACGCAGAGGCTCGGCTGGGCGTGCGGGACACCCTGCCAAGGGGAGCGGGGCTCCAGCGAGCTGCTCGTCTGCGGTCGGTTGGGGCGAGGAGGGGGAGAACTCTGCTTCTCTCCCAGTTTGAGGGTGCGGAGAAGGTTGGGTGGTTGCTCTGCCTCTTCCCCCAGCTGCTGGGGATAAACTGGGGGCTCCCCCCGCCAGAGCCCCCAGGAGTGTTGCGTCCCCGGGGCTCTGCCCAGGAGGGCTCAGGGCCGTGTGCCGCTGTCACCGTGCCACGGGGAACACCAGCTCCATACGGGAGTCGTGCACGGGAGGGAACCGGGACTTTGCCCCCGTGTGGGGTCAGAGTCCGTCCTGCCTGCACGGAACCAGCCCGGCCGCAGCCTGAGGCTGCGCTGCTGCAGTGGGGCACAGATGAATGTCGCAGGTTTGGGAAGGGATGGGGGCAGGAGCTCTCCCCAGCTGTGCTGGGAGCTGGGGGGCAGATGCTGTGGCCCCTGCGGTGTCGGCTGAGCAGGGACAGGACCGGGTTGTGCTGGGACCGCGGGCTGTGGGGCTGGGACTCACTTCCAGGCGGCACTGCGGAGCCGTTCAGTGCAGCCTGTGGCTGGGTGGGCGATGGGGAGGATGTGGCCCCCGCCCCCAGGCGAGATGTCGCTCTCTTCCCCATGGCTGTCACCGTGTCACCGGCCGTGTCCAAAGGGAGGAAGAGGGCGGCTGCAAACCCTTCCTCCCCGGCAGCCTCTCCCGGGACCACCTGGGGCTGCCTGGCGCCAGGGGAAGCGCAGGATGCGGTGACATGGTCGCTGTCCTTGTCCCCTCCGCTGTGGCCACGGGCGCTGGGCTGGACAGGTTGGCTGGTGGCACCGAGGTGGCCGAGGGAAGGAGGAACGTGACTCTCCACACCCCGCTCAGCCAGGGCCCTCGTCATCTCTGCCGCCCCTGAGTCACGGCGGTGACAGTGAGGTGGCCGGGGCGGGTGGGCACGGCCGCGCGCGGGCTCAGCACCGCGGTACAGCGAGGAGCAGCTCAAACGGCTCTGGGGTGCCCGAGGGCAGCAGCGAGGCTGCGGCCCCACGTCCCCGTCCTGCCGAGCGGGAAGGGGTCCCTGCGGGTGCTGCCCGGCCCCATCCCGGCCCCCCATCCCACCGCTGGGCTGGCGGTGCCTCCCGGGGCTCTGCGCCCTCCTCGCACACTTCCTGCCGTCTGCTTCCAATTCCTCCTGGCGTCTGCTCCTCCCTGCTTTCTGCCAATTAAAAAAAAAAATTCCAGGCATCCTCTGGGCGTGCGGCTCCCGGAGGCTCCGGTGCTGCTGTGCCCCGTGTCGGCGGGCTGGGGCTGCGCGGGGAGGGGACAGTGCGCGCAAACGGTGCCCGTTCGCATGGGGCACAGCGTTGGGACTGTCCTGCAATGCCCCCATGCCCAGGCCTTTCTCCTGCGGTCCTTTCTGTGCGTCTGCCCCATGGATGGGGTCTGGGACTTGCTCGTTTAGGGGGTGTGGGGAGCTCGGGGTGTCTGGGGACCCGTCCCTGCAGGGTGATGTCCTGTGTGGCGGCTGTTCCTGGGGCAGCGCAGCGGCTGCTGGGCACAGGGTCACATCTTGCAGCCTGGCGGGATGAGGGCCGGTGTCGGCAGGGCCGCGTCCTCAGAGCCTGACCATGTCCCTCTCTCCCGTCCCCTAGGAGTGACCCGTCCGTGACGCCGGTGTCCGCCCAGCCGCAGGGCAGCAGGTGTGAGCCCCGACCGGCTCCGTGGGACGCTCAGCTCCATCTCGGCCGCCCCGGTGCCTCCCGGCGCAGCCGCTCCTCGCCACAGCCATGCCGATCCTCAAGCAGCTCGTCTCCAACTCTGCCCACTCCAAGCGGCGCTCGCGGGCCGACCTGACGGCCGAGATGATCAGCGCGCCGCTGGGGGACTTCCGCCACACCATGCACGTGGGGCGGGCGGGGGACGCCTTTGGGGACACGTCCTTCCTCACCAGCAAGGCAGGGGAGCCAGAGGTGGGCGAGGAGCCCGGCGCCTCCAAACCCAGCCTGCTCTCCCGCCGCTTCCGCAGCAGCAAGCGCTCGCAGTCGGTGACGCGGGGTGACCGGCAGGACATGCTGGGGTCGCTGCGGGACTCGGCTCTGTTTGTGAAGAACGCCGTGTCCCTGCCGCAGCTCAACGAGAAGGAGGTGGACAGGAGCGCGGGGCAGCTGCCCAAGAGCCTCTCCTCCAGCCCGGTGAAGAAGCTGCCCGAGGAGGGGAGTCCCGAAGAGCAGCAGCACCCGAACGGGGCGGCTGCTGGGCCGCTGAGCCCCGGCTTGGACGAGCGTGACTTCGGGGACATCACGGAGCTGCCCGTCGTGGTGGCCAAGAGCGGGGCGGGCATGAAGCACGCCGAGTCCATCATGTCCTTCCACATCGACCTGGGGCCCTCCATGCTCGGGGACGTGCTGAGCATCATGGATAAGGAGCAGTGGGAGCAGGACGAAGACCCCGAGCTGGAGGAGAGCCGTGAGGAGGAGGAGGGTGCCGCCCTGCCTGGTTCCGCGGCAGCCCCGCCGAGCCAGAGCCCATCCCGCGGCGCCGGCGGCCGCTGCCCCAGGGACAGCAGTTTGGTGTCCGGCTGCCCCTCGGGGCCGGAGGAGCGCAGCCCTGTCCCTGGGCCACCGAGCCAGCGGGGGGGGCCCCCGAAACGCCCTGACAAGGAGTTTTCATTTGCTGATGAAGATGACGACGAGATCAGAGTATAAAAGGCGGGCGGCTGAGCCAAGGGGTCTGGTTCTCATTTGCGGTTCTTGGACACGGGGCCAAATGCTCCAGTGCTGCAACGGGTGGCACCGGGGAAGACCCAACTCCTCACTTGTTCCCCCTCCCCGGCGGCGATGGCCGTGGGACAGGACAGCGCTCGGCTCCGGGCTGGGGACAGCCCCGGCAGCTCCTGCCCCGGAGAGCTCCAGCACATCCTGGGGAGGAAAGCAGACCTGATTTTGGTTCTTTCTGTTGGACTTTGGATATTAGCTCTTTTCTTCCCCTCCCCTCGCCCCCATGTAAAGCAATATAGGATCAAACACGACGAGGCTTTGAAGTTTTAGCCCCTTTAGTAATATATGTATATTTTTTTTCCACCGTACGGTTTTTACTGCTCTCCGATTTGTACTTAACTTTCTTTACTCTCGCGGTTGGTTTTTACGGAGGGGAGATTTCCCATGAGGAAGGACTTGGCTCCGGAGCTCAGGGGGGACCCCAGGACCATGGGTGGCCCCAGCTCCCCAGGTTTCTTGGGGACCTTCTGCAGACCAGGAGCCTCCAGCCCCGTGCTGTGGGGGTTGCTCCCCATCCCTCGGATGGATGGATGGATGGATGGATGGATGGATGGATGGATGAATCCATCCATCCCCAACGGCTGACCCTTCAAACAGCCCAGGGGTCGCGGGGATGCCGATGGGGGTGTGGGTCTGTCCCCCAGGGTCCTGCGTGCCGGGTGGCCACTGTTGTGGGGCCGGCCTGGCGCAGGCGGGTGGAAAAGGAGGGTTTTATACCATGTATGTACAAATGCAAAGAATAAAAGGAAACAGTAGTGACAGCAGTGGCCTGAGTTCCTGGGGGACGATATGCGTGAGGACGTGTGTTTGCACCGTGCTGTGCAGGTGGGGACCGGCTTTCTCTGTGCTTCCGCTGTCCCCAGGCCCTGTCCCTTCGCTGCGTGTCCCTGGCTGGAGTCCTGCGCGGTGCTGGGGCCCTGGCCGGTGTTGGGCACCGTGCTGGATCTGCCCATCGCTGCCTGCGGCGGGAGGAAGCGGCCGAGCTCCCGCAGGCCGGATCTGGCTCCGGGCTGGGACCCTCCGGCCAGGTCAGGCTCTGCCAAGGGCGGCTCTGCCAAGGGCGGCTCTGCCAAGGTGCCGCTCTCCTCCCTGCAGCCCCGCTCCCAGGCAGCCAGCGAGGAGAGGACAGCGATGGCGGGGCAGGACTGGCTGTCCCTGCTCCCACGGGCTGGGGACCAGGGTTTGGGTTGCCCAGGGGGCTCCCAGCCCCACGGTGAGGGTGGATGGAGGGGCCGCATCCAGCACAGTGGGTGCGCGGGTTGCTCCCATCCCACAGCTCAGCCCTGGGTGCCAGTGAGGCTCTGCCAGTGCCGGGGCTGCCGTCCCTCCCCAGCGCCACCGATATGGGGCTGTGATGGGGCGAAGAACTGGGAGTAGCCCCAGAGCCCTTCCCTGAGTGAGGGGGGAGCACGGCTGTGCCAGGAGCACCGGCCAAGCTCTCCAACATCTCCTGGTCCCAGGAGGGGCTGGGTGTCCCTGTTATCCCAGTATGATCTCCCCCAGTGAAGCCGGTGGGAGCGAGCGAGCGCTGTGCCATGGCGGGGACACAATGGGGTCCTGTGCGTGCGCCAGGGCCAGCACAAGGTCCCCCAGCCTGGTACATTGAGCTATTGTCCGGGTCGGGGAGAACAACAGCAGCTGTGGCTGGTAGCTCTGAGCTCACCGGGCTGCTCGCTGTGGCACAGACCCTGTGCCAGGGTCCCAGGGCCACTGCACCCTGTCCCTGCTCCGGGCACCCTCCCCTGAGCCCACCGTCCTGCTCACTCCCTCCCAGGAAGTCACCAGGCTGCTGGGGCACCTGGCTCCTCTTGTCCCATAATGATGCTCTGACGTGAGGCAGTGGGGCAGGTCACCAGAGGTTTGTACCTCTTGCCAGGACCCCCTCGCTCCCCAGGGCCTCACCGGTGCTGCGGGGAAGGGAGAGGCCCTGGGGTGACCGGGTACTGGCTGCCTGCGACCGTCACTCGGCAATCACGATCTTTGTGACGCCTGTCGGCTCCAGCCTCCCGCTCAGCAGCACCGCGCTGCTGCGAGCCGACAGGGCAGAAAGTGCTTGCTGGGGACACAGGGGACATGGGGGACATGGGCCCACTCCATGGGATGGGATGGGATGGGATGGGATGGGATGGGATGGGATGGGATGGGATGGGATGGGATGGGATGGGATGGGATGGGATGGGATGGTGGCTCTGGCCCACCATGAGTGAGCAAGCACAGCCAGTGCAATGGCTCCCAGGCTAGTGGGGAGTGACACCCGCTCGGGAGCAATGTCCCACCAGAGCCTGCTGCAGGGGATGGCAGGATGGGTGGCTGCACCCCCAGCCTCCCCAGAATCCCTCCATCTGCACAGCATGGGGTTGGCAGCTCGGTGCGGGACCTGGCGTGTGAGCAGGATGCGGCTGGCACGACGGCGCGGTGCCGGGTGGGTGCACGGCACCGGTGCGGGGCTGCGGCCCCCGCAGGCAGCGCTCGGGCAGGCAGGCAGCACCGGTCCAGTGCCTTGATAGCGAGTGACAGAATGGGAGCAGGGCTCCGTCCCCGATGTGTCAGGCCAATGTCGCTCCGGGCGCCTGCCGGGGACGCGTGTGGCCGCGGGAGCCGCGTGACGGAGAAGGGCCGGAGCGCTGGGTTAAACCCGGGGGCTGCGTGGTCTTGTCTGGGTGGGCTCCCGGGAAGCAGCGTGGCACCGTGGCTGTGCCCGGCACGTGCCACTGCAGCCTGGCACGTGTTCGAGTCCCCAGCCCAGAAGCAGGGACCAGAGGGGCTTCTCATCCACCACCTCCACCAGAACCCTGGGTACGTGGGTCTGTCCTGCTGGACGCTGCAGAGCGGGGCTGGGAACGGTGCCGCTGGGCACCCAGCGATGCTCAGAGCACCCAGAGCACAAGAAAAACCCCAGGATCTGTCCCCTGTCATCTGAGCCTTTGGTTACAGCACATTTGGCTCTGGGGAAGGCTGAGCAGCAGCCCCGCTGCGAGGGGGTTAACCAGATCCCAGCCAGCCCCAGCAGACCCGCTGCTCCTGGGGAGATGGGGACCAGCTGTGCTGCCCAGCGCTGGGAAGCAGGAGAAGCAGATGTCGGTGCAGAGGCGATTACGGGGGATGCGATGGGGCCCAGGGCTGAGCCGCCTGCAGCTGGGCTGCAGCACCAGGCGATCCCAGCTGCAAATTGAGATCAGATGTGGGCAGCCTCTCTCGCTGAATAAAAGGCTTTGGGCTGCTACCTGGGCTGGTTTTGCTCTGGCTTGAGGAGTAGGGGTTTTGAGTGCCGCTGAGCCTGCGGTGGCTGTGGTGACCTGCAGAGTGTTGTGTGCCCTTGGGAGACCTCTGCTTTCTTTGGGCAGCCATGTGCCCTGCCTGCACCCTGCCTGTGCCAGGGGTGCCTCTTGCTGGCGCAAGGGTGACACAGGAGCTGGTGGCTGGTGTGGAGAAGACCAGGTTGGACTTGGAGGCTGATGCAGAGCAGCAGCGAGGAACTCAGCCTGCACTTTCTGGGTACGGACAGTAAGTTTGGGACAGGGTCCTGTGGCACCTTTGGAGGGTGATGGGGAGCAGGTTGTGTTGGGGTTCCTCTCCTTGCTGGTGCTTCTGGCCTATGGTGCACCCACCACAATGCTGGGTGCTCCTTGTCCTGCCTGAGGCCGGGCTGGCTCCAAGCATTGCTCCCTCTGAGAGGCATCCGGAAAATCTCTTCCCGCACCCAGGAACACTTCTGCTGGCACATCCCATGCTGCGGAGCTGTTTCTGCTCCAGTTTTGGTAGGCGCAGGACCAGGCTGGGGACCCTGCTGAGACTCTTCCACCCCAGCACCCACGTCCCCTGGGTCTGGCCTTGAGCAAGTGCCTGATGCCACCTCCTGTCTGTGGGAAGAAATGTCACTGGCACCTACCCAGAGCCACCACTCCTGGGGCACCTCAGTTCCTCCCATCCTTGAACATTTGGTAACGTGGCACTGGGTTGATCTGGCACTAAACCAATACCTGCCCCTCCTTGTGCCCCCAGAAAGGTGGCTGCAGCAGTAAGACTGGGAAGACTTGGCTGGAAATCCTGCTGGGGCAGCAACTCAAGTGCTCCTGTGGAAGGAGAACACTGTGAAGTGAGACAGAACCAGCGAAACAGATACTGGGGCGGCTGCTGGACTCGAAAAGCCAGTTGGTTTTGCTCAGTGCTGGCTCTCACAGCTCTTTGTTCGAGCAGCAGAGAAATCCCAGCTTCCCTCATGCACCTAAAACTGGTCCCTGCACAGCTCAGGGACGGCCCTGTCCCCCCGTGCAGCACAGGGACTGGGGCAGCAGGAGCGGCCGCTGGGCAGTCCCAGGTTAGAGGGCTGTGGGATCCTGGTTGGTGCAGATCCAGTGATGGGCAGCAAAAAGCACCATGTTTGAGAACACACAGTATCAAGCAGGAAAGGAAAATTCACAAAAGCTTTTATTGCTGGTGAGCGAGTTTTTGGTGAAACATCTCTGACACAACACCACTGCACTGCTCTTTAAATAGGTTGTGTTTTTTGGGGTTTTTTCTTGGCTCTTTTTTATCCCTCATGCCTGTAACATGACCAACCCTTTTCCAGACATGTTTGGTGGTGGCAGGCTACAACTAGCACGCTCATAACTGTCCTCGTTTGTCTGATGCAGACGCGGCTTTGCCCTTTGGGCACAACAGCTAATCCAATGGATTTTTTTCCCCTAGAAATAGGGCTCTGCGGTTGGCGCGTTGCTGCTTTATTGCTTTCGCAGAGGTCCTCCCCTTGGAGCCCGGGCAGCACCGTGCTGGGAGCCAAGTGGAGGGACTGTGGGGACCCCCCTTCTCCTGCAAACCCCCTCATGCTGCTGGGGTAAGTAAAAAAATGGGCTGTGCCAGACCCAATTTTACTCACTTCAAGGGAATGATTATTCTGGCGGAAGCCCACCCTAGCACAATCCATCAGAAACCTCACTGTCAAACATCAGCTACAATGTACACATCAACTAACCTACCCAAGTCAAGGAGCTGTGCTGTGTCTGGTGTCCCAAAGTGAGAGATTTGGGCTTCTGCAGACTACAGGAGCTCTACAGTGTACAGACCTCTGAGAGGTGGCTCCAAGACTTTCTTCTTTGCGTACTAAACACTACCTGAAGCACAGAGCAGTGACCGTAGCTGTTTACACTGTCACCCCTCTGCCCACAGGAGGGTCACCACACAGCAGCCCTCTCCACAATTAATCCGGTTCTGACAGTAAAGGAACCGCTGCTGATCGGAATCCTGCTGGGACTCTGGTCCTTAGCACTCCTGCTGACTCCCAGTCTGAGATTTCTGACTGTTCCTTGGGTGCTGTTTCTGCTTCTTCAGTGGTATTTACGCCACCGATGACACTCTGGGGAGAAAAAGGACAGTGTTAGCACAACGCTGCGCTGGGGGATGAGGTGACACCGTGCTCTGCCCAGCAGTGACGAGCAGGACACCGCAGCCTCCTCTGCTTCTCTCTCTCCATAGAGCTGTGTGTGACAGCAAGTGCTGCTGGCGAAACTGCCCCAACACCAGTAAATCCCTTGTCAGTTATGAGTGAATCCAGGAAATGGGTGTTCAGTGCTGGCACATCTCCCTCTGCTTTGTGCAGGGTTTAAAAGCACTCTGACGGTTTCTGGTGCTCTCCAGGGAGAAGCTGTGAATCAGCAACTGTTATCGCCACCTTTATTAGCTGAATTCCTCTGCCTACCTAAGCCAGGTCAGTTTGCTGTTCTCTGAGCTCTGATATTAGTCTTAAATGTGAAATATTTAAACTTTCAGAGTTTGAATTAACATGAATGGCAAGCAGACTTTCCACCTGCTGGAAAAGGGGGAATTGCCTGAAATCAGGCAGCAAGAAGGAACTCTTACTGAGGCGCTGGTAGCTCCAGCCGTAGCTGAGAAGGCAGTATCCCGCCAGCAGCATGGAGATCCCGGCTGGGCCGCCCCTCTTCACGTTGATGTATTTGTCGTAATAGCTGCTCCAGGCTGTTGGAAGAGAAACACCAGGGTCAAACCACGCATAGGTCTTGGAGGTCAGCGGTTTTCATGTAACTTCCCAAAGCCAAATGGTTGGGGCTATTTATTTGCTGCTTTTTATAAAGATCTAGACTGGCCACTTGGACCAGGCTGTAGCAAATCAGGTAAGCGGGACAATTCTGCCACGAGAGCTGGGAATTCAGGCTCACCTTTCCGCACCCCTCCAAGCAGCCCCTGGGCAGAAAGCTGGCGGGTGGCCAGCCAGGCGGGCAGCTCCCCCAGCCGCACGGCCAGCAGACGCCGCTCTGCGACGGGACCTGCGCAAGGGGAAGTCAGAGGTAGGAAAGTGAGGGCGACGTGGGTGCTGCTTGTGTTCCCGGTGTGGGGGGTGAGCATGGAGCTGGTGGCTGGTTTGGCTGCAAGTGATGTGGGTTTGGGACTGACTGCGCAGAAAAGAAGAGCGAATTGTCTCTCCCACAAAGTGAGTCCGGCTCTGCCAGCCTGAACATGTAAGAGCCTGACTCAAACATCAATAGAAACATAAACCCTTGGTTTTGCACGCTGGAGGACTGGACAGTTTAACCTCCTTGGATCCCTCCTGCATCACTTGCTGGACCAGCCCAGCAGCTCAGCACTTCCCACCCCTCCTCTCCCATTCCCATCGGACAGTTTCACCTGACAGCGCAGTCAATCTCAGCAGCAAAGACTTTTGTTGCTCACATTACCTTGCTGTCCCTCTGAGAAACTGCCCTTTATCTTCACTGTGATCCCCAGGTCTTCTTGGGAATGATTCCCTGGAAAAATACTCAGCCCATGATAAGTAGGATATAAGTCTGGAAACCACTCGAAGCCCAGGGCGGGGGCTGGGGACACACAGATGGGTTGGCTTTTGGAGGTGTGGAGCAGGAACTGGTGCAGCGCCAGCTCTGTGTCCCTCCTTGCGTTCAGGATGGGCTCAGAAACTCCAGCCATCTGCTCCTTGCTCTCTTGAAGCATCTGTGTGCTGGTTAGGTAATTTTTGGATGTTCCTTTGTTGTGACCTCTGAAACTCTCTGTCGCTGACGGATGGAGGCTCTTGGTCTGCAAAGCGGACAGAGAGGCTTTATATTCCACACCAACTTCTTGATACATCTGCTTCTCCTCTGTCATGGTTTTGTCTATTCCCTCCTGCTGAACAAGGTCACTGGGGCTATTTCTGCAGTCAGCATCAGGGGGACCTTGAAGTACAGGTATTTTTGTTGCCTTTAACCTACTGCCTTCTCCTCCCTTTGAGCTTGCAGACACACTCTCAGCAGCTCCAAGGCCACGCGTCTCTGTGTTTGCAGTCTCTGGAACAGTGATTCCCTCCTGTGGGTCGGGCTGGGCTGTGTCAGTGTGGTCAGCAGCGCTGCTGGAATCCGGCCCTTCCACCGGCCCCTGGGCTATGCTGGGGCTCCCGGCCGAGGTGCCTCCACTCCTGGAACCGCTCTTCACCCTGATCACCCTGGCGCGGTGTTTCTCTATCACTATTTTCACTCCGTCACTCAGCTTTTTGGGTACATCTTTGACCTCTTCGGGGAGTAAATCGAGGGACTTGGCCACATCCTGTACCGAGGGCTCCACGTTCTGCTCTGTGCGGCAGCGCAGCCCGGGGCTGAACCCCCCACCCTGCGGGGCTGGGGCCTCCGGGGGGGCCGCGCCGGGCAGCCCCTGCCTCACACCGGGGCTGGGAGGCTGCTTGCTGCTCTTACCGACCCCTCCTCTGCTGCCTGCCCGGGCTGAGCTCCCGGGCTGGGGGAGTCCGGCGGCCGGGCCGGGGCCTAGGCCTGAGCTTGGGCCCGAGGCGCTGCCGGGGGCGGAGCCCGGCGCGGCCTTGCAGTGCGGGAGGTGTGAACGGAGCCGCTTGAAGGGCCTGCGGCAGTGCGGGCACAGCTCCTGCCCCGGCGGCCCCACTGCCATGGCCGCTCCGGGCCCGCTCCGCCACCCACCTGGCCCGCGGCGCCACCGCGCATGCGCAACGNGCGGGAGGCGGTGACGCCGGAAGCGGCGGTTGGAGCCGAGCGGCGCCGTCTCTGCTGAGCGGCGGGAGCGCCGGGCCCGGCCAGGCCAGGCCGAACCGCAGCGCAGCCTCTCGCCTTGTCCCGTCCCGTCTCGTCCCGCCTCGCAGAGCTCAGCACAGCCCGCCATGAGCTGCCGGCAGCCGCTGCCGAGCGAGCGGGGAGCGAGACAGAGGTGAGGGACGAGCCGCGGTGGGGGAGGGGAGCGTGGCCTGAGGGGACGCGGTGGTTGGGGAGCGGGGCCGGGGCCTGCGGGGTCAACCCCTCGGGCACTAGAGGGGGATGTTTCGGAGAGTGGGGGGTATGTGCAGAGCAAGGGAGCGAGGCTGGCGGGCGGGAGGAGGGGGTGAGGGGTGCGTTACCCACCCCGGAGGGGTCGGCTCTGCGGGGATGGGGGTGGGAGGAGCGGCCCCCGCTCTCGGGAGCGGGTTAAACCGGAGCTGGGAGTGCGGCGGTGAGCGCTACAGCCGGGGGCTGTTGGCTGCGTTCGGGAGGTGGAACGGGCACCGGGAATACGGAGGGACCTTTCTCGGCTCGGTGGGTCCTCTCTGGACAACCAGGAGGTGCCCGGAGCTGTGGGGCGGCAGGTTGGGTTGTGGGGACAGAGGGGCTGAATTTTCTTGTGGGCTGCAGGTGTTAAATAAAGGAGGATGTCTCTTGTGAGAAGAGTGGGCCTGGGAGAGGGAGGAGGCGATGGGCTGGGGGCTGTGGGTGCCCGGGGAGCGAGGAGGCAGCTCCTGCTGTGGGCGTGGACCAGAGCCTGGCAGCTGAGTCTGCTGCAGGAGCTTGTCTGTGAGGAAAGATTCAGTTATAAATACCTCACTTGAGTCTGCTTTGACTCATTTTCAGATGTATTAATTTTTAGCAACCAAAACAGCTCCATCTTATATTTTGGGTGGTGCCTAGTGCGCCATGGTCCTGGTTGACTGGGGGTTTTTGTATGGTGGGAAAAATAATTTTATATTAGTATTAAAACTCTACAGACAGTGAAAGATGTTGGTTTGCAGGGATTCTAGGTTGTTGTTGTTGCTCAACTGCTGCAAAGTAGCATTGACGTCATAAGAGGATGGCGAGCACATCAGAAACAGGGAAGGATTTGTCTTCCGCGAGGTGTTTTCTGACAAAACTTTCTTTCCGCGTGGAAAATAATGTTGCTCAGGAACGTCACTTGATGTAAAATGCCATCAGAGTGGAGAGACTAGAGAAAGTCAACGTAGGCACTAACTGCAGACTCATGTAAGCAAGGTGAACGTAATTGGGTATTTATTGAAAGTGTGGTCGCTGCTGCTCTTCGCAGGTGCTTTTCTCAGCCTGTCATTCAAAGCCTCAGGCTTATTTTTAGATGTACCTGAGTTCTGAGAGCAGTTGCAAGGCTGAGAATTGTCAAATGAGTTTATTTAGAAAGATGCTTAGCACTGGTTTTAATGGTAGGTGTGAGTCTGTGTCCCGTAAACTGATATGAAAACATCAGCCTGGCTGCTTTGTGAGAAACGTGCTGGTTTTATCCCTGTTCTGTAGAGAACAGCTAAAAAGAGAATATGAATGTTCATAGTACATCAGAGGTTTAGATACATCACTAATTTATCAAGCTGTCCTGCTTTATTTTATAGAGCTGCTTTGAGAGAACAAAACAGAAGGTATATCAGTAAGTTGATATTTTTTTCCTTTGTCCCTAAACTTTCTTCAGGAAGCGGAGGCGGAATGGCCCTGAGGATGACGGTCACGTTCCCCAGACAAAGCGTACTACCAGGAACACCGTCCTCCAGGACTCCTGGGACACCGAGGTGAGAGCCTTCTCTGGATAATTCAGTTTCCTTTAGTGCTGAATTTATATAACGGTTGGAATATTCTGTGACATTTTATTCATGGAGAGTAGCTAATGAAACCCTTTTTTTTTTTTTTTTCTTTGTATGTGAGGTCATGAGGCTTCATGCTGTTACATACTTCAGAGGTTGAAATCTATAAAACGTGGTTTGGAAATCAGCACGTTTTCCAGTGAACCTGATTGTCTTTGGCCTCAATATCTCTGTTAATATAGTTCAAATATTCATTTGTAGCACCCAAGTGAAGATACAAACAAAGCATTTGCTGCCCCTTTCACTTCTGCTGTCTGAAATGGGGTGTAACGTATCTGGAACCCAGGAGGTGACTGGGGGGGGTTACAAATGCGTGTGGTCACTTGATCCGACCGTCTGTCCTTCCAGCTTTGCATTTACTGCCAGTAATGTGGTTATTTGTGGTGGAAAGCTGGAAAGCATTCCAACGTAAAATGCCGGTTGCAAGTGGTAGCGCTTATCTGATGTTTGAAAAAATGCTCTGATAGAGCTCAGCAGTTTAAGCAAGACTTACTGGTTCACAGCTCAAACACTTCAACTCAAACTGTTGGGTTTTTACTCGTATTTGCCATGATCTGTTGCTGGATGTGGGATAAAGTGTCTCTTATTCTCTCATCGTTCACATGACGGGTGTTCTAGGCTGTGCAATTTGCTACCTATGAGATTCTTTTTTTTGAAAAATGCTGATTTCCAAACTGCTGCCAGGTTTCCTGAGTTGTTGGTTGTATTAATCATCTGAAAATCCACTGTATGCATTTCTAATGAGCTGTGTAGCTCTGTTGCAAAATGTTTATGGAGAGGAGCGAGCAGAGCAGAGGCTTCCTCCTGGCTTGTGGCAGGTTAATGAAATGGGTTTCTTTAAAGATTTTGAAATATCTTTGTTTTTTGTACAGCCCTCTCGCTCCAAAGATTGGCTGTAATGAGTGATTATGACCTATTGCAGTTATATCGAGCTATTAACTATACTTTGGCTGCAGAAAATGTTTTGTGCTATGTAACTTCAAACAACTTGTCTATTATCATATGGTAATGTCTCCAAATTTATATTTAAAATGATACAGAGCTCTGTATCCCACTGCTCCTTTTGCAAGAGAGACTTCCTTTTAACCTTTACCCGTAGCTGATGTGATAGTCAGAGATGTTGTGTGGAAAATGCTCTAACAGCCAAGATGTTCATCATGAGGAATTCACTGCGGTGACAAATGTCCCTGGTTCCTACATCGTTGTTTTGCCAGAAGTAGGACTTGCTGGGATGAAGTCATTTTTGTTTCTTGAGTATAACGGGTAGAACCATAAATATTTGCTTGACATCTGACGCTCAATCACTTGTCCAACAGGTTAAACACCTCTTCTCCGTGTGTAGAGTAGTTAATGGCTAAACAAGCTTTGTGGCGGGAGGAGGAAGAATTTAGTGTGGAACAAGGGATTGGAGTAGGAGTAATGAAATTAAGAATATCAGGAAAAACCTTCATGGTGAGTGGCAGAAGCACCTTTGCTTGTCATATAAACACTTGACGTTTGGGCAAAGCCGCTAAAATGCAGAAATGGCACTAGTCGTGTGGTAGCCACGCAGGAGCGGGTGACTGAGCTCTGTCCGTCGGGCGGTTTGCTTTGGGGTGGGCACGAGCTGCCGGCCCTGGCGCCCAGGCTAACGTTAGAGCTCTGCTTCATGCATGCACTTGCCTTGTAAAAATATGTGTTTAACACATTAAACCCCAGTGTGCAGGCGCGGAGCATCTCTTACTGCTGATGCTGAAGTGGAGGAATGTGCCTGCTGGACACAGATTTGGAAAAATCAATGTTCCCTTTCTCGAGGGAACAAGATTCACTATGTTGTCTGCTGATGAATAGAGGGTTGTTGGTTTTGGTTTGTTTTTTTTTTTTTTGTTTTTTTGGAAAGTTGGATCGCTGAATGGAGCATGCCCAGAAATTCAAGCCATGAGATTAAATCAGTATTATTTGAATGTTTCTTTAAGGACTTCCTGTGCCAAATGGAGAAATTCTTGTGCTTATAGTGCACAACTGCTTCCGATTGATGGCACTTTGAAATTCTTGGCCATTTGTAATACTTGTATTTGGTTTCCTGATCCTTTGCCATTTGCAAAGGCAGCTCTTGCTGATTACAAGTCCTCACGAGCTTTAGGATATTGAGGGAGAAGATGTGTGGAGGAGCAATTTGTAACCTCAAAGAGCACAAGAGGAGAGAATTGCTTTTCACATCAGGGCACACACACACGTGTGTTTTGTGCCATATTAGCTAAAGTACCGATTCCTTTTGCCTTCCTTCAGTTGAAAGCTGTTTTCTCTTACAGAGTGTGCTTACTTGAGAACATAAATCCAGTATGAAAATCAGGCAGCTGTATTACTAAGCTTGAACCTGGCTTTTGTCAGGATCTTTCCGTTTTTTTTTCCTTATTCTTCACAGCTGACAGCATTATGTGTAAGGTTAAGGGAGATACCTTTTTTTCATAGTGGCAGGCCAGACATGGGCTGTTCTGTGACGTTGTCCCTCAGTCCCTCACTTGTGCTCGCGTGAGCTGGATCCGATGCAAAAGGGTGTCGCTGCTTTCCCCCCCAGATTGTCCTGTACCCAGGGCAGGTACCATCCTTCGCTCTGGAGTTTTACAGGAGGAAAACTGATTCACTTCAGCCTCTGTCAGCACTACTTCTTGCCAAATTGCTGTGATGGTGTGCGGTTATGAATTTAGCTGAACCCCTTCCTCCTCTCCGGTTGTTGCTGCCCGTGCATCAGGTTGGGCAGAGTTGTAGCAGATCCTCTGCGGGAATAATGAGAATCTGCACCCTGAGGAATCGCCGGTGAAAAGCCCTTTGCTCTGGTTTTCCCAGGGAAGGAAGGGAGTCTGCAGTGCTCTGGGTGACTCTATTCCTTCCTGAATAACTTCTGTAAAACCTCATTTCTTGCGGTTCCTCTTTGTTACTCTGCCCGATGACGGGATTCCCTGGGGCTCAGCGGAGCCCCGGTTCATCGGCAGAGGTTCTGACGCACGGCTGCAGTTGCTTCCCTCAAATCGCAGTTTTTGTCTAGCGTTGCAGCTACGCCACTCCGCAGTATTACACTACTGAGGAAAGGCTGGTCTTAAATTCTAATTAAAACCGGATTACACCTCTGTTAAACTCATCTTGAAAGATTTTTGAGAGCAGCAGGGACCAAACAGCTGTTTCTGAATTTCCTGTCATAGTGACTGAGATGCTACGTCACAGATCAGCAGATTAATACATTTAACAGGACATTTGTTTGGAAATTATTTATGACTTCTATAGCTACTTGGTGTGATGTTAAGAGGAGTTAATGAGTCAGATAAACCTTGAAGATGCACTTTTGGTGCTTAATGTACTCGTAAATTTTCATCGGGCTACTTTGCCCTTTTGCTGAAAACTGTTGCATTGTGTAGATGCCTGTCGTTGCTGACATGATGACTTTAAGGATTCTTTTTTTGTCTAATTGTAGTCCAAATGCGTAACAGAATGTGCACCACAGCCTGGGGAAATGGTAGGTCTTTGACGGGATTTGGGCAATAAACGGGCTTCACGTGCTAGTGAATTTTTGCATTAGAGAAATGGAAATAAAGAGGGTCTGACAAACCAGATCTGTCAACAGCCTTAGATGTAGGAAGCACGTCCCAGGACACAATCTCTGCTTGAAAAAAAAATCAGATATGCATAATATAATCGTTACTAACCGCTCTAAAATGTTTGTTACAATGTGAAACCAGCAGTAAGTAATACTAGGTTCTCATTTTGATTTTTTACCTTGATTTTCAGAAGGTGGCTGTAACGAAAAACAGTAAGGAGCACAGACTAAAAGGAAACAAAGTGTCCTGTGCGGTGGGTTTCTCTCCAAGGCTGCTGTGACTTGTTCAGTTGCATTTCAGTATCTGTGCTTTGTGCGAAATGCGGTGCTCCAGCAAGCACCGTTTCGTGGCTCTCTCTGTCCTGCCGTGTTTTCTCCCTTTCCAGCCTTAGCAGCTTTAGGAAGAGGAGCTGGTTGCTCCTGTAGTTACATCTGCTGCTTCCTCCAGAGTGACTTCACATGCGTTGTGTTGTTTTCTCCTCGCTAGCTGAACTAACACACCAGCGCGGTGCAGCCCGCTGCCCTGGCCTCGCTTGCTGTCCTCCAGAACTGAAGCATTTTTGGTGCTTACTCAAACAAGACATTTATCTGAATAGTCACGATCAACTGTGGAATCGGTGCCGTGGGGTTTCCCGTGGGCACCCAGGTGTGGTCCAGCTCAGATATTCGTACAGGGCCCTCCTGGGCCTGTCTCACTGCTCACTGACAGACCTGGCAGGTGTGATTGGCACCATTCTTCAGATTTGCTCCGAAGTGAGACCTTCTGGATGTGGTGCTGACTGTTAAATTACTGTGGGCTTCTTTAAATTGGGCTTCCTCTGCTGTGGCCACCCAGCTTTGACTTCTGTGGTTTTAGAGTAATACTTACAAAAATGTGTGGGGTTTTAGCTGCTGTCCCTTACGCGGGCTGCTTTTGTGAATTGACTCCTGGGATGGCAAAGCCACCGTTCTGTGATTCTTAACCACTGAAATATTTGTAGTGTTGTCCTGAACAGTGTATTACACAATAATGAAATATTTCAGCTGTAACTAATGGAACCTTTCACGAGCAGCCCTTAAAATGGTGTAAACCACACAGTTTTATGTCTTTGAAACACTGAAAATGATGGCAAATGCTCTTCCAGTCATTACCATGAAATGTGCTGGCAGATGAGCCCTGTCCTCTCTGCGAGCTCAGTCGGGAGCTGTCTTCTCTGCATGTGGAAGTCTCTGATACCTGTCGCTCTTTCCCTGTCCTGTCCAGTATAATAATTTGTTATGAGAATTACCAGTTAACATTGTAGTCCCAGTTCTGCTGGGAGAAGAGTAGCTGTATGTATGTCATGGTGTTCAAAGACTTAAAATGGGTACCGTGCTGCGTTTGATTTTAACAGCCTGTTGCTTTGGATGCTTCAGATCTCATTTTAGAAAGACCTGACTTGTAGGAAACTGCTTTGCATGGTGCTCACCTAAAACATCTGCTGGAGCAGAAGCGATAGGCTCCTCCCGCCCTGCCTGCCTTTACTGACGTGCAGTTCAGTAGGAATGTTCTTTATTTTCCAATTCTCGGATGAATTCAGCAAATTCACTAGTGCTAACGTGGGTCATGGGGGCAGAGCTGGTGGGTATAAAACCAGAAAGTTGCAATCCAGTGTACTGGAGGTCGGCGAAGCTCTGGGTGAAGGCTTGCTCGTCCCTTCAGCTCTGTGTTGCCTACAAAGGAAGCTATAAATGCCAAGAAAGCACTTGGTGGATTTATGTTAGTCCATCAGGCTGAACGTGAGCCTGCAAATCTGGAAGGGAGGGACTTACTGTAAAGCTGGTTTGTTTAACCAAGGTGTTTCATTACAGACAGGAGAGAAAACGGTGTGATTTTGCTGTTAACCTTCTCTTTGTCTCAGTCCTCCAGCAGCGATAGCGGCAGCAGCAGCAGCAGCTGTAGTAGCAGTAGCATCAACAGCCCCGACAGAGCGTGCGGCGCAGAGCCCAGCCTAAACCCCAGCCTTGCGGGATCCGGCCCCGTCTCCTCCCAGTCCTTCCACGAGCAGTCTGCACTAAGCCAAGGTCCTTACTTCCACATCAACCAGATCCTGAGGGAAGCCCATTTTCACAGCTTACAGAGCCGGGGCCGCCTGCCCACATGATGACCCAGCAGCTCCCTGCCTTCTGTGAAGGGACAGCACTGTGTAGCTTTGATATTTCAACTTAAAAGTTTGTTAAAATGGAATTGCACAAAACGCCTGTTGCCTTTTCAGTCTATATTTGAAATAACAGGTTAACAGGAAATTGTTTACTTGTGGTTTGCTGCACTATTGCAATGCAAGAGGGGCTTTGAAGCAATTTTTATAGGATTCTTTTTGGGGTGGTTCTACAAGTACGTGTCAAGAGGAGACCGAGGAATCCACGTCTGTGTTATAGGATTGCAAAATGTTCAATTCCAATCGACTGCCTAATCTGTTTGTTAGCAACTTGTTGCTTTATGTAAAGTTCTCTCAAACGTTCATCTTCAGTTTTATAAGTCTTTTTTTAATTTCAATAAACTAGTAAAAAATTAATTTGGCAACAGAATTTTTTGAGCATTTAGAGTTAATACGATGATAAGAATAGGTGCCGTCCCTGCGATCCCTTCGGCCTGCCCCGGCTGCGGACCTTCCAGCCAGCTGGGTGTGCGATGAGCCTTATCTCGCTTGATCTTTACTGCTGTACTGAAAAGAAAATGTGAAACTAGAACCAGGAAAGCTCAGGCAGCTGTAGGTGAAATGTCAGGTGCCTGCTGGGTTCACAGCAGATTCGTGGTACCTACGGAGAAAAGTAGAGTAGCCTGGGGAGGGGTTTTTGAAGGAGAGGAGACTTACATTGCTCCACTACCCCTTTCTAGCTGTGAAATGTTTTGTTTTCTGTTACAGTGTGTGGGTTGGTGGTTTTCTTTTCTTTAATTTGACTTTAATACTAACAACTTCAAGGTACAGGAGGTGACAGAGCAGTTACAGCTCTGTTCCAGCAGCCAGCTGGCAAGGACAGCCCTGACCTGTGCCTGGGAGCTGGCTGAGGATGGAAAAGTTCTTCTGCCCGCACCAGCGGAGGTGGCAGTGGTCTCACCCAGCAGAGAGAGTGATCTCGGTGAAGACAAATACACGGACAAACTTTTCATTTTTTATTGCATCACTTGGTCATGCCAGAAAGCCATCCCAGCTTGAAGAGAGAAGGTGCAGCCGCGTCGTCCTCCTCGGTTACAAGCTGCCTGAACAAGGAGCCGGGGCGCAACGCCTCGTCATCCGCTCTTGGGAGTGCAGGAGCTGGCACCTGTTAGTTTTTAGAAACAAAAGCATCAGTAACTATTCCAGCATACCTTTGATCTACTCCACACCCTTGTCTAGAGTAGCTGCAAGGAGGCAACTTGAGCTTGAACTACAACCGAAGCAGCGCCACTCCCGGCGGTTAGTGACAGTTCTGAGTGGCAGAAGCACACTCCTTGCTGTTGTTAGCAACAGGTAACTCTTCAGATGTCATTCCATGCTCAAATAATACAAAGTTCTTCTGAACTACATGCTGTTGCTCTCAGAGCAAGGGGATGAGAGCATGGGAGACGTGCAGCTGCTGCCCTCAGAGAGCTGTTCTTGAGTGACTATGGACTTTAACCTCTCCAGAACCATTTTAGCACCAAAGACAGAGCAAACATCTGCCAGGGATCCTGTGTGACTAGCACGGAAGGTACGTGTACCACGCAGCAGGCGAAGGGAGCGGTAAGAGCGAGTCAAACATCACACTTCTACACCCTACTACAGCAGGGGTGGAAGAGGCAAAGAATACCTTCAGTGGGAAACTTTGGGCTTTTCAACAACTCTTGTACTATGTCTGGTCTTTAATGCTTCTGAGTAACGGAGAACAAGAGTTGCAGAGTAAACTCCAGCATCTCTGATTAAACCAGACCTTTACTCTTCTGTCTCAGTTGAAGAGACATCACCTCAGATGGATTATTGGGTTAATAATAGCTAAAGGAAACAGATTACTAATTAGAGCTTCCTGTAGCAGTGAGGTATTCCTTGGCTCTCTCAATCCTCTGCATTGAGAACTCCATCTAGGCAGATGTTTTAAACTGGGGGAAACAGCAATGCTGGTTGTGTGCTGGTAAAAGCCAGGACAGCAGCCAAGCCCTGGCAGAAGCAAAGCCACTCTGCTCACACAGGCTGAAATACCCCGGCCCGGCTTCCTCAGGAGCCACGGTCAGCATCGCGCTGCAAAGGAGTTCACAGATGAGCTGGTGTCCTTCAACAGCTCCTGCAGCCATCTTCAAGTGAATTGTCTTTTATGCACTGATCTCTAAATGCCTCATCTGTGTGAGTCCTCGCTGCATTTTCACAGTGGTCATTGCTTGTGTTTCACCACAGAGCAGTGGGCCCCAAAAATACAGGGGCTGTCAGGGGCTTGTTTGAGGGTCATGGGGAAATCCAAACCATCTCATGCTATGTTGCCATAACGGTTCTCCCATTTTACAGAAAATAAAAATCAGGTTAAATATTAACTGTTTGGCTACTTTCTTCTTTCCCTGCAAGCTCTAGTGTTGGTGGGATAATGAGCACCGGCAAAAAGTTAGTCCAGCTCAGTTTTACCAACCTGAACTCTTTCTGTGCTCCTGGTAGCAGACTTGCTCTTTCGCGAGCTCGACATACTCAGCGGCAGAAGCCCGAACCTTAAGAGACGGAAGAAAGAAACGTGGCCGGTCAGAGGGAAGCAAAAATTCCAGCCCCAATTCCCAGAGAGGCGCGGGGGTGCGGAGAAGAGCCGAGGACCTTACCGGATCTGGCTGGCTGCTAACGGGAGGATGTTGTGGGGCTCCTGGGAGCTCAGCGCACCGCTCCTGCTCGTGTACTGGTTCTCCGTGCCGGTCAGCAAGCCGAAGAGAACCTGGAAGGGAGGACAGAGCCGGCTGTCCTTAGGGTGTTGGCAGAGCTGACCACGCGCTGCCCCTGAGCCCCCTGGTGCTCCAGCGACTGGTCTTCGGTTTGAACGTGAAGTCTCTCCCTTCCCCCGCTAACTCTTGGTTTTAATTGGCGCTGCTCGTTATTACCACAGTTGAGTTCTAGGCCCATTTCAGCACTACTTAACCCAATTAGTGTTGCCCAGGCTCCAGTGAATCCTGTTAGATAAAGTTCAGCCAACTCTACGCACGATTATGCGCAGCACAGCCAGCTCAGCGAGCTCCTTTTATCTCCAGCTGGCATTAAACGCTCTTCCCATTTCTGAGTAAGTGCCAGTCGTTATCTTTAGGCATTAAGCAGTTTATAAAGCTACCCCAGCTGCCCTTCAGAACGTGTTTTGCAGCTCTGCTTCCCAATCCATCCCTTTTCCCTGGACTTACAGAGGTTCGCTGAACCAAGCGATTGAGGTTGCTATTCAAGTGGGGAGTAAAAACGTCCAAGTCGAAGGGATCTATGTGTCCCTCCAGGAAATCTGTCACGTTCTCAACCCTGCAAGAAGAGCAGAGTCCTGTCAGCGGTCACATCCCAGCGGCGGCTGCTGATGCCAGCTGGGCGGTTTCACTGGGCGCCCTGGAACACCAAAGGATTTTTCCCTAAGAGGTGACTGAGCAAAACAGGAATTACTCAGCAGAGCAGCAGCTGCCAGAAGGGTTTCCAGCTCCTCCACAACCGGCACCATCAGCTGCAGAGGAACCTGCTCCCTGCCGTGCATCTCAGAGAGAAGTTCTCAAGACTGGAGCACACACAAGGTTTTAACTCTTGGCTGGAAGCCTCAGCATCTTCTCCAGGAGCACCCGCTGCCGGGACCCAGCCCGCTGTCTCCGTACTCTCAGCCGCAGAATCCCCCCCTCCTCCTACATTTTGAGAGTGAGCTTAGTGTCGGTGAAGATGTCAGAGCCGAACGTCTGCCCTTCTCCCAGAGGCAGCGCTCCCGCAGGCGTTGTTCTCCTGCCGGGATGTTGGTTTAAACGGGTTCTGGGCCCCACAAACTACTGCCGAACCCCAGAACTGCACCGCACCTGGAGTCGTGTTTGATCCTGCTGCTTTTCGCTTCCTCGCTCTTTGCCGTCAAGATGATACTGAGGTACCGCAGATCGTAGAGTAACTGCAGAGCTCTGTTCTGGGTCATGGGGAAGGTGCCGGCTTTCTGCAAATAGGACACCAAGACAGGGCTGTCAAAGGACTGCTTCAGGGGAAATGTTCAGAAACACCAGCACCAAAAACAACCCACTTGACTGAAATGTTCTGAGAATGCAGCCTGGTATCTGACCCCTTTTTGCCTCATATTTTGGGGAGGCAGGGGAAGAACAAACTCACCCTGTCCCTCTCTCCCAGGCAGATGTTTTCTGTTCCAAGGAGCAGGAGCGTACGCCTTGCTGCATGCCCAGCGACCCCCCCCGTCCCACGCCAGCTGGAGTGAGGCCTGATCCTGCTCACGTACCTTCTCCTGCTTCTCTTCCACGAGCTTTTCATAGGCAGCAAGCACTTCTGCCATGCAGGTCCTCAGCAGCTCCTGCAAGGTGACTTTTGGAAGAGTGTGACCACCGACGCGGTTCATCTCTTGGCACAGGCTGAAGAGGAGGCACTGGACGTACCAGGACGGCTGTTGAAGAAAACAGCGTGTTTTCATGTGGCCTGGAAGCTCCGGCAGCTTTATGAGCAGCACATCGTTTCGGTTCTCATGATGTGAGCTTCCTACTTCCTCAGCAACCACAGAGCTCTGCCGCTGCAGCCCGCCTGCCCCGCAGCGCCGGGGCTGATTTACTGACACCAGGCTCCTGGCTGTAGCAGTCCTCAAAGTCCCACGAGTACTTTTACCAGAGGTACCCACCTGAGCGCAGTCAGAACAGAATTGCTTGTTGTGCCTCTTCTGTCACCACAGACCTTGCTCTGACCACCCGCTACCTGGGCTTGTTACTTACGCCTCACTCCTTGGCCTCCCAGCTATCTTGAGCTCTCACCCACCTGCTTTTTCCTTCAGAATCAACAAATTCACCTTTTAAGGTTCACTACAAGAGGCTGTTGCCCTGTCCAGCCCCAGTGCAGCCCCAGCACCCTCCTCTCCCTCCTGCTTTGTCACTGTTCAGTCCTGCACCCTTCGGGTCTCATGGGCTTTGCACAGTCCCGCTGTTGCAGCCCGGCCCCAGTTTCCAAGAGATGTGTCTCCTGGGGGCTCTGTGTGTAAACCAGGCACAAGTCTTCCTTTGGCTCAGGCTAATCTTATTCATTTGAATATACAGCAGCAACTATCCCATTTCCTTCCTCTGACCTCAGGAGGTATCTCAAAGAGCACAGTCGAGCACTGGGGAGCGTTTCCCCTGCGCTCCTACCACCAAGCAAACCCCACAGCAGGTGAGCACCATTGGCCACGGCAGTGGGTTTGGAAACGGGCGCTTTTCTCCTCCGTGTTCACCGAGAGGACGTTTCTCATACCTGCACGGGCAGCCGGATCTTTGATGTCACGCTGTTTCCAGACTCTGTCTCCTCCTGAATTTCAATTTCATCCCAGTTGGTGGCTGTGGCCAAGACAGAGCCAGCCGTGTCCAGCAGCAACGTGCGGGTAAAGCACTGAACCAGACCCTGGAGCGCAAAACAAAGCACCCGGTCACAACCAGCTCTAACGGCAGCACCAAAGGACGGACAGCCTGCTCCTGGACAGACAGCCTGCTCCTGCCCACGGCGCCGCCTCCCGCATTCCCCCAGGGGAATTTCTGGAGCCCATCCCGCCAGCCGCCGCCTCCTCTGCCTGCAGCCTGGCTGAGCTCTCTGCAGCGCTGACCGCAGGGAGCTGAGCGAGCGGAACCCGTGCAGGAAGCAGCTGCGATGACAGAAAACAGCTCCTTACTTTGGTGACAGCCGAGCTCCAGATCTGGTAAGCAAGCAGGCTCTGCTGCAGGAGCTCTGCCTTCACCCCCTGCCACTTGGCCTGCACCGGCGTCACCTCCTGGGCTTTCCCCTTCCCCAGCTTCTTGCCGGAGCGCGTTTCCTTCAGCGCCGTCTCCGCGCTGCCCGCCTGGCCCAGGATGCACTGCTTGAGGTGAGGGCAGAGCTCGGGCAGGGACTGGCAGAGTCTCGCCATGAAGAGGACGGCGTTGAGTCTGGCGTCGCTGGGAGCATCCGCCTGCCCGCCCAGCAGGCTCTGGGCGCTCTGGAGCTCTGCGTGCACACAGCCCAGCGTGTGCTGGATGCAGGCGACGCACCGGTCGCGGAGCAGCCCCTCCACCGTGCCGGCGTCAGCGTAGCGGTTGAAGGCAGAGCGCGGCTGCAGCGCGGGAGCGGCCTCCTTGGGGTCCGCGGGCAGGTAGGACAGGAGATCATCCAACCTGGCCTTCAGTTTCGAGTCCAGAGCCGAGCAGAAGCTCTGCACGCACGGCGTGACCGCCTGAGCCTTCATGGACAGGCCGCTCTTGGCGAACTGGCCGCGGTTTGCCACGTTGACCCACGCGGCATCGGCAGGGAGGTCGCTGGAGCTCTCTGACCACAGGAACAGGGCCACGTTGTGTTCAAACTGGATGTGCTTGCTCAGGGCAGTGGTGCCGGGGTTCACTTCAAGTTCCTGCAAGGCTAAGGTGAGAAGCTGTGTGGAGCTGCTTGAGATGGAGTCAAACGCTTCTTTGGTCAGTGTCTGGAACAGAACCAAGAGGGAAAAAAAACACCACCTTTTATATGTGCCTTCCGCCACTTAAAATACAGACTTAGTGCTGCTAACAGGCACCAGTGGAGTGTTTGAGAGGAGAGGAGGGGGCGCGGAGCACAGCTCCCACCTCCAGCCTGTCCAGGAACAGCTGCTGCAGCAGGTCCTCCCAGAAGGACACCGGCTTGTCCAAGAGGCGCCGGCACACCGCCTCCCAGCTCTGGCTCACGGGCTCGCTGGTGAGCAGCTCCCACACCGCGTCGCGAATCCCCGCCAGGCCCTTCATGCTCTTCACGTAGACGAGCAGGTTGCTGACCCCAGCCCTGATGTCATCGCTGCACCTGAAGGCAACAATTCACTTCAGTCTGACTTGGTCAGACGTGGCCCCAGGGGAGGCAGGAGGGGACATCAGGGGAATTCTTAACCTGTCAGGAAGAGGCTCTGCCTGCAGAATCACCTCTCGGCGAGGCAGCTGCACCCTGGATCCCACCCTGGGGCCCCGCAGGAGCGCCCTGTGCCCCCCGGCAGGAACCCTGGGCTCCGCTGGGTGCGAAGCTGGGAACACGGCACCCCAGGAAAGCTGGGGGTGGGTGGGGGCTCTGGGGAGTCGCTGGGGAAATGTCCCCAGGCCAGCAAGCTCACCACAGGGCTGCAGCTGGCTCCATGGGATAACAAGACAGAGGCTGTTAAGGGGCAGGTGGGGCCTGGTTGTCCCACCCACAGGGCATGGGGGGAAGGGGTGGAGCTGGTGATTCTATAAAGGGGCTTTGCCGGCCCCACTCTGGGGAAGGGCAGTGAGGAGGAAGGAGGAGGTGTTGGACCAGCAGCTGAATGAGCCAGGTAAGGGATATTCCTCTCATTTACTCTGTGCTTGTGGTAAATAAGGCAGTGTAGGGCAGCTCTAGACAAATATCACTGTGCAGCCCAGGTGGTTTGTTACATTGGGGTGTTACTGGCTGGCTGGCAGGATGGTTTAATGCTGCTTCTGGCTATTTTACTGCTGGGGAGAGAGGATGCTGGGCAAGAAACTAGCAGAAGGTGCAGAGCAAGGAAGCAGGTGAGCTCAGGTTTGCTTTGTGCTGCTGTCTGTGCACAGAGGCCGCATGGTGTCTGGGGGAGCCCTGCGAAGGGGGACGTGGTCAGGCTTGTCACACTCACATGGCGATCCACTGCTGCAGCGTCTCTCTGAGGTAGTCCTGGCTGATGGGGTGCACCAGGGTCCGCAGGGCTGGCTGGAACTCCACCACGGACTCCGGGAGGTACCTGAACCAGCTGCTCAGCTTCACCTCCTCCTCCAGAACCCCACCTCTCCCTGCAAGCACACGGGGCCGGGGGAGTCAGCGCAGCACGGAGTGGGGTCTCCTGCCCACAAGCCCCGGAGCTGCGTGGGCGCTCACCTGCGGGGCGCTGGCCTGTGGTGCTCTCCAGGGTGGAGAAGAGCAAACCGCAGGGCAGCGCGGGATCCGGCGGCGTCCCCTCGGGCAGGGTGTAGAACAGAGTGTGCGCCTGGTACAGGGTAGTGGTCAGCAGCTCCATCAGCGAGCACACCTGAGCTTTTATACCTGCACCTGCAGAGAAATGCCTTTCAGCTAGGGCAGCCCCATGTTTCAAATCCTGTGGTTGTAGTGAAACCCTCCAGGGAAGGGCTGGAGGGCCAAAGACTCAGGCCCAGGCACCACTTGCTTCCCCACTACAGATGGGCTTGGCTTAAGACCCTGAGTGCTGTTAATTTTTGCAGCATTTTACTGCTGCGGCAAAACTCTGCCAGCGGTAGTGTGATGTGGTTGCATCCCCACCATTGTGAGCTTTATGGGACTCCCTCAGCTGCTCTTCTGCAGGGCAGGAGGGAGATGAAGTGAAGGGGGTTACCCTGACTTTAAAAAGGAGGCAGCCCACGGTACCGACCGTGGTGCGGCTGGTTGAGAAGCTGCTGGATGGCCAGTTTCCTGGCCAGAAGGAAGTCGGCGAGGGCCTGGCGCGGAGAGCTGTCCTCCAGCAGCATGATGGCGCACAGGGCTTCGGCCACCGCCTGGTCCGACACCGTCTGGCTCTTCAGCAGGGACTTGCTCTCCTGCAGGATGGTGGATCTGGCAAGGGAAGGAGGTGGTCACTGGTCTCGGTGCTGGACCGAGGGGTTCAGGTGTGGTTATGTAATAACCCACAGAACAAGGATGTTGTTTTCCCCAGGCAGACATGGGACTATCTGGGTGTTATGGGGCTGGGTGAGGTGTTCGTGCCCCACGGGGCGGGGTGGCTGGCAGCGACAGGGCTGCAGTGGGACTTCATAGAGTGCCTTGGGTTGGAAGGACCTTCAGAGATCACAGAATCAGTTTGGTTGGAAAAACCCTCAGGATCATCGAGTCCAACCATAACCCACCCCTGGCACTGCCCCATGTCCTGAGAACCTCATCTCCATCTGCTCAACCCCTGGTGACTCCAGCACTGCCCTGGGCAGCCTGTTCCAATGCCCAACACCCTTTTCCATGAAGAAATTGTTCCCCAGATCCAACCTCAACCTCCCCTGGCACAACTTGAGGCCAGATCCCCCAGTCCAACCCGCTGCCACAGCCAGGGACACCTTCCACTAGACCAGGCTGCTCAAAGCACTGCCCAGCCTGACCCTGACCGCCTCTAATGATGGGGCACCCGCCACTTCTGGAAAAGCGTCCCACCGCCCTCCTCCGACCCCACTCCAAACCAGTCGCCCCAGCCGCTGGCCCACCTGAGGTGGCTGGCGGTGGCCACCTGCCGCAGCAGGATGGGGAAGCGGGCGAGGACGGGGCTGCCGCGGGCGCGGGGCGCGTCGAGCTGCAGCTGGTGGCGGAGGTGGGCGCCGAGCAGGTGGAGCCGGGCGGCGGGCAGGTACCGGCCGCCCTCCACGGCCCCCCACACCTTCTCGGGGACGTCCAGCAGCAGCTTCAGCTGCGCCGCCGCCCGGTAGAAGCTCTGCTGAGCCGGCGGCCGGGCCTGNCGGGGCCGGGCCGGGCCGCGCCCCCCCGCTGCAGGCCCCGCACGGCGCCCAGGAGGCGCTCGGCGCTGAGGCGCATCTCGGCGATGGTGTCGGCCGCTTCGATGAGGTCGCGGTACCGCTCGCCCACCATCTGCCGCAGCTCCTCCCGCTTCTGCTCGATGCCGGCCCGCAGCCGCCGCTCCACCGCCCGCAGCTCGGCCGCCGTGTGCGCCTCGAACAGCGCCTCGGCCTCCGCGCCCCGCGCCGCCATGGCGGGCCCGGCACGGAACCGGGGCGGCGCTGACGTGGACGCCGCCGCCGCCATTTTTGGGGCGGGAAGGGGCGGTGTCTTCCGACATGGCGGCGGGGCGGGGCGCCGCCATCTTTGTGCAGGGCAGAGCCACGCCCTGGCGTCGTTACCATGGCGACGCGGCCAGGGCAGCGGGGGCGGAGAAAGCACCCGTTTAATTTTTTTAAAAAAAATTTATTTATTTATTTGGCTGTCGGTTTCCCCGGGCGATGGGTCGGTCCCCGCGGCCTGCGGGTGCCGCTCTCGCTCCACACACCCCCAATATGCTCCCAGCCCAGTGCCGCCGGCCCCATCTGGTGTGTTTTTTAATTAAAAAACAACAACAAAACCAAAAAGTGCTCGTCTTGCTCGGGTTTGGCAAAATCATGCTGAGTGAAAGTGTGTCTGTGAGAGGCACAGCTGGAATGTACCCTCTGGAAACAAAAGGGCCCCTCTGAATGGTGGAGGGGGGGTTGGTTTTGGTTTGGGGTTTTTTGTTGGTTGGTTGGTTGGTTTGTTTTTAATGTAGCTTCACCTTGCAATAACTACACTTCCCATCATCTTGCGTATTTTCAGCCTGCGGGGGCAGGATGAAATCAGCACGCTCTGGGTTTTGTTTGCAGAGCCTTCCCTGGGCAGTTGCTGCCTTTCTCCTTGTGAAGACTTTATATTTTCTGATGGAAACCCAGAGCTGTCTCCGTGTACTTGTGCACACACGGAGATAAATCTGACCAGGAGAATTCCCTGGAGCTAATACATGCACTTAGCACCTGATGCTGACTCAGGCAGCTACAACACGGTGTAGCAACAAGCCTGGTAATTGTTTTCTTACAAATGTTTGTTCCTGGAGGAAAATCCTGCCCTGGCCAGGGGGATCTCTGGCCAGGAGCATCCAGCTCCGTGGGAGATGCTGGTGTAACGAGAGCGAGCCGTTTTGGGGGCTGTTGGGGCTCTGCAGGTAGGGGTTGTGTTCAAATCCTGTAAAACTCGATGCTGCAAATTGGAAGGGAAAAATAAAAAAATCCTAGGTGCTTTGGGGCGAAGGGGTTTATTTGCACGAAAGCCGGTGGTGGCAGAGCTGGCCTGTGGAGCTCGTCGGAGCTGAACTTTCAGTTTATATAATAGCAGAGCTAATTTCTTCTCACGGGTGTGTTTACGTTCGTCTTTGCTGGTCGCGCACCCCATCGTTGTGCTGCTCCCTCCAGCAGATCAAACCTCCAGCCATGGCATTTTACCCATCCTGATCTTATCAAAACCCACCCCGAGCTGTTCCTGTCTCGGGAAGCGTCCCCCTCCCAGCTGTTCAGACGGAGCTTCTGTGACCCCTTGTACTTGAAGAGCCGTTTGTGGTCGTGTTTCATGTGTGACCGGCCTCGTTCAGGGGCTGACGGTGGCACAGACACCTCGGTACCTCGGTGTGTGGAGTTTGTGCTGACCAGGGAACAAACCTGTGGGTTTTGGGCAGCTCTCCTGCGGTGTGGACCCTCCAAAGCTGGGACCACCCCATGGGTGAAGAAGCGGGTGTGTTGCTCGCCAGCAGGGAGAGGGATGAGGGGAAGAACTGGTTTTGGGAGAGGGACTGAGTGTGAGTCGCCCTGTGCTGGGGACCCTTGTGCAGGGAGGTGTCTGAGCCTGGGTTGTTCCTGCTGCTCCTGCCCAGCTCTGACACACACACCAAGTCAAAAATTGTAGGAAAACTCTTTTACTTCCTTCCCACCCCCATTCACGACTTCTTCCCATGGCACAGACGGGGCAGTCAGGATCCTTCACTGCGGGAAGGCTTAGCTGAACACCGAGAAACAATTGCTATGGAGGAAAGCAAGACTTACAGCAGAGAAACGTGTTCCCATCAGAACATGTTGTACAGCAGACCCATGCACACTATACAGAGCACAGCTATAGATACAGAGGGTGTATGTACAGAGCAGCGTGGTGCGGTGCTGCTGGGGGGACAACCCCTGCATCGCTACAGCCCCGGCTTGGCAGGGAACGGCTCTTGCCTTCAGTAGAGACTAAAGCTCATTCCCTCGCCCTGCAGAGCATCAGTGTGGGAGCAGCCTCCGCGGACCCTCCCGGCTCGTGCCCGGTGCCACCAGCCCCACGGCACACGGGGATGGTGAGGGGGAGCCCAGGGACCCCCGAGGGGCTGGGACTGACCCGCTGCTGCCGGCAGAGGAGGGGCAAAACACGGGCTGCAGGGCAGTGCCAGGACAACGAACCCCTTTGCTGGCGTGTCCAGTATATACACATATGTACAACACCCCCCTCCCCTCCCGGCCGTGCAGCGTGGGGCGGGATGGCTGCAGCACCCAGGTTTGTATCCCTCATCCCCTTCTGGTCAGGACACGGCTCCAGGCGGGTTCCCCCGATCTCTGTCCCCCTGTCCCAGGTTTCTGCAGTCCGGGTCCTGGTGTGAGCAGGGAAAGGGCTGGAATCTGGCTGGAGACACAAGGCTGGGGGCCCAAGCCTGGTGGGAAGGGCAGAGGTGTCCTTGGGTCGGGAAGCAGCAGGTCTCGTTTCAGATGTAGTAACGGGAAGGCTGTTTTGGGGTCTGCTGTGCCCTTTGCTTGTGCCTTGCTGGTGATTCCCGCTTCGAGCAGCCCTGGGCAGAGCGTGTGAGCGGTGCAGCCCTGGCAGAGGGGACGGACACTCTTCCTGAGCGGTTTGAAATCGGCTCGTTCACAGCAAGGGCTGAAACATCCCCCGGAGATGTGAGAATCGAGCGTTCGTGTGGGTCCGGGAGCGAAGGGGCTGCTCCAGGGAGCCTCCATCAAAGACAAGGCTCTTGCTGTCGGGATGGAGAGTCAGGGAGCCCCCCAGAGAGCAGGCGGTGGGGTTCATTAGGAGATAATCATTCTAAAGAAGTCCAAGGCAGCTTTGGTGCTGGTATGAGGAGCTGTAGAGATGCAACAAGAAGGCTCCAGGTCCAAACCCAGCCTCTCCTTGCCCATTTGGCTATTGAGCACTGCTGGCTGTCACAGCAGCGTGTGAGGTGGGCACCGTCAGAGCGTGCCCGGGGTGATGCTCAGCCCAGCCGCAGCTCCAGGCTTTGTGCCCAAGGGCTGAGGATGCGGGAGCAGTGAGGATCCCTCTGCACAGGGGCTGGCAGGCTCGTGCAAGGGCTGCAAACACCCCCGGGGACAGCCCCAGCGTTGGGGACAGCCCCAGCCGAGGCAGCACGGTCACACCCGCAGCCCCACAGCAAAGCCCCCAGCCCTGCTCTGGGTCTGTACGGGGCGCTCTGTTGGACACCCGGGTCTCCCCATCGCCTCCCATTTGTGATAAATCTGTTCCTGCTGCTGCAGGCAGGCGGGAGCTGTAATTAATCTCAGCTGCCTGGGGACAGTGTGCGTGTGAAGTGGCAGCCGAGCTGCTCCAGCACTCGCAGGCTCAGCCTATTCGCTCTGCAATAACCAGGAGAGATTTCTCATTATGCCGCCAGCAGCCCTGCGAGGCTTTTCAGAATAGATCCAATATGAGGTCAAGTTCCCACTAAAATCAAGTGGCTGGGAAGGAAAACTTTGTTACTCGCAGCAGCAGCGGTGCTGCTGTTTATTAGCCAGCAATGAACCAGCAGAAGGTTTAATTTTGCTGGTTTTACTGCGAGCGCTGGGCAGTGGCTGCGGCTCCTTCCGGCACGTTTTGCTCTCCTGCCCGTTCCCCCCGGTGAGCTGCGGCAGGGCGGCCGTGGGGTGCCCTGGCACCCCCAGAGCCTCCTTGTGCCCCTGCCCTGCCGCATCCCACCTTGGGGGCCTTTGGGACGTTGGTGGCAGCGCCCTGAGCCCCTCACTCCTCACCCCGTTATCTCCAGCCCAGGAGGGACCCTGGGTGCAAAGTGGGGAAATGGGGTATTTCAGATCACAGCCCCCTTGCACAGCTCTGAGCTGCCAGAGATGTCGGAGGTGACCTGGACTAACGCGGTGCTGCGTGTGGGTCCCTCCCAGGGCGAGAGAGCTGGGCTTTCCCTATTTCCAACATTCAGCCAGCGCAGGGAGGAGACGCTCGCAGCCGGGGCTCCCGTGGTGCGTGGCTGGGAACAGGCATCTCCCCAGCCCCGGTCGGGGCACTGGTGACAGGGCTGGCACGGGCAGGACCGGGGTGAAGCCGAACACCGGTGGGTCAGGATCTGGCCCCGCTGCGGGGGTGCGACCATCAGCCCCACCCCGGGCAGGGGCTCAGTGCCCCCTCTCCGTGCCCTCCCCTGCTTCCCGCACAAAGAACTGCCTCACCGCCCACCAAATCTGAAATACCCGAAGCCCCGCTGATGTGTCGCTGCAGCCGTGACACCGAAGTGACAGTGACACCGAAGCCGTATCCTACCAGAGGGTTCCGGCTGCACCCAGCCCGGCCACCACCATCCAATATGTCACTGTGGTGTGACACGCGGCTTGTGTTTTAATTCCTGCAGCATCAGCAGGGCAGCCTGCGCTATCTCAGAGCCCAGATTCGGCTTTACTTAACAAAGCCGGGGCAGGGATGTGCTCGGTGAGCAGCTGCCTGCACAGGCAGCGAGGGGACAGGGGGACGAGCAGCGAGGGGACAGGCGCTGAGCCCTCTGTGTGCTTCAACACGGGTGCGCGTTCTGCGGAGGAGCAGTAAATGGTTAAAAGCAACTAAATGCTGATAATGCCCTGCTCTGCCCTGCAGAAAGCCCCGAGCCCCGCGCTGCATCCCCGTGTCCCACAGAGCTGTGCTGGGGGGCAGAGCTGGTGTCGTGCCCCGCACTGGGCTGGTTTTGGGGGGCTGGTGGGGGCGGCACAGCTGGTGTGCGGGACTCCCCGGGCAGAGCTGTGGGGAAACTTCTCCCAGATCTGGTGCTCTCGGAGCATCGGGGGGATACAGAGCTGAGCAAGGCGGCACCCCAAAGCAGGTGGCGCCTCGCGGGTGACACTCAGCTTCATCAGGAGCGCGGGGTGAAGGCTCCACGGCGATGGGGCCGCCGGGGTGGGATGGGAAGGGGAGGGTGAGTGAGCGCGGGCGGTTTTCTCACCTAAACCGCTGTGTTCCCGTGGCTCAGCTCTGGAGCCAGAGCCTGTGAACAGAGCCTGGCACAGGAGCTGCTCCCGTGGGGAGGGACGAGGGGACACGCTGCCCTGTCCTTCCTCACGGCTTGGTGCTGGAGGCTGTGTTGGCCGCTCTGCCCGTTCCCTTCGGCTCAGCGGTTGGGGCCAAGTCCCCAGCACCCCCCACCTCCCGTCCCCCATCCTCTCCATCACCCCTTCACCCGGCGGGACTTGCCTGGCCGGAGCAGGGCAGTGCCAGCGGCCGATGCTCACTCACCGTGGCAGCCCCGCGATCCTCAGAGCCACGGCAGGACAAGTCCACGTCTCCCCCGGGTGCGGGAGCCATTGGCAGCAGGATGCTGGGCTGCTCCAAATCCCCGTGTTTTGCTGTGGTTTAAATGCTTCCAAGGATCTCCCAGGAGGGACTGACACCGGCGATCGCGCCGTGGCTGCTCAGAGCCGCGGTCACAGCTGCAGGTGCAGTGCAGGACTGATGGTGAGCAGAGGCGGGCGGCAGGAGGGGCAGCGGCTGCCGGGGACAAAAAAGGGGGAAAATCCTCCATCCGAGGAGCAAACCCACGGGCAGGTGACGTCAGGGCGGGGGCAGGGAAGAGGCTCCCCGGCAGCGGGAGCCACGGGGCTGGGGGAGGCAGGTGCAGCGTGGTGGGACCAGAGGAGCTGCTTCCCTGGTGGGACCAGAGGAGCTGCTTCCCTGGTGGGACCAGAGGAGCTGCTTCCCGGGGGGCAGCTGGTCCTGGTGCGTCCCTGGGGCAGGGCGGCTGTTCAAACGGTGCAGTCAAACAGCAGCACGGAGCCTTCAGGGGAGGTGATGGAGTAATTTGCAAAACGCAACCCCACATATCCTTGTCTCCGCGGGGACGGTGACTGCAGGGGCGCGCTCGGGCTCTCCGGGGAGCTCCCACCAGGGCGTTGTTATAAGACGGTGCATGTCCGCGGTGGCACACGTGCTGGCACCCAGCCGTGGCACCAGCTCCTCCTGAGGTCACCCCGCTCTCCGTGTGTCCACGTGCCAGCACCCGCTCTGGGGCAGAGCACCCCAAGCCAACCAGCCCCGGGTGACACCGGGGAAGCCAGCGGGGCCGCCCCAGCGATGGCTGTGGCCCACAGTGGCACTTTGGTGTTGAAATGCGCTGCGTTGCTACAAGTTGTCTTTGTTTTCCTGGCAAGGCAGCACCTCCTGATCCGTATCCTTTTCAGCACGTGAAAGCCAACCCGCCAGCAGCTCAGGAGGAGCCCACCCGAGGACCCCCCGCCCGACCCCGTACGTGCCACTGCCAGCTGGGAGCAAGCGGGGAGAGGAGAGCGAAGGACGGACAACCCCGCTGTCCTCTCAGATGCTCGTCTGCAGGTCACCGTTGAGCAGGGTCCTTTGGGTTTCTGTGGTCTCGTTGAGCCTGGATTTGTCCTGCTTGCTGTCGCTGCGGTCCGCCTCGTCCATGCCGCTGACCTTCACCAGGCAGAGCACGTTCTGAAAGCTCTTCTTGAAGTTGTCGGACAAGAAGGCGTAAAGAATGGGGTTGGCACAGCTGTTGGCGTAACTGAGGACCACCACAAAGTCGAACATGCCCTTGAGGACAGGCGTGGGCACGATCAGGATGGAGACTGAGGAGACGTTAAAGATGTAGAAAGGGAGCCAGCAGAAGATGAAGACAGCGACAACGATGGAGACCATCCTGGTGACTTTCTTCTCAGACTTTTTCCTCTTGGAGGAGCCCACTCGGATGCCCGAGGACTTGACTTTGATAATGATGAACAAGTAGCAAAGGCAGATAATGGTGAGAGGCACCAGGAAGCCCAGGATGAAGGCGTAGATGATGAAGCCCGTGTACCAGGCGCCCGACTCTCCCGGCCAGATGATGGTGCAGCTACTCCTGCCGTGATTATGCTGCACCCCAGCATAAATCATGATGGGCATGATCACCAACAGGGAGACGCCCCAAACGGCCACATTGATCATTTTGGCTGTCCTGGGCCGCCTCCACTTGGCAGATTTAATGGGATGGACAACGGCCAGGTACCGGTCAACACTCATAACTGTCAAGCAGAAGATACTGGTGAACTGGTTGATCCCATCCACCGTCATGACAATTCTGCAGATGGCTTTGCCAAAGGGCCAGTGTACCAGGGCAACCTGCATGGCCAGGAAGGGCAGACCGAGCATGAACAGCTCGTCTGCGATGGCCAGGTTGAGGATGTAGATGTTGGTGATGGTCTTCATCTTGGCATAACGAAGGATGACATATATGACCAGCGTGTTGCCGCACAGCCCTATGATGCAGACCACGAAGTAGATGAAGGTGAGGATGGCGTTGCTGGTCAGGTCGAAGTGGTGGCCTGTGGTGTTCTGTGACGCGTTGGTGGGCGCCTCCACGGAGAAGTTGTCGAAGGGGGAAGCCGGGGAGAACCAGAACGCGGTGGCGTTGGGCAGCTCATATTCCAGATCCATGGCTCTGCTGGTCCCTGCTGGTTCAGGGGAACCCAGATGTCATCTTTCCTTGCTCTAGGGATAGAGGAGAAGATTCTAGAAATTGGAGAATAAGCAGAAATGAAGGGATTCCTGGGGAGGATTTGCCCACCCTGCTGCCAAGCTCCATGGGAGAGATGGTCCCTGGAGGGTCTCTCCCACAACCACCAGCCCCACCGCCGCCCGGAGCCCCGGCGGTGCCGAGCGGTGCCCCGGGCACAGCGCAGCTCCTCCTGCCTCCAGCGGCACCGCGCTCCGGACTCCCGAAACACAACCGGTGAGTCCCCCGGGGCGCGACTGATGCCCGGAGCACCGAGCGCAAGGGAAAACCCTTCCCCTGGCCCTGCCTGTCCCCGGGCTGCCAGCCCCGGCCCTCCCGGCCACCCCCGAGCCGGGACGGGCACCCCGAGCCGGGACGGCTCCCGTGGGCGATGCNACCCAGCGCACCGGCTGCGCCCCGCCCCGCGCGGGGCGGCTCTGCGGGGCGGGGACAGCGCTGCCCACCCGGCTCTGCGCTCCCTGCCCGCGCTCACTGCGCTGCCCACCCTGCACACCCTGCCCTGCAGTCCCCTGCTCTCCTCTGCCCACCCTGCCCGCGTTGCCTGCTCTGCCCACCCACCCGCACTCCGGCCAGCCCTGTGGCCCTGGCTTTGTGCCCGGGAACGGAGCCTCTCCTGCTATGGGCACGTGGGGAAGGGTGTCCAAACCCAGGGGCTCCCAGCGGCATGTGCTGGGTGCTGTGCAGCAGGCAGCGTGGGTGCAGGGACCCTGGTTCCCCCCGAGCACGGTGGGACCTGCCCGGCTCCAAGGGGCTCCCAGCAGGAGAGGCGTCTCAGGTGCTTCCCCCTCCTCACATGACCTTGGCCTCCCTGCCCGGCTCCTGCTGCAGAAGCTGGATCTCCACATTTTGATTCCAGTGATGGTGCAAAGGGCTCAGCTTCCTGATGTCTCCAGGGCCACCATGGAGGGAAAGGATGGGGCAGGGCGGTGGCAGCGTGATGGTCACACTGTGACCCCAGCTGGAGACCCCCAAGAGGTGTCTGAGGGTCCTGGTTTCTCCCGGGAAACTGGGAAGACCTTGGTCCCGGGATGTGGCACCTCACCACCAAAGGGAAGGTGAGGCAGATCCTTGCTGATGTGGCACAGCCTGGGGGAGGTGGGACGGTGACACAGTGACTGCCCACAGCTTTGGGGTCTCTGGGACTCACACAACGGGTGCTACTGCCGCAGCCTCTCCCCCCACAGTTACCCAGTAATGATGGCTGGAGGAGGAAGACCAAAAAAGAGAGGTTTGGGGGAGATAACCTCTGCTCTGGTTTGTTCGAGATCTTGAAAGCAATTAAATAATAGCTATTCCTTGTCCACCCCTCCTTTCCATCAGTTATCAACCAGACAATAGAAAGCAGGAAATTAAGAGTGACTTGGAACAAAGAGCCCTGAGCTAGGCTGCTGATTGCTGCAAGAGGGGCTTCGAGGTTCTCATTTGCACTTTGCCATCCACTTCCCAAGGTGGATCTGAAGATACAGGGTCCTGAAGCAGGAGCGAGAATCATTGTCAGCCTCAGAAATCTCTAGGAAGCTGAAAAAGCTTCTTCTGGTACAGGTGGTGTGGAATGCAATCTCCCAGTGAGGGTGTGTGAGGAGGGAGGGTGAGGACGGTTTGGCTGGTGGGGCTGGGGTCTCTGCGGGGTGCTGGGGTTGGGATGTCCCGTTTAGTGTCGCCTGTGCAAACGCCGAGGGCAGCTCCCTGGGATGCTGCTCTGGGCAGGGTATCGAGGGGCTGCTCTGAGCTGATGTCCAGCCTGCGAGGAGCGCAGCAGCAGCAGCTGCAGAACCGGGAAGCTGTGCTTGAGCCTTTTGAAGAGTTTTTTTATTCTACTTAGATTTGGGATTGCATTGTAGCCTAGCGCAGGGTCTGATCTGTACCTCTGGGTGGTCCCTGGTTTGGAGAGACATTGTTTTACCCCAGCAGCTGGTTTGGTGCTGGCAGATAAACTCCTCTTTGTCCTTTAGCCTGGGAAGCATTCACTCTGCTGAAAAGCAATTTATCGATGGGGCTGGATACAGGAGAAACGCACAGCCTCTTCCCACACGGCTTCGACGGCCGATATAACCCAGGGGAGAGTGGCATGGGGATTACATGACCACAAAGCTGTTTTTAAAGTCCTTTCAATTTTCCTGCCATCCATTCCCAGCTGTTCTGCAAGACTCCCTGTGGAAAACAACGTTCAACCCCTGTCCTGGAAACGAGTGTTGTAAGGAGCTGAGGCTTTGGTTGCCAACGGAGGGGTAGGGTGAGCCGGCCTTTCTCCCTGATATGTGGAGGGAAGGCAGCGAGATCTGTGGCATTTTGCAGGGATCAAGGAGGCTGTGCTGGACTGGTGGGGAACTGGAGGAACTGGGAGGCAGCTGCTGTTCCCCAGCAGTCAGGAGGGGAAGGATTTGCTCCCACGCACATCTTGTTCTGTTTGCCTGCAGCTGCCCCACACCGCTAGGGGAGAAATGGGGGTGCGTAGAGATCACCACCCACTTTTGGGTCCCATGTGGGTGCCACGGGGTCCCCACGCACGCCTGGCCTGTCTCAGCCCTGCCTGTTGCTGTCCCCAGGAGTGCCCACAGCCCTTCTGCTGGTCTCTCCCATTACCTCTCCCGCAGGTGCTTTGGGTGTCCCTGCCTTTCCCTTTCCCTTCCCATCTCCAGCCCAACAGCCACAAGTGGCTTCAGTGGCTCCGCTGGCGCCAGGCTGGAGGCTGCCTGGCTCAACGACAGGGATGCCTGGGATGGGGGAGGCTTTGCTTTCAGCTCATTAGCCAGACAAACAGGCCAGGACCACCTCCCTGCAGCCCCCAGGCAGGGCAGACAGGGCAGGACCCACCTGGCTGCTGCCGGGCGATGTGATCTAATCGGCAGCGATGATGGATGGGGAGGGAGAGGCACTGGCACCCCCACCTGCAGCCAGGCCAGGCGGCAGCATCCCCGCAGCATCCCCACCCCGCGGGATGCAGGTTCTCCCATGGGTCGGGGGCTCTCCGGGGGTCCTGCGCCCCCCGCACGCGGCTCCTTCCCCGGGGCTGCCTCCTGCTCGGCCAGACCTCCCTGCAGACGGCTCCTTCCACTCCCACCTCTCCCATTCTCTCCCTGCCATTATTTGCCTCCATAATTAGTTTATTGATCTCTGCCGAGGGTACTGGGACTGAGCAGTGGTGAAAGCTGCCACACACATTCCCCAGGAATCATGTCGCTAAACCCCTGGTGCTAATGAGCCTTTGGCAACCATGGCCTGAGATCTCTGCTCCTGCCTGCGCCCTTCCCTGCTGTGCCTGGCTTGTTGGAAGGTCATGCACGTTAAATCGGGATTTAACAGTGCTCTGCATTTGGCAGTCAGGCTTCTGCACCAGCTGGAGATGTCGGGGTTGCTTACAGCACGTGCTGATTGCTGGTACTCACGTCCCCTCCTGCTCAAAGCAGCCGCAGGTTGGAGCTCGGTGTCGGAGGGACTCCGCACTCCCCCAGTCTCACAACGCAGCCTTCGTGTCTCTCACGACGAGCCTAAAGCCAGCAGAGAAGCATAAAGCTGTCACTTTGTGCCCTGTGACTAATAGGTGCCATTAGCTGGCGGGATGGAGATGGCGCGACCCTGCCTGGCGCTGCCCGTGGGGCTGTGCTGCTCCCGTGCCCTGTCCCCAGGACACCTCTGGCTGGCTGTCCTCTGTCCCTCGGCTGGGCAGACACCTTGGTGCGGGTCCAGCCTGGCTCCATCCAGACCCAGTTTGATGGCTTTGCACTGGGAACATGCCCGGCCATGAGCCCAGCCCGTGCAAAGGGGACACAGGGCGGGAGCAGAGGGACAATGTCTGGAACATCTCCAAACCTGCCCTAGCTTGCAGTGCCCCAGGACATCGCTCTCCTGGGATGTGTCCCTCTGCACCTTCTGTCACAGCTACCCCAGACATTGCTGAGGGGTTATATTGCAAAAAAAACAAGGCGTTTAGGTCCTGTTGGCCCCAGGGCTCCCCGGAGCCAGGAGTGCGGTGCTGCCCTTTGCAGTGTCTCATGCACATTAATGAGAGAGATTGCACAAGAATTTGAGCCGCTTTTGTTCAAAATGCATTTGAGTGACTCTGGGCAGCGCACTGGGGTTGAGCTGTGGAGAACAAGCGGTTGGTGCGGGGACAGCCCTGTGATCCTGGGGAAGGTGACGTGGAAACGTCCCTGCACGCAGAAATGACACCGGGGAAGGGGGACGTGAGCTGATTTTGCTGATGCTTCTGCACGGAGCCTCCCTGCCATCACGACTGTCCCCATTGCCCGGTGCTGCCCACGCGTCCCCAGGCAGGGACACTGCTGCCAGCCGCCCCCAGCCTGTGGCAGCGTGCGGGGCTCCCGTGTCAGCCGTGTCCCCAAGGGCCGGCCCCGCCGGCTCGCCAGCTGTCCCCAGCCCTGCCAGCGCCTCCGTCGCGGCTGGCCAGGGAACCCCGGGGCGGCGGGGGGAGCTCTGTTTGCTCTGTCCCCATGTCCCTCCCAGCTGGCACCTCCTGCTGCATCTGCCTCCTTACAGCAGCTAATGAAGGATGGAGGCAATTACAGGGGGGAGATTGATTAAATCCTAAATCAGGGGAGGTTTCAAACCGCCTTGACCTTTCCCAGCTGTGGCAGGGGAGGCTGAGCAAAGGCTGTTAAGAGATAAACACCCTAACAAAGAGGGGTTGTGCTGCAGAAGAGCTGGATATGTCCTTCTGCCACCCGCTGCGCCTTCTGGTGTGACATGGGAAGGAGGCACCAGCGGGAACCGGGTCTGCTTCGGCCCCCGCTGCCCCGTGTGAGTCCCTCTCCCTCCTGCCAACGCTGCTGGCTTGGCCACCATGTGCCCCCTGTGATGCTTTGAGGGGACACCAATGGGTGGGAGAGGACACGGTGGTGCCCGATGCACCCTCCAAAGGCTGTGGGGACAGATGCCAGCGGTGACGGGTGGAAGGTTGTGTCCAGCAGGCTGCCATGTGTTGATCATTAAGGTGCAGCCTCTGGTCGTTAATGAGCACGGCTGATTGCGCTGCACGGGCACAGCTCACCATGTGTCAGGCCGTGCTCACGAGCTGCTGGGTGGCAGGAAGGGACACTCCCAGGGCACCCCAAGACCAGGAGGTGCCTTTATGCAGCCCAGCGGGGGGCTGCGCCGTTCCCGGGGGTGGCGGTGGCAGTGACAGCGGCAATGACAGCTCCGCGCCCGCCCGCACCGCCCGCCCGCACCGCCCGCCCGCACCGCTTTCCAGCCGCCTCGCCAGCTCGAAACGCAGAGCCGCGGGCGGCCTNCGCTCCCATTGGTGGCGGGCGCGGGGGTGGGCGGGGCCACGGCGGCGACACGTGTGCGAGCACCAGGAAGTGGCGGCGGGAGCGCCGGGCGGTGAGCGGGACTGGCCGGGGGCCGCGGGGACCGGGGGGGCGGGAGCCCCGGGACCAGCTTGGGACCCGTAGAGCTCTGGGGTGCAGGCACCGAGGTGCCCGCCGTGCTGTTTGGGGGGGCCCGGTGGGGTGTTGCGGTCCCGCCCTGCGGCGGAGGAAGCCTGGGGGGTGCAGGCTGTGGGAGTGGGGGGTCTCCCTGTCCCCGGGCCCGGGCAACCGGAGGAAAACTGACCCGGGCACCCACCCCGCAGGGTTTGGTGGTGGCCCAGAGGCAGGGCTGGGGACCTGGGAGGGACCACAGTGGGTGTAATTCATATAAATTTATATACAAATGTACAAATGCATGTGTGCTTCTTTTATATTTATACATAAATGTACAAAAGCATGTGTATTTTGATAGGTCTACATGTAAATATATAAATGTGTGTACATTTTTATATATTTACATGTCTGTATTTATACCCATGTGTGTGTTTTCCCAGCAGTGCTGCTCCCTGGGGCTCAGATATAACCCCCCTGCTCCTCTGCGTGATTTGGGGGCCCATCCCTAGGACTTGTTCCCCTTTCCGCTTCATCCCGGGGGCTCAGCGGTGCGGGGAGCCGGGTGCTGCGAGGGCGTTCGCCTTCAGCGCGAATAAAATGGGTTTTCAGCACAAAAAAAGTGCCCCTCAGAAGTGGGACGTGATGCACGTGCCTGGGAACGCCCGGGGATGTGGGATGAGGTGTCTGCTCACTCGGGGGGCTCAGTGCTGGTTCTTTGTGTTTCTTTGCTTTGCCCCCAGATTAACTGGGGCTTGTGCTCTGGGTGGGATGTGGTGCATTCTTGCTCTCTCCTGCTCCTCTGAGCTCGGATTAAATTGCAAAGCCTTACTCAGGGGGAAGAGGCGTTGCAGGGAGGGTGGTTAAGCTCGCCCCATTCCCTTTGGCGAGGAGGGGTTCGGGCTGCGCTGCCCTCTGAACCAGGGAGGAATTTGGGGGTTAATCTTCATTTTTAACCACCTGGTCTCTCCCAGGTCAGCATGATCCCGGGGCACGGGCCGGTGACCCAGGCGGTGCTGGGAACCCTCCTCACCTGGGGGCTGACGGCGACGGGCTCGGCGCTGGTGTTCGTGTTTTCCAGCGGGCAGGTGGGTGTTGGGATCGTGTCCTCGGTCCCCAGGAGGCAAACAGGATCCAGGATGGGGGCTGCGCTGTGCCCCTGGGTGGGTTCAGACTTGATGTTGACCCTGGGAGGTCCTGGGGCAGGAGGAGGAAAAATCCAGCTCATTTCTCTCCCGTGTGTCAGCGCAGAAGAGGAGAAGAAAATCAAATTCCTGACCGTGGGCTGCGGTATGTGCTGTAGCAGATGGGGCAGAGCACAGGCAGGGCCCCGCGTTTGGAACAGCAGGTTCTCTGCCCGTAACCTGGTTTTGCTGCCGTGTCCCCAGTGCAGGATTTGGGTCAGACTGTGCTCGGAACAAGCAACGTGCTCATCTTTAAGTCGTCTCATATTCCAAAATCAGAGGCCCCTCTTGCTGTTGTTGTTCAAAACTGCCCAGATGACTTTATTATTTATGCCTCTCTCTTGTGATGATTTATTCAGGAGTTCGTTGCAAAGTGAGATTCCCTTTGCAGGAACGCGTTAGTTTTCTTCCTGGGGGAGGGCGATGTGCTAACGGAGAAAAACGGCTCTGGGGGTGCAGCAGGCAGGAGCGCGCTGGTTCCGCGGAGGTAACGGCTTTGTTTGCAGTGGCCCGTTGTTAGAGGAGTCACAATCCTCGAGGGGAGGAAACGCAGGTCAGTGTGTGTCTTTGGGCAGGAAAGTCTGGTTTACGTTTCTGTGTCCTCGGAGCGTTTTGCCGCGGGCAGCGGATGTGCCAGGGCCTGGCCCGGGTGGCAGCAGTGGTGTGATGTGTTGGGAGGGAGCCAGGACCGCCCGTAGGCTCTGGGTGCTGGTGGGTGCTGTCACCCCAGGACGCTGGGCTCCTCGTGTGAGGAGCACGGCTTTCCTTGAAGCACAGAAATCGCTTGGGTTGCAGGAATGGGGAGAAGGAGGTGGTGTCAGCGTGTCAGCCGCTTCCCCCCGTGCGGTTTGTGGTGTGGCTGCGCTCCGGAGCCTCTGCCAGGGGTAACTGGGGTGTTTTGTGTTTGGTTCTCTTGCAGAGGCGCATCCTGGATGGGAGCTTAGGCTTCGCCGCGGGGGTAAGTACAGCATCCTATTGCTCATCTCTGCCCGTGCCCTTCCGTCGACACCTCCGGAGCCCCACCGCGCTTCGTTTGGCTGCCCGCTCGCATTAGTGTTTCTTGGATAATTGCCTGAGGGGCAGGTGGGGCAGGGGAGGGCCTGGCTTGGCGCTGGTGCCTGTTTGGTGGGGGCGGAGGTGGCACAAGGTGGGTCATGCTGGATTTGGTTCTCCTGAGTTAAACTCTTCCCGTTTCCTTGGGTTTCCAAACCCTTCCTCCGGGAGCAGTGATGAGGGGTGACGAGATGGGCAGGAGAGCCCTCGGCCTGCAGGTTCATGTGCCCAGCTCAGCTCGCTTTGTGCTTCTCGCTCTCCTGCATTAAAGAGCTCTACATTAAGGTGCACACAAAATGTGGCCTTTTTTTTGCTTTTCTTGAAGGAAGACATGGAACTGTGCAGCTTGCAATTGTTTTAGGGTTTGTGGATGTTCCTCTCCTGCTGCTGGGGCAGTGGGGGCTCGCTCAGACGTGCGAGATCGCGGTTGTTTTCCTTCGGGTGCTGCTGTGTGCCCTGGGTGGCGGCTCCTCTTCCCCGGTGGGTGGTGGGTGCGCGGGGCTCTGCCCGGTCCCGTGGTTGGTACCTGCGTGGTGCTGCCGGGTTTTGGGGAGCCCTGTCCTGCAGTGCAGGTGACCCGTGACACGGTGACACTGCTTGTGCCCAGGCTGTGTGTGGAGCGGGGCTCCTTCCTCCCGTGCACCCCCAGACGCTGCAGTGCCCTGAGCACGGTGCAATGTGAGTGTTTGCGGCTCTGGAAATCACAGGTTTTCTGCCGCTCCCAACGCCCGAAGCAAACCCAGCTGCACCGAGCAAGGTCTTGTGTGGTGGGTGAGGAGAAGCGCTGCAAAGCCGGGTTTGCTCCCCAGCAGGCTTTCCTGGAACGCGCCCGCGACCTAATGATGTGAATAATTCAACTCGTCTGTTGTAGCGGGTTCTTGGGCCATCATTTATAAATGAATCTCCGGCGTTAGGAGCGGCCTGTTCTGGAGCTTTCCTCTGTGCTCTGGTTTCGGAGCTGTTTTTCTCTGGCAGACACACCCTGGTTCCCGCAAGCCAAGCGGGAGCTGGTTCGGTGGTGCCGGGGTGATGCTGCTGGGACGGCGAGGGCTGGGCTGTCCCCTCGCCATGGCTCTGCTGTCCCTGGTGTCCCCGTCCCCCGGCTGGGGAGGCACCGGGGGGTGTTTGCGTGGCCGGTGCTGCCCCGGCACAGCGCGGTGCTGTCCGTGCCACCGTGTCACCCTGCCAGCAGCACTGAGTCACCCTGCGCGCAGAGCTGTGGCTGGGCTGGGGCAGCTCGAGCCCTGCAAACATTTGCTTTTCCCTCAGCCTCTTTCAATTTGCGGTGCTCGGGGCACAAAAGGGGAATTTTTCTTTCTGCTGTGTCTGGAGGGGAACGTCAGTGGGAAAGCTGCGGTGACAGGTCCCGCTGGCAGAAGGTGCTGCCACGTAAACCACCCACGAGCTGCAGGTTGTGAGGGTTTCTAGGTCGTGTTTATGGGCCCGAGCTGCTGCCGTGGGTGCTGGTTGGGCTGAGCTGCCCGTGTCACCCGCGGTCACCACAGCCGGGGTCACCGGGACCGGCTCTTTTGGAGGAAGGTGCCAGAGGTGCCCAGGTGACGGTGCCACCGGTGCTGCTGTGGCCACTGGGCAGGATGTGGAGCAGCCGGTTTGGAAGCCTATTTGTACCGTTTTCTCTCTTTTCCTCCCTGTAAGAAGTGTTTCTTTAGGCAGCAATGCTGCTCTGATCGCAGACGGCTTCTCTTGCTCCGAGGGGTGTCTGTTCATAACAGCACAGCTTTGCTGTAGATCTCTTGCAGATACGGACGGGCTGTTCCTCCGAGCAGTGGGATAGAGGCAGAGCTGAACTTCCACGTTATCTCCGCTCTGAAATCTGGGCTGCTGGGTTTAATTAAACCTCCCTTGGTGCTTAGTCAGAGCCACTTGTCCTGTGCTTTCGGAGGCAGGTGTTGCTTCTAACCTCACCGTTTGGGTGCTCGGCTCGGGGTCCCCGATGGTCATCGGGGTTCCAGGGAGCGTGCAGGGTGCTCTCCGAGACCAGGACCTCTGGGGAAACGGTCTAACAGAGGGTTCTCTCTGCTGTTGGGAATGACTTACCTGCTCATCTTCTGGGAGCTTGCAAAGCCAAATAAAACCAGAATTGATTAAAAAAGCTGCTGTACCACTGCCAAGCCAGGAGGACACGGGACAGGGATGTCCAGGTGACCTTGAGGAGGACACTATGGGATTCAGAGCGTTGATTCAGGATTTGCCTTCACCGCGGATGCTCTGTCTGGCCTGGGGAGCCGGTGCGAGCCTGGGCCCGTGGTCCTGGCTGGGATGTGCTGGGAGCATCGCGGCTGCAGAGCAAAACCCCCTTTAACACGGCTCAAACCGACCGCGTCTGGTGCACGGGTGTCCCTGGGGCGAAGGGGACCTGTGCGGCTCGTCGCTGTGGATCGGAGGAGCTCGGCTCCTTCCAGCCCGCTGCCTCCGCTCGGGTGTCTGAGTATTTAGCTTCTCTCTGCCTCAGTTCCCTCTCTGGAAATCGCGGATAATAGAGGGTTTTGTATGAGAAAGCCTCCGAGGTGATGTGTTTCCATGGAGACAAGGCTTCGCTTGCTTGGGCATCTGATGTGGGATTCTGGCTTTTCTCTTAAGTCTTGATATTCTTAAGTAAGGCCTTTTTTTCAGATGTTCTGTGTTATCTCAGTGTTATCCTGGAGGTGCTGTGCTCAGACATCACAAACACCACACAAGCCCAGGCAGCCTCGCAGGGCTATTCCTCTGACCGGGTCGCAGTTTGATTTCTTCTTCTGTCCCAGGTGAAGCAGAAAATCATAAAGACACCCTTTAAACTGCACCAGGCACATCTAATATTGAATATTCCCTTTCAGTGCTGCTTAAAACAGCATCAGTAATTCACACGGGTCTATTGAGCCTGGTTCCTGTTGTTGGAGCCTTAATGAAGTCAAGCTAAAAAGTTTGGCAGGGAAGGTGTCCCGCCAGTCTCTCACTGTCCGCTTTTATTCCCGTCCTGCCGAGGGGATGTCCTTGGCCGTGAGCGGTTGGGTTTTCTGATCTGAGCACCGTTAAAGCGCCGTTTCCCCCGAACCTGCCGTTCTCATCCCGGTGATCGCTCAGGAGTGTGACCAGATGTTGCTGTTGCAGCGGGGGAGACGAGAGGGGTTTAATTGTAACCCAGACGCGGATGCTCCCTGTGCCAGGACTCTTCTGGTTTCCCTGGGCTCCAACTGTGCTTGGGGATGAAGGTCACTGTCCTCTTTATTCAGTATTTGCAGAAGAGAAGCTCCTGCGTGGCTCTGGATCTGCGTGGCTTTTCCATTGGCACGAGGGGACAGACATGGATTCGGGCATTTTCCATGACACAAGACAGTGGGGCTTGAGCTGGGGTTTGTCTCCGGTGATGCTGATGGATCCTAGGGAAGGTATTTTGCTCCCCACAACCTGGGATGCTTTAGATCTGCAGCCGCCTTCAGTGCGATGGTTCCTCCCCCATCAACTGCAGCTCGTTTTCTGGAGAGCTGCTGGATGTACGGTGTTGTTGGATCTTGGCTCTGGAGCACGAAGTCTCTGCAGAAATGTTCAAACCCCGTTTGGCAGGAGCCGCGTGTGGCGGTGCCAGCGAGCTGCGGGTCCCCGCTCCCAGCTGTGCTGGTGCTTTGTGCAGAAAATCGTACCCGCTGCCCAACAGGCTTCGTGTTTTCTGGGTCTGAGGAGAGCCCGGGCAGACGTTTTCTCCTTTATTCGTGCCCTGGACACCAGCCTGCCCGGTAACACTGGTGGGCTTGGGTTCCTGTCCCTGCCTGGATGACTATTGTAAATTTTTTTTGTTATTTAAATCAGGTCGCTGGCAGAAATCCTCATCCTTTTCTTAGTCCTGATCACCTGATAAGGGATGCTGCTGCACCAGGGGGCTCTGACCCTGAACAGGGTGGGCAGGAGGTAGAAGCCTTGAGCCGAACCTTGGCTGCGCCCAGGCAAGCCCACGTTGCTAAACCCACATTGCTAAAGCCAGGCCTGAGCTCAGAGCTGGGCTGAGGGGAGCCGGGGTGGCTGCTGCAGCGGTGACTCTCGGCTCCCCCACCAAGTCGGTTCTTGGGGGTTCCTCTGCATACGAGGTACAGGAATAAATGGCTTTTCCTTCCCAAGCGGGTGGAGCTGGCAGGTGCAGCCCCGCAGTTTGCTCCTCCAGCTGGGGTGGCTTCAAGCCCTGTCACCTCCTTCCCCCGGAGTCCCCGTGCAGTAAAGCTGGTGGGAGCTTTGGTGATGGGATCTGGAGGCTGAGCCGTGTCAAGCCTCTGTTTTCCATGGGAAAATGATATCTTAACATAAGATGACAATGTAATTCTGCAAAGCTTTTTCCTGTTGCTTGTGTTTCCACATTGGGGCGCGTGGTTGTTTTTTAAAGGAGGTGGCATATGAAATATGAAGTTTGACAGCCTGGCTCCGCCTGACGTGACAGCCTGCTTTCTTCTTACTCACAGCGAGCTGGGATTTGCACAATTCTCCGGGGACCGGTGTCTACAGCAACGGGCATCTCATTCCTTCGTTAAAAATAATTTAAAATGTAATAGTTTGTTACGCGCTTCTTTTCCGCGGGTGAACGCTCGTGCCGTGGGAGTGAGCGGAGCAGCATCTCTTCTGAGCATCCTGCGAACGGGACTCCGGGGGATGCTCGGGGGGGTTGCTGGGCCGTTTTCCCCCTGCGTCCCTCCCGCTGCTGTGTCCGGGCTGGACCCCGGTCCCGCAGCCCTTTCTCTGCTGGAACCTCCCCTTTGCGGGGCTTCCCTGCTGCCGCTTCTCCTTCCCAAAGCCTGACGCAGGTTTCTGCTGAGCTGGCCCAGCCGAGCTCCCGCGGAGCTGAGCGGCCCCTGCTGAGAACATCGTGCTGGGCTCATGACTTTTTAATTAATCCAGCCCAGTACGTCAGGCAGCGGAGGGGAGGAAGAGATAAGGTGATAAAATGTATGTTAATATTATGTTCTTTAGTATCAGCTTGTGAAACCGGTGCTGCGCTTGGCTTTCTGCACTGGGTAACGCCCCGAGCAACCGGCTCTGAGCAGGGCTGGGCTGGAGATCCCCACAAGTCCCAAAGTCTGTTTTTTCTATGTTTTTTTGGGTAGCTCTTCCTTCTCCTTTTCTGCTAAGAAGCAAGCAATGGAAATAAAAAAAAAAAACAAAAAAAACCCAAAAAAACCCTCCAAAAAAACCCCACTCTGCTGCTCCAGAGGTTTATTTTGGTGGTGCAAGCGTGCTGGTGAACGCTGCGGTGGGATTTGGCAGATTTGGCAGTGCCGGTCTGGGGTGAGGCGCTGGGCAGGAGCGGCCCAGGTGCTGCTCTGTGCGGCAGCAGAGGATTCGCAAAGGCCTTGGACTGGTAGCGAGGTGGGGGCCTTGGCAGGGGAACCCCAGCAGGCGTGGAGCGGCGTGCAGAGCCCTGGGCTGCCCTGGAAATGGCGCTTTGGCTCCAGGCGTTAGCCGATATTTATTATTTTCCTGCGTGAGACTGAGGTTGTGTTTCCTGGACGGATTTGGTTCACCCTGGCATAGGGGTGATGGACCTGTTCTCGTGTCAGAACCCCGAGGGGAGGGCGGTTTCCCCGTTCCTGTTTGCAGGGCTGTTTTGGCTGTGCTAACCCCCCAGAAAGTCACCCTAACGAGCTCGTGTGGTTCGTTTGCTGCCTTGGACTTTTGAGCCCAGAAAAAGCACCCTTGGTGAAAACGGGGGAAAACCCCCTCGTTCTCCATCCTTTGGCGATTTGTTCCGTCGGAATGCGGGTTCTGGTGGCTCTGCTGGGTGACAGTGGGGACACGGCAGGGGTGCCCGTGGCTGGAGGATGAGTTCCTGGCGGTGCTGCCGGCGCCGGGTCCTGGCGGCTCCGGTGTGTCCGTGGTTCTCACCGCTGCCCCTCTGTTCCCAGGTGATGCTGGCCGCATCCTACTGGTCCCTCCTGGCCCCGGCCATCGACCTGGCCGAGGAGTCCGGCGCCTTCGGAGCCTTCGCCTTCTTCCCGGTGGCCGCGGGCTTCGCTCTGGGAGCAGCTTTCGTGTACTTGGCCGACCTGCTCATCCCGGCGCTGGTAAGTGGCCGTTCCCGGGCTCTCCCTTCGCCTCTGCTGTGACAGAAGCCGCACACAGATCAGTTTCTATCACAGATTTAATGAAACCGTGTTTTCTCCAGCACCCCGGGTGGCTCTGCCAATGATGAATGCAGCTTTAGGCCGTCTGAGCTCTTTTTTCTTCTTTTATTTTTTTTTTTTTTCCCTTCACGCTTCTGCTTTTCTTCTTTTCGCTGGCAACACTTTGCGAACAGTTCAGGTGTGACCTTCTGTTTCAGCCCAGGGGTTTAATTTGCGGAGCTGCCAACCTTCTAAGCATTTCAAAATTGAATGAACCATCCTGCTGTCTGAGGGTATTATTAAAAAAAATAAGTAAATTGGAAGCTCTTGGATTTTTACAGCTGAAAACACAAGAATGGCTCAGTCGGTAAAGAGATTTTTCAAAAACTTCCAGAAAGCTTTTAACTTTTTAAGAATTTATTTTAGCGTAAGGGAGGATTATGTGCGGGTGTGAGTCAGGAGTGTGAGCCGTGCAGCTGGTAACCCCGTGGCCAGGGGAACCCGCAGCATCAGCCTTCCCCTCCCCGCTGCTTCCTGAGCCCCTCGTAACAGGTACAGTCAAACGCACCCTCAGCTATGGAGAGAATTCCTTGATATTCCGGTGTGTCGCTTCCAGCGCAAACGGACACGTTAAAGAACAAAGAAATGAAATTACAGTGGTGTCAGGTGGCTGGAAACCTGCTCTCTGTGCTCTCCCTGCCCGCCCTGCCCCTCCTCGGGCTCCCAAGCTCTTTGCGGGTTGTTTTGGGGCCGGGGCTGCTGTGGGGCAGCTGGAGCTCTTGCCATGCAACACGGAGTTTTCCTTCTGCTCTCGGCGACCCCGCTGGCCGTGGCTGCCAACACCCTTGTTCCGAGGTGCCGGTGGGGCCCGGGTTGTGTTTAATCAGCTGCCCGAAGCCGCCGTTTCCCAACAGGGTCGGTAAACAGTTGGGCCACAAAACCCGCTTCTTCCTGCTGGCCGCGTTGTGAAACGGGAGCGTGCGGAGGGGACGGGAGGGTCGGGGAAGCGCAGCTCTTGTGTTGCAGAGTGCAGGATGAAGTGGGGACAAGGGCGGCCAGCGCGGTGGGCAGGGTGACAGTCTTGCAGGGAGCAGCACAATACGTATATATAAAAACAATTATATCTTGCTGGAAATCCAGTTCAAACACCGATGGGAGAGGAGCAGTTGCCTCCTCTGGCCTGACCCAGCTGTTTGCACCGTGCGGGAGAGGTTTCGCCATTGGGACAGCTGGGGCTGGGGGCCGTGTCCCCGCGCTGGGGGCCGTGTCCCCACGCTGGGTGTCCCCTCCAGCCGCACAGGGACACCTTCCACCAGCCCAGGTCGCTCCAGACCCCGTCCAGCCCCATCTTGGACACTGCCCGGGATGGGGCATCACAGCTTCCCTGGGCAGGCAGTGCCAGGGCCTCACCGCCCTCCTGGGGAAGAGTTTCTTCCTTATATTTCATCTAAATCTCCCCTCTTTCAGTTTGAAGGTGTCACGCCTTGTCCTATGGCTACATTCCTTTGTAAAAAGTTCCTCTCCAGCTTTCTTGTAGGCTCCTCATCCTCAGGGCTCTTCTGGTAGAGAAATTTGCCTCACGATGCGTCTCCCTTCCCTTGAAGCCCAGACTTCTCTCCCAGGAGCCAGTGCTGCTCAGACAAGGGTTAAGCCATTGCACTTCACTTCCAACAAGTCTTCCTTCTTTCTAAATCTGTTAAAATCTCAGGGTTGGGTTTTTTTCCTCCCTCACTTACAGGGCTGCAGGTGAGAGCGTGGGGCGCGCTGTCCCCGGGCGGGACGCAGGCTCTGGTTTTGGCAGCCGCTCTTTGCACCGAGAGCTCGCTCTCCACCTGGCGCTCCTCCAGGCTGGGTTTGCTGGATAGCAACAGGTAGTAAAAGCTTTTAATGGCCCCTTATGGCCCCAGCCCCGCTCCCCGGGGTCGCAGCAAAGCCTCGCTCGGGCTGCAGCCCCGCGGGGACTCGGTGGCTCCGCCAGGACCCGAGTGTTTGCTCAGCAGAGCTGGGACCGGCGGGGGGGTTAAACCTGCAAGGCAAACTGGCTAACGACGCTGAACAGCTGTAGTCATTACATTCCTTGCGAAAGGCAGATTTAACCTATTACGTCTTTATCTTTTGCCGTTTCCCCGTCATTACATTCCTTGCGAAAGGCAGATTTAACCTATTACGTCTTTATCTTTTGCCGTTTCCCCGTGTGAAGCCTGTGCCGTGTTTGTTCATCCTTTAGCGGAGCTGATGGGGGAGATGCTGACCTGGAGCGTTTGCTGGGGCTGGGGCAGGACGGCAAACCCAACGGGGCGTTCGGGAGCGAGAGCATTGCTGAGCAGACCTCAGGTGCTTTTAATAATAGGGGCTGTAGTTTCTGGAATATCTGAACGTGCTAACGAGCAGTCTGCCTGTCTCTTCCCTCCCTGTCCCCAGTGATGCTGCAACAGGTTTCTTTCTTTTTAAATGAGCTGTTTTTTTAAATGAGAACTTGATTTTCAACTGGTATTTGAGGAGGCTTCTGCATGGAGAGGGGCAGGGGTGTATGAGATGTTATTGCCTTTACTAAAAAGGTCTGGGGATGCAGGTCTTTGATGCCAAGACCCAAAACCTTTGAGGAAGAGTTTGCTTAAAAATCCTGCTCAGCGCAGTAGGTCCCCGAGTAGATATTTTGGATCTGCAATAATGCATAAAGATGCTGGAATTAAGTAGTATTATTCTCATCCTTCAAATCTGTCTTGCAGCTCCGCTGACTCGCTGGGTTTGGTCAGAGTGTGATGTTTTATTGAGTTTCTTGGTCTGGCCGCCCTTTTCCTGGAGGAATCCCGGGGGAGTCCAGGGGATGCACCAGCCCTGGCTCTGCTTTCCAGACACCCCCAGGTGCTGCTGCCCCTCAGTTCCTACACATATGTGTGTTGCCTTTGGGAGCTGCCGGATCCCCAGGACCTCTCCCTTGGGTGCTGCAGGCAGGGCCCGGGGTGGGTTTTGGGTGGGATGTTGGAGCCGGGGTTTGCAGAACCCCCTTTCTCCTGCCTTTTCCAGATCATTGCCCTGAAACGCTCCTCCCAGCAAGCGGGAATTCCCAGCTGGTGGGACTGGGAAGGTGGCCCGGGCAGGGAAGAGGGGAAGGCAAGCTGGCCGGAGCGGATCACAACCCCCGTGGGTCGTACCTGCCCGCATCCGCGCTGCTGTTAACCGCGTTGTTCTTTCCGCTCCCCGGCTGTGTGATATCCTCTTGGATATCTCTGCCATCATTGCGCTAAATAGGATAATGAGGCTTAATCAGCTTCATCTCTTCTACCTCCAGGCTTCGTTTTGCTCTGAAACATCTGTCCGCACACACACAGCAGCTCTGCGGCCCCCATGGGGGTCTCGGGACCCGCTGGTGCTGCGGGGTCCGGGGCAGCCCCGGGAGAGCCGGTGGGTGTGCGGGGCACGGAGAGCAGGGCACGTGCTGCAGGGCACCAGGAGTTAATGTAGAACCCAGGGAGGGAGCCGAGGGGCCGTTACTCAGTTATAACGAGGAGCCTGCCAATACTTCTGCTGTAAAAGATGATGGGGGGTGGGAGGCTGTAATTCTCTCCTGGAAATACCATCTCCATCGGATTTATTTTTCTTGTCAGTTAGATTCAGGGTTGGTTTCCGTGTGTGGTTGTTGGGTTTTTTTTTATTTTTTTTCTCCAAGTACAGAGTAAATCAATAAAGCCACATGTGATGGGTGGACCGTTCCTTAGATTTAAAACAAATAGTAGCTAAAGTGCCTTTTAAAAACCTTTCGCCTGGGTCGGTGTGTGCTCCGTGCTGGCCCCTTGTGCTGCGGGAAGGACCCATGCAGATAAAAGCCCTGCCCGGGGCCTGGGGCTTCTTTTTCGCACCTGTTCTGAAATATTTTGGGCTGTGGTTTGCAGCTGCATAGTGGTTTTCATGAGCAGGCTGAGGATCTTCACGTGGGATGGATGAGTGGAGCATGTGTGGATGCTCGTAGTAGGAGCTGGATCCCGTTAACCCTCTCAAAACGTAACTGCGTTGTGCCTCTGCCCTTTTCTATTTTTGCAAATCGAGGCTTGCAGGCTTTTTTGGGATATAGTCTGGGACTGCGCATTTTGCACAGTGAATTTTAGGCTATTTTTGTCGAGAATCCTTGGGAAGGATTTGAGAACTTGATAAACAGATATCTGAAGGATACTCTCCTGGTTAATAATGATGGTGCCTGTCGTTTGGCTCAGAATGTGCCTGGAGGATGTATATTTTGCTTTCTAAATCTGTGCGAGTCACGTAGTAGGGAAAAGCTGGGAACAGCGCGGGGCTGGGGAAGCACGGGAGGGGGAGGAGAGGCCGTGGCGCCCGCTCCAGCCGTAGCTGCACGTTATTTAAAATCCCCATTTCCTTCTCAGGGCTTCCCAGAGCCGGTTAGCCCATGGGAAGCACCTTTTGGGGGCACCAGGCAGTGGTTCCCACCGTAGCCGGTGTCTGGGGGTGGCAGGGTGGCACCGCGGGGGCAGTTCGAGGGTGCTGGTGATCTGCCCAGCGAAGATGAAACGCGTTTAATATTCTCTTGCCTGATCTGCATGGAGCTGGATTTGATGGGTTAGTTATTTCAGGAGGCAGTAAAAACGTGCTGGGTCTCGTCGCTGGTGTTAATTTATAATTGGAATAAAGGTTCCTCTTATGCAATTTGCTAATTCCTCCGAGACGTGCCCGTCACAAGGTCTCATTCTTAATGTGCTTTTTCCTGTTCATCTGTGACTCCTAGAAAGTTAATTAGCTGCACATCCTCATTGCCGTAGTAGGTAGAGGCTTCTTCGATTCGAGCGGCAGCCCAGGGACATGCCTGTGTGTGGAAAACGTGTATTTTCTGGCTTATTACATTTCTGAGTGTGGGACCGGAACAGTGCGTGGAGCAGCCCGGGGACCCGGGCGCGGTGGCGCGGGTGGCATCTCCTCATCTCTGCCACCCGCCCCGGCGGATCCGCCCCGCGCCAAACCCGCCCGGACCGGGGCTTTCCCTGCGCCGGGGCTGCCGCGGCCCGGCCGGTGAGGGCGGGCAGGGATGGCAGGGACGTGCGTGAGCCGCGGCTCGGCTCCTGCATTCCTGGTTTGCTCTGATTTCCTTTGCTTCGGGGAAGATAAATAGCGGCCCTTCTGTTTGTTGTTTTTTTGAGGCGTTCTGGCCCTTTTCCACTGGCTCTGGATGAAGGATCCAGCTCTGGCTGAGAAAGGGAAACCGTTTTTGGGAGCCTCATTGGGGAACGCAGCAGAACCTTCTGTTGGGAAAGGTCCTTCCCCTTCCAGCCTTACATAGATAGGAGTACCTGGGCATGATTTTTATTAATTATCAAATAAACCGAACCTGCTGCCTCCCACCCTTCCCTGCCTACGTGCCGTGGGTTTAGCGATTGAAATCCAGTTGTTGCTAGATAGGGTGAAATTGCAACACTGATTTTTTGAAAAGCATTTTGTTTTACTAATGGAGGTAGAGAGTTATTTACTTCCAAAGTGCAATTTGTCAGCTGCTCTTAATTATAATCTCTGTCTTATTATGCATTAAGCATTTAAAAAAAAAAAAAAACAACACATTACATTTGAAGCCCCAAAACTAGAACTAAAGAGCAGAGATGCTTTGAATCCAAGTCGGGGCTCGGTTCCCCTCCCACCCCGATAGGTTTGTGGGGTCGATCACAAACTGACGGCGGGTGAAATCCGGAGCGGTTTGACGGCTGCGGGTTTGCACGGGGAGCTGGGAGGTGAAAAAATCCCCCTGTAAAGAAGCAGAGACTGAGAAAACCTGGCTTAATTCTTTGTTCAGCGAGTTCCTGCGCTAGACACACATTTCTCCGCTGTTCCCCATGCCCGCGACAAAGCCCCGATTCCCCCGCCGGTTTCCTTGTGCGGGTATTATGGGCTGATAAGGCTGGTAGTGGAACGCGTGGCTTTTCTCTCCTCCACAGCTCAGCCTCTGCTGATTGAATTTCAATTGCTGTTAGACGCCTGGCTCGGAATTGTCAAAGAGGGTAAATTTTCCAAAAGGAAGCGTGTGCTGGAATAGCAGATGGTGCCGTACCTGCCAGCAGCGTGGCTGGGGGGTTCTGTGGGACCCTGGGCAGCGTCAGACCTTTTTTGCTGATTTAATTTGGGCGTTATTTTCATATTTTTAAGTTTTAGTGGTAGAGCGTGCAGCAAGAGAGCAGGGTGTGCGCGCTGAGCCGCCGCTCGCAGCCGAGAGTGGGGCAGAGGGGACGCGGGTGCCCGAGCTCCCCGCGGTCACCCCGTGTTTCAGGTCGGACGGCTCTGACAGCTGGTGGTGGTGCCAGAGGAACTTGCAGCGGCTGTCCGGGCCGCAGCGATGCTCTGCACCCGCATCCCGGCGAGGCTGCCGTGTCGGGAACCCTGGGCCTCCCTTTGCTGTCACCACGGTGCCGGTTCATGGCAAAGAGCCCGAGGTGGCATCTCCTGTGAGACTCGCTCCTGTAGCATCCGCGCTCTTACTCGGAGCAGCTGGCTGAGATCCCGTTCGTCCGTGGGCACGCCGAGCGCCAAGGGTGGTTCCTCGGCTGTTTGATCTTAAAACCTGCCTTTGAATTCGCTCGTAGCGTAACCCCAAATTAATGCCCCCGCTGTGAAAAGCAAACCTGCCATTAAACTGACAGCGAAGCAGCGAGCGCGGCTGGGCGGGGAGCGTCAGGGAGAGGAAAGCTGCCTTCCTGGGGATGGCGGAGAGCGGAGCTGCGCGGATCTGGAGCTGCAGCTCGGTGCCAACGCGCTCTCGGGGGAACCTCTGGCTCGCCCACGCTGCCTTCATGCTGCTGTCTGCTTCCAAGACGAGCTGGAACGACTCAGATTTGTGCCCCTCATGTTGCGCTTTGGTGCAAACGGCTTCTTGCGGCGCTGGGCAGCTTGTAGGTGCTGCTGGTGAGTGGTGTAAACCAGACGTTTGCTCTTAATTCAGTGGAACATCGTGCCTTATTAATAGGCTGGCACCTGCTGGAGGGGGGCATGAGGCCGAAGAACTGGGGAGAAAAGGGCTTGTTTGTTCCTTGCTGGCGCTTGGGCCCCACGGGGATCTTTGCTCTCACACCACTCTGCTCTGGGCGCGTGTCCGTGTCCCCGGCCCCGCTGTCCCGGGGGGCGTTGGGATGTTCTGCGCTCGGGGTGTGAAAACCTTCGTGGTGTGTTTCGCTGTCTCCCCCCATCATACTCTAATTATCGGTGAGCTGGTGAAAGTGATGTGACTTTAATCTTGTGTCTGCAGCCTTCCCAGCTAATGCAAACTGAAAAACTGCCTGGGTGAGTCTCCTCTTTCCGTTTCGGGCTCTCTGCAGGCTTGGGAAGGCGTCTGGCTCTTGGTTTACATTTCATATGCATTTTTTAAGGCCTGTCAAGATTTTATAGGCGAGGTACATCTGACACAAATAGATGCTGTGAGGGCTGATTTAGGAGCCTGATTTCTGGGCTTTAGGTTGTCTTGGTTGGAGTCCAGCACCCAGACACGTGAGAGCCCAGGCCGAGCCCCTGGGTTCCCTCCAACCAGCCCCTTCCCCGGCCCAAAATGCAGCTGCTCCCCATGGAACAGACCTGGATTTACCAGCCTGAGCTTCCCAAGGAAGGGAGATGGGTGGTTAGCTTCTCGGTGGCGGCAATCAGGAGGTGCCTTGTCCCTTATTACACCTCTTTTCTGTAATGAATTAACAAATTAATTGCGCTAGCGGAAGGGAATGAAGGGCCTCTCCTGCGGATTCCGCGCGCCGTGCTTCAGGAAGGTGTTTGAGGCTCCTGCAGACGAGGAGTTGGCGTCTCTCTTGGGCTTTGGTGCTATTTTGGTAATTACAGGATGTGTAAGAAGCAGAGAGGAGGAAAAAGAGCAGGAGCTGTGGCCTTGGGAATGAGCTGGCTGTGTCTCCGGGGACTGGGATGCTCGGGGGATGCGGGAGACGGGGCTGCACCTCAGCAACGCCGCTGCTCCATCGCCTGCCAGGGCTGCTGCACGTCGCACGGCCAATTACGGCTCTAAAGGAAGCTGTGTTTTAATGTAACGTAATTAGGCAGCGCTGGCGTGGTGGGGCTGGCGGCTGAAGGGGTGATGGATCGCTGGCTGGGCCCTGCTGCATCCTCCGGTCCCTCCGGGGCTCCTGACATCCCACCCCTGCCCGCTTTGTTGGCCCTTTCCCATTAATTCAATCTGCACTGATAGCAAATCATTACCGAGGAGTATATTGTGTAAAAATGAGCTGTTAATTGAAGTTTTGTTTGCTTTTTCTCTTACCCTTGCAAAAAGCCTTGCATAATAAAGGGCTGTAAAAATACATGTTGCCATGCTACAAATACACGAGGTGGGAAGGGGGCAGGGAGAGAGAAAAGAGGTGAAGCCGGTCTCCATTAGGCTTTAATAAACATGTGGAGAAAAAGCTCTTGTTAATCCCATCTGAGGCTTAAAGGTTTATTGCTAGCAATTAAAATCTCATATTGTAGTGCTGACTTGATGCCACAAACCTCTCAGCCGTGTCCTGCTGACGAGCCGCGGGCGTCGGGGTGACGGTGAAGTGTGGGGCAGTCCCGAGGGAAATATCCCTTAGGGAGATTTTCCTTACAAAAATACGCCTTGGGAAAATATCCCTTAGGATCTGGCTGTGAGCTTGGCTGTAACGGGCAAGTTCCCTCCCAGCAAACACTGGGCAGTACATCTGCATCCTAACTGGTTTTGGTGGGCAGCGCTTCTGTGCTCAAATAGTCCGCTTGGAGCAAGCGGTCCTTTGAAAACCAAATGTACCGCTTGTGTTTTGAGGTTTCTCGGAGCTTCCTGGCAGACAGGAGGTTGGTGACATGAGACCCATCTCCTGCTGCTGCTGCGGTGGGTTGTGTTTGTTTAATCAGACGTTTGGTTTTTTTTGCAAGGTTGCATGGCATAAACATTCCCCTGCTTTTGTTTTTGTTATGGCAAAGGTTACAAAAACGACCTCCTTTCTGCCTTTTGAAACATCGCTGTTGCAAAACATCACGTTTTATAACAAACCTCCTGGGTTTCCCGAGGGGCCTGGGAATTGCGCCCGCGTTCCGCGCTCCCCCGGCTGCCGCCTTCCCGCACCGGGCGCCAGCAACGTTCCTGCTGGGTTTCTGCTGCCTCCTGGAAAGGCCGAAACCCCAAACGTGCCAATGAGAAGAGTCCTTACGTTTGCTTTTTGATATCAAGGGTACCTTGGCCCAAAAGGTGGCTCTGCCAGCGGCGATGCTCTCGGGGGTACCACAGCATCTTCTGATCCCAACGGCTGTGTCTGGGGATGCGGGATGTGTTTTCCTTCCTCTCGGAGGGCAAGTTTGGTGTGTTGGACGGTTTGGGTTGCTTTTTTGATGAATTTGCCTCCCTGTGGTTGCCAGACTTGGTGTTTCTGGATGTGCTCGGTGTGGTCGGGCTGTGGGGAAGCTGCAGGTCTGGGCATGGCCAAGGGGCTCCCGTCAGCCGCTGTGGGGTGAAGCGGCTCCCGGGGTGACCCCGCGGCCAGGGCTGCTCCAGGGTCACCCCCAGGACACCCCGGCTGTCCCCACGCTCCTGGTGACTCAGACAGGAGGTGATTTATTCCCCCTGCCCTCGCAGCCCATCAGCAGAGGCTGGTGATTAAAGCTGCTGTTTGCAATTTTCAAGAATTATGAGTTATCGAAGTGGCTGATGATTAGCAGTGAATAAAATATACTTGCAATAATATTACATTAGTTACAGATAAACTGATACCAGCCTTCCTTAATATTCACTTAAGCTTCCCTGTTTGCAGTGATTAGGGGAAGGCTCTGGTGTTGCGTTGCTGCCAGCTGCCCTGTCAGGACGAGAAAAGCCCCCCAGCCTGATGTGATCTGCTCGCAAGATGCTGCTGGAGCAGCTCTGCCGCGAAAACACGGAGATTTTTGTCTACGGATGAACGTTTTCCTCCCAATTCCCGCCGCAGCGCTGCCATAGCTACAAGCTCCTGCCTGCTGGGCCGGGGGAGGACGCGGGGCTGGAGGAGCCAGATGGAAGATGCTCGGTGTGGGGATGGGGAGCCCCTGGGCCTCCCCCCACGCCTGCTGCTGCGGCTCTGGAAAAGTATCGGTGGTCCTGGGGCTGGTGTGGGGGGCAGGATCGGGCCCTTGGGGGTCTGTTCCTGCTGGGGAAATCGGGTTTAATGAGGATGCTCTCGTGTGAAGCAATTACCGGATCGATTGTTTGGCTCCTGGGTTGAAACTCTGCTTTGCTCCTGCCTGGGGCCATGTGAGCCATTGTTGGCAGATTTCTGTCCGTCCTCTCATCCATCCATCCATCCATCCATCCATCCATCCATCCATCCAAGGGGTGATGGTTTTTAAACTAAATGAGGGGAGATTAACGTAGACGTGAGGAAGAAATTGTTGTCCCTGAGGGTGGCGAGAGCCTGGCCCAGGTTCCCAGAGAGGTGGTGGATGAACCATCCCTGGAGACATCCCAGGCCAGGCTGGATGGGCTCTGAGCAACCTGAGCTGGTGGAGATGTCCCTGTCATGGCAGGGGGGCACTGGGGAGCTGGAAGGTCCCTTCAACACAAACCATCCTGTGATTCTATGATCCTCGCTGGTGGGCGAAGCATCTGCTGCCACCAGTGTCGTGGTGGGACGAGGTATTTGGGACCTGGCTGTTGGGCTGAGGGCTTGGGTTGCGTTTGTGGACCTGAGAGCTGCTGATGCCCCCCAGCTCGTGAGATGCTTCCCACCTGCTCACCTTGGCCGTTTCTCGTCTCTGGTGCCCTTTGTCTTCTCCTGCCGCTGCATTTGGCAGCACTTTGAGGCTTCGGAGCCCAGTTCTGACCACAGCATCTGGTTGCGCATGCTGTGGTTTAGGTTTTATGAAATTTCATGCAATTGAACTCTGGAGGGAAAATGGAAGAAATGCATTTCGCAGCGTGACAGGCAGCGCTGACCCTGCTCTCGTTAGCAAGCCCAGAAAGAATTGCCATGGAGGTGCCTTTCTGTCTGCCCTGCCAATTACTGCTGCTCCCTTGTTAGCAATCTCCAAATTAAAATGCAAACCAAGATGTTCCTGAAACACTTGGAGACCCTTAAACTTTCATATGAAAATGAACTCAGCTTTCCATCTTCCTTACGCGGGGTTTTATTGACAAGGGGTTGGGTTTACTCGCTGTTGCTCTGGCAGCCGGAGCATTGATCTGGGGCATGCTGGGTGTCCCCAGGTTTATTCCTAATTTATGAGGGCACAGTGTGTCTGGTCTAAGGGGTTTGAGTGCTGCTGGTGGGACCCACTTGTGACCCCAAGCAGCTGAACTGGGATGTGCTGGGGCCTGGGGCTGCCGGGCACCGTGGGAAGAGAAACAAGGGAGATTCGCTTGTGTCCCCGAGCTGCATGGGGACATCGGAGGCCATTAATCATAAATGTGACTGCGCCCACTTCACGGCTGAGAAGGGCCTTTTTCTAGTGCATGGAGTATTTAAGGTTGCACTTGAGTTATTGATTTCAGTATTTCAAGTGGGGGATTGACAGCGATCCCGGGCTTTGAGAGGAGCTGCAATTCAAGTCTGTGTGTGTGCCTGCAAGCTGCTTCCCTTAACCCATCCCTTCAGTATTGACCCAACCCATGCTTTTCTTTCCCCCAGAAGAGGCGGGGGACGCAGTGGTTTGGGGATGCTGTGCTGGGGCAAGGTGGAGCTGTCTGGCTGTTTTTGGTTGGGATTCCTGCCGACATCCCGGCTTCTGGCAGCACAAACCCCGCAGCCTTTACACCCCATCCTGTTGCGGTGATTTCTGCCGTTAGCTGGTGTGTGATGGTTTTTGTTTCCTGTGGCTTTGCAGAGCCCGTTCCAGGGCATTTGCTGGGTTAAAGCCAGTAAGATGTTGCACGGGGAGAGCAGCATCACCGACCTTCCCAGCCACGCGCCTCCAGATTTGGTACCAAGCGATCCACCCAAAGCCAGACCATCAGGTTTTGTCATCGGGATTCCTTCATTAATTTATTCTCCTTCATTGGTCAGGCGGAGAAGAGCAGATTATTTTTTAAAGGGGTCACTTGCTCTTCATTCCTTTTTATAATTGGATTCGGTTCAGTTAGCAACCTGTGCAAGAGCTCGGCTGGGCAGCGGGGTGCAATCCGAAATCCTCGCTTGTTCTGCAAGGGACCAACTGCCTCCTTCTCCCTGGCTTGGCCTTCGCCCCATGATGCCAGGGAGACGCCGTTGCCACCGGGGCGTATTTCCATAGAGGTTAACTTGGGATTGCTGCAGCTTTTGGGTAACAAAAGCAGAATGTGCCCGTTAGGCGGGTGCTGTGTGGAGCGGGGTGTCTCTCTGCTGTCTGCAGAAATACCTGGTTTTTCTCTCCCGCTTTCCCGTGCGGGGCTGTGACAATCTCCTGCCCCTTCTGTCGTAGCTCTGCGAGCGCCGTGGGGTCTCCCATGTCCCAGAATAGGTTTCCTCCGAGCTCCGCAGGTCTTCCTGTCCAAGTCTCTTGTTGCATCAGGCTTTTTGAAGTAATCAGCCCCCGTGGTTATTTCAGTTAACTCTAATTAGCGGCATGAACTAATTAATGCAGGTTGACTTTCCCCTTCTCATTCTAATGCTTTTTTAACCCACGGACACATTCCAATTAAGGGACTCACACAGCGACCGAACTGAAATGACTCAAAGCAATCACAGTTGGAATAAATCGTGTACTTTCCTGAAGGTCACTAATATTTTTTCAAATTGCCGGCGTTGTGTATGTGTGCCTGCCAACAGAGAGCTGGCCTGACCTTACGATAAGCATCTGAAATATCTTCAAGTGTGTCTTCATTTCGGTGCGGCAGATTGGTGGGTACCACATCGATAGACGTTTGATGTGCTGAGAAGGGTGGCGCAGAAAACAGCCATGGGAGCTTCTCCTCGGGGCTGCAGACCTTGAGGCAAAGTGGTCTTGACCTTGCAAAGACCGGCCGTGTTTGTATCTGCAGCTGTGCAGTGGGAATAGGGGGCGTACACTGATTACCTGCCTATTCATGCCCCTGCAAGGGATTTCTTTGCCCCTCGGTTGGGTTACTGCAGCTCGCACGGTCCTGTGGGCTCTGGCCATGCCCTGGCCTGGGGGGAACCCGCGGATCTTGTGGTGCAGAAGAGTTTCCGCTCTCGGTCTCTTTGTGTGTTATCCGAGTCAGCTCACGATGCTGAGGCTCCCGTCTTTCCTCGCTCTGTCGTCATCTGGGTTTAGCTGGGAATCACTTGTGTTTCTACCTGCTCGTGAGACGGGGTGCGGAGCGGCCGGTGTGGCTGCTGGGCTGGGTCTCCCTCTCCCCGGGGGTTTCAAGGCGAGCATCTTGTGGGTACATCTTGTGATTGCTGGGTTAATGGAGGTGAAAGCGCTCCGATTAAACTGCAGTAGAGAGCAGATAGCAAATACGTGATTAGTATTAATAGCGCTGGTCAGACTATATTATGCAAATGATGGGAGACTAGACAATTTAGTTATTCATCTTTAACCTTTACTTTTGTTTAATGTGACCTTACCCACCCAGGCTCTCGTTACCGGCTCTGGCTGTTCGCTAGAAGTTCATTTATTCAATCCAACAGCTACTCCTGTGCTCCTGGACCTTCCTCCTCGCGGGTGCTCCTGGGGTTCCCAGTCCTGCCAGGGGACGGGGACACGGGGCCCTGGTCCCCCTCTTGGGTAGAGCTGGTTACACCAGGCTGTGCAGCTGCTGCGGCCGTGGGCCGTGCTCCCTTTTCCCAGCTCTGTGGTTACATCTCTAACCTCACATTTTCTCTCCATTTCGTGTTTTCTTTGGGTGGGTTTGAGCAGCCCGGGGACGTCCAGAGACACCAACCTTCCTGCCACTTGTCCAGCACGGTGGGTGAAGGGCTGAAATGGTGTCTGCCAGTTTGTGGAATTGCATTTGTTGCTGTTAATGCACCTGAATTTTGGCTTTCCCTCTTCAGCCTGGTGCTTTTGGCCACAACTCCTCCTCACCCTGCTCTTGATGTTTCTGCTGTAAGTGTACGTTTTAATCTAAACAACTAGGCAGTGTGTAGAGAGAAAGGGAAACCCGAAGGCCGTGTGTCCCTGCAGCTGTGACACGTGCCCCGATCGGCTTCCCGACCACACAGATGCTGGAGCAGCCCCCGGGGATGGAAATGGGAGGAGGCAGACGGGGAGATGTGGGACAAACCTGACGTGTCTCTCTTGCCTTGCAGGGTTTCAGCGGACCCCCCCACGCGGCGTTCGCCTTGAGCTGCGACCAACGAGCGCTGAAAGAGAAATATGAGCCCGACCCTGGCCACGGCCTGGCCTACGAGAGCGAGCTGTCCATCCGGATAGGTAGAGCTGGGCTGCACCCAGGCAAGCATCCTGTCATATACCCACGGCACGGGGCGCGGGGAAAGCCCCCCGCTTAAACTGGCACCTAGACTGTCACGTATGTGATTGAAATTGGATTGGTTTTGACACGTGCATGCAAAGTGCACCTTCCCTTCCCTCTCTGGATCTGTCCTTCTGCTGGCTCCTCTTCCAAGAATCATTACTTGTGCTTCTACTTCAGTTCTCAAAACTGCTTGCACGGCTGTCTGTGCCTGTGAATTATTGATAATTAGATATCTCATTCACCGGGGAAATGAAATCATCAGCTTGGCTTGAGATAAGTTTATTTTCTGCGTGGGCGCGGTGAGCACTAACCCTGCCGAGCGCTGCTGTGTTGAGGGGGCCCCCTGACACCGACCCTCGGTGCCCCCTGACACCGACCCTCGGTGCCCCCGAACCGCAGCCCGGGACTGGCGGTCACGCTGTCGCCCCTCGGCTTGCAGGTTAATAGGATTATAGCTGCCAAAGCGTGGAATAGAATGTCTCGTTGGCAGTTATTTCCTCCTTAAATTGATTTTAAAGAAGTAATTTCTTGGTCGAGGTGGTGGCATCTGGTCAGACATCCCCAGGCGCGGGGTGGCTGTGTGGGACGGGTGGTGGCCACCGCGACCCCCGCTGCGCGGGGACATGTCCAACGAGTCAACACGATTTGCTGTTCCTCTGCTTAACAGCAGCTTCTCAGTAGACAAAGAAAATGTAATTTGGTGAATTAATGCTATTGCTCCTCTGCTTTTCCTTGGTTGGAGAGAAACCGAAATAGCGGTTTGCAATATCTCAAATACAATTGGGAGCAGATTGAGATGAAGAAATGATCCTTCTTTTTGTGAAGAATAGCACTTGCCTCTTAAATCAGGCTCTGTTATTTAACTGCATTGCTTAATTGCATGGTTCATAAAACATTTTGAATCCACGGGGTTTTTCAGGGCTCAAAATACCAGCTTGGATTTTTCCAAAGGGGTGGGAGGGAGTTTTGTGCCAAACTCGATGGGCTTTGGGTCCTGGGTGGCTTTTAGATCCTGGGGCAAGTGCAAGTGTGAAGATGGTTCCAGCCCCCCCGGCTCTAGGGCTGCTGCAGGGGTTTTGATGTTTTTGTAAGGTGGAAAGAGTTTCATTCTATTCTTCAAGAAAACAGGTAGGCAGCCCTGCAATTTTCAGAAACTTCGGCTGCTGAGCCTTTGTGTTTTCATCTTCTCTTAGTTGCAAACAATAACAGTGCAAATGGTTTTGAGAATAGAAAATTTCCATTAGACTTCGTTATTTTTCCTCTCTCTGGGGAAATGGTATTAAGAATCTACAATACATTAATTCTTTTATTTTCTCTTGCTGTATTTTTTTTTGCTTACTGAAATGAACTCGGTATTTTCACAAGACGCCTCACGCCTTCCAAGAAAGCAGCTTCCCCAGCTCTGGGGAACGCTCTGGGAACAGAACGGGTATTTTCAAAGCCTAATGGGTGCTAAGTGGAATATTTCAGACTTAATCACTGTTGAATCATTAACCCTTCCTTCATATTTACATGTTTTAAAATTGCTTAAGCTGTGAAAACAACCAAAAAGAATCCCAAAGCAGCCGGCTGGGGTGTTTTGCAGTTGTTTTTGCTGGCTGGGAACCTGCAGCTCTCCAGGGCCCTGCCCATCCAGGTCTTTGCTGTTGAAGGTTAATGTGTATTTAATGTGTGTTTAATGTGGCTGCGTGAGAGGTTTGGAGCAGAAGCGACCGTGCAGTCCCGCTCAGGTGTTGGGATCCTTGTAGCCACAATAAGCAAGTGAGGAGGTTTGGTTTAGACCCGTAGGAAGGGAGATGGAGGAAATGCAATAGTCACACCCATCCTTTATTCTCATTCTGCTTTTCCTCCCAGTCGGCAGCGTGTTGGGGTGCCTCTCTTCTTCCCCATCACCCCAAGTCTCTCGATTTCCCAGCAGGTGTGAGCTGTTAGCAGCAGGGCTGGAGTCCCCTCTGTCCCCGCGTCCCCCTGCTCCCGCATCCCCGGCTCCTCTCCCCGCTGCGCTCACAGCCGTCGATGCTGAGTCCAAATCGGGTTTTTAGGGGGTTTGCCAACAGCTGGCTCCTCGCGGATGTGTGAAGCAAGAGCACACGTGTGTGCGTGACATGGAGTGCGGGCGGATTTGGTGTGAACTGCAGGGAAAAGTCTGTGTCTAGACTTGGTATTTGACGAGTGGCATAATCACTAGGCTTTAATTACTATGAAGGAAAGGGAACCCAGCCTGGTCTTTAATGTGTCTGGGTAGGCAAGGGATGTAATCTGTATTTCTCTGCCTCCCTTGGGATAAAGCTGGGGAGGGTTAGTGGTCCCTCTGGGTGCAGGTGAAGGCCTCTCTGGTGCTTGGAGGGTCCCTGGGCCTCCCCGGGGCAGCTCAGCTTGCCTGAGTTTGCAGATGTTAAAACCAGAGGAAATATTTTCAGCAGGGTCACCCCGGGACTGCACGGCCAGGTTTGACCCCTTAAATCGTAGCTACGTGCACGGTGTTCTTGGATAGTTCTCAGAAAGGATTTACATACAGCATCGCACCTTGAAACCCGAGCTGTGACTCATGCTCCTGTCGATTGTATATTTAACAGCGAGGCATGTTGATTCTTTATCGCGTCCTGGTGCCGAATGATTCATGTCGCTCCAAATCAGATTACGGAGCGGAGTGGGAGGGCAGTGATGTTCCCCATCATCCTCCTTCGCCCTCGCTTTAGCATCCTCGCTGCCCAACGGCAGGTGGGAGATCTCGCTCCAGGGAGACGCTTTCTTGGTGAACTGGGGCAGAGGATTTCACAGCAACGTGGCTGGAAAACGCCCGTAGTGAAATACCAAATGTTAGTTTGGTGCTCGGTTGGGAGCATCCTTAGCGGTCAGCACAGCTCTGGCTCTGGGGAGTTCAGAGTCGTCGTTTCTGAGTTGGCTGCTGAGCCAAACCACCAGTGAGCATCTGCTGAGTGCGCGGTGACCAGCGGCGTCGCCACTCGCCCATCGGCTGTCCCGGACACACGGACGACTGTGCCGAGGGGGTGGGACGTGATTCTGGCATCGCACAGCCAGCGCTGTTGACTCGGTTGTATTATTAAGGGGAATCGGTTCGATTTCAGTGACTCGATTGGCTGTTGCTGGGGTGTGATTTAGGAAATGGTGCCCCGGCGTTCCTGCGCAGACGTTCGGTGCGCGAATCCAGATGGGTTTAGTAATTGGAAAAAGATACTGGTGTTTGAAACAGTGTACTTAAGAAATGAAATTTCATTAAACTTGTTACTTAGATGAGCCGTGGGCTTTGGGGGCATCGTAGAGAAACCTCGTTACACGGCATTTGTATTTTTCCTGTAAAATGCTGCAGCGTGGCGGGGGCTCAGACGCTGTTCCAGTGGGGAGCGGGTGGGCTGGGGCAGCACCAGCACCAGACCCCGTGTGGGTCCATCCTGCTGTGCTGCCTGAGACCCCTTTCAGCAGCACCATCCAGCTTCTGCTCTGATCTCCTCCCTCCTCCCTGAGGCTGTCCTTTTTTTTCCATTTTTGCTTTATTTTCCCCCTTCAAAGGAAGTTATCGTGTACCAGGGCTGCTGGGGTGGGGGCGCAGAGGAGGATGCAGACCCCGCGCACGTAGCATCTCTTTCATCAGCGCCCAGGCAGCCCATGTCCTGTAATGGTGCAGTGAAGTTCTGATGAAAGGGAGGACGGGAGCTGGGGAGATAAAAGAGGATGTGAAACCCCTCGGGGACCAGCACAGAGAGGGCGAGAGCCGAGCTGCGGGTTCTGGTGCGTCAGGCAGCGTATGGCGATGGTTTATGCTGTGTCTGGTTGTGTCCTTGCAGCCAGAAGATTCAATTTTTACCCTGTTGCTGCTGGTGTACTGGCTGGTTTCAGAAAGTCCAGCCTTGTCCCAGGTTTTTAGGCCGCCCCGAGCTGTGTCTGCCCCGGTGCCAAGGGGAAAACTCCCCCGTAGAGCAGCCGGTTCCCATCATAAAAGCATGAGCGGTTTGCTGACACCCTATACATTTTCTCCTTGTTCCCTCCTTCCCTGAGCAGGAGCGGAGGCCATGAAGGAGGGATGATGTATGAAGCCTCTCCAGCCACGAAACCCGTCGTGATTCATTGGGGTGATATTCAGCCAGAGCCTTGCGTGTGCATCCGAAAGGTTCATTAAGTCATTGCAACTTACATAACACGAGGCTCCTTCTGCATAATGGGATGTTCACCAGTTTGAGGCGGTTCCAGCTGTATTTGTAATAGTGTTGACACGTTCAGACGGTGCTTGGTCCAGAAAACTGCTGCTTTCAGAAGACATAAATTCATTTTGAGTTTTAATAGCCAGGCTCGATGATGAACGCCTCTGGCAATGCCTGTATTGATTTGAAAACATCCTAATGCCCCTTTCTAGAGCGTTTCAAATGGGTATTGACCATCCTTGTCAGACTGGGTTCCGTGGCTGCTTTTATAGTCGTGACTAAGCGTGAATTTATATACGAGGAGTTTCAAAAAAATAAATAAAATGGGAGAACGTAACCCCTTATAAACTGATGAAACGCATTCTTCACACGTGGATCTGTATCCCCTGTATTGTGGTTGCAGCCCTGCTCCTTGGATTAGGAATTTTGACCTTAGAGGGCTAAATTAATCCTGGTGGTTTGTTCTCCTTTGCTCTCGGCCGGTGTTGTCACTGGGTGTAAACTTCTTCCTCTCTTCTGCTTTCCAAGATGCACGTGAGAACATCTTCCCTGCAGCAGCAGCGCTGAAATGACTTCCGGATGCCTTGGGTGCGTTTTGTTTTTCAAGATGCTCTTGAGTTAGCAGTCGGTCTTTAGAGGGTTCGGCTGCCCTTGGAAGGGGAGGAGAGGTCTTGAGATGGGGTTGGAAGGCTGTCAGACCCTTGGAAGGGGAGGAGAGGTCTTGAGATGGGGTTGGAAGGCTGTCAGACCCTTCGAAGGTGGAAGCTGTCAGAGGCTGGGGGCGCTTGAGGCTCCTGAGGATAAGCCTGGTGTGACATTCGGTAGCTTTGTCCTTTGCTTTGTTCTCAGTTGAACGGCGCTGTAACGAGCGTGAGAGCTGCTGGCAAGCGTGGGCAGCTGCGTTATCTGCCCGTAGAGCCATGAGCTGCCTCCACACTTGCTGCTTTTCATGACTGCTTAGACAAGGAGCAGCGCTGTGCCAAGAGGAAACAGCGTCCCTCTCCGCGGTGACATCTGCGCCTGTGAAATGTGCTCTTGGCATCTCGTCCCGCTTCCTGCTGTTCTTTGCAAGTGTTGTCTTTCATGGCTTCTTGTTAACGTGTCCTTTTCCTGGGCTCCATCCAGCGTCCTCCTAAATGAAACGTGGCCAGAAAGGCTTAGCCTAGCTGCAGGCTTCTCTGGTTTAAGTCTAGCAGAGTTGCAGGAGAGCTACAGCCTGATTTCCATCATCTCCCTTGCAAGATGGGGACCTGCTGGTGGCATTTGGGCTTTCCAAGGGAGATGGTGGGGGTGGAAGAGCCCAACACGAAGCTGGTTTGCAAGGGATTTGGTGTTCACCAGCGCCGGTGGCACCGCCGGAGGGTTGGGTTGTGCCCTGCGGGTGTTGCCACGGAGGGTGCAGGTGCCTCACAAGAGCTTTTGTTTGTCTTTGAAATGGCTTTTGTCTTTGAAATGGCTTTTGTCTTTGAAATGGCTTTTGTCTTTGAAATGGCTTTTGTCTTTGAAATGGCTTTTCCTGTAAGCCTCTTATCCCGCCCAAGTCACCGCAGGCACAGATTTACCAGCTTGAGGCCATGGCTTTCCTGCTCTGCCGTTTGCGGAGGGTCTGGCTGTGTTTTTTCCTATAAAAATGAAGGTAGCGAGCACAGAGGGCTGGGCAGGTTCCCCACCCGAAGCGCTGGGTGGCAGGTGAGCAAGCGTGCGTCCCACTTGTGGGGGGCAGGTACCATGGTGTGACATGAAGCTGCTGCTCTGCTCTGCACCTCCTTTTATTTCAGGGTGATTTGTTAATCTCCCAGGCTTATTAAAGCCCGCTGAGTGACACGCGGGGTCGGAGCCACGCTCTGCAGTGGGGCCTGGCGGCGGCGGAGGCTGCGGAGAGGCTGCTGTGCTGCTCGTGGCCATTAATCAAGAGGAGTCATTTCCCAGGTTGAGCCTCGTTAACTCTGTGCAATATTATCAAGGAGCTTTAATTTCCTGGCTACACCTGACAATCTGTTAAGTCTTTTTAATTCTGCAGCTGTATAAAACAGGTTACTCAGAAACTCATTTCCAGCCTTGGCCTGGTGGTGCCGGCGGCTCCTGCGCGGTGCTCGGGGGGTGGTGATGGTGCTGGCACTGTAATTAGTCCTCTAGTAATAACTCCTCTGATTTAGCAAGGTAATAGGGCATTAAAACGTGACCCCAGGAACATCTCCAGAGGTGGGTGTTGCATCAAACCCGTGTCTCGCTGGTGTGGGGGGCTGGAATCCCGAATTCCCGGTTCCAGGCTGGAGGGGGATCAGCACAAGCGAAGTTCGGGAGAAACACCCTCTGCTGCAGCTGCAGCCAGGAAAGCCTGAATTTCGGGGTTTATTAAACTGAGCTAACAATCAGTATCATTGCCTCTGGAGCAGCCATTGTTTTGGCTTCGCTCAATAAGCGCAGTAATTCATTTATTTTCTAGCTATGGTCCTTTAGTTGAATGGGGATGGGAATAATTTTTAGTCACCCTAAGGATACGTTGGAGGAGGGAAATGAAAATCAGGAGCTCTAGCAGTCGCTCTGCGTTGTGGCAGCAATATTAGCGGGGGAGCGATGCCAGGGCATGTACCATGAAGTGTGGGAAGGCCATCATCATTACCGTGAAGGAAAGGGAATAAACTGCATCAAAAAAAAAAAAGAGCTATTCCCCACGTTCAAACTAAACAACCGTTTGAAGGATAACGAAGTGTGTAAAAAGCCGTAGCCCAGCTGCGGCACCGGGGATTGAGCGTGGCCTCAGGAGTGTGATGGGGTTTGCAAGGGATGGGAACGACCCCAAAACAGAGCCAGGGAGGGCACTGGAGCGCTCCTGGCCCCCCGTGTCAGTGCACAGTATGGAGACAGATGCACGTATATATTTATATATGTGTGTGTATGTTCATACATATCTATTGTAATTGTGTGGTTCTGGTGACGCTCTCAGGTGACCTCTTCTCTGCGATGTGGCCACCGAGGGCTGTGTTTAGGGAACAGCCTGTGCTGCTTTGGGACTTTTTTATGGTTGCCCCATACCTGGTGTGTGTTGGGGACGGGCTGTGCTGGGAGCATCCCAGCTCTGCCGCTGCTTCCCGCGGCTCTGAGCAAGCACAAACCTCCCCAGCAAAGCTGCTGCTCTCTGGGTGCAGAGAGGGGCACGGGGGAACACCGCAAAATGTGCCTTTATTGCCTAAAAGCGTGAAGCGCTTGTGCGGGGCTTTCTCTTTCTGCAAGGCTGCGCAAGTGGTTCCTGAGCTGCTGAGATGGCAAGAACTCGGTGGGCTGGCACCCCGTGTCCTGGCTGGGACCGCTGGGCGTTCGGCTGCTCGAATGCCTTGTGGAGCTGAGCCCGCGCCGCAGAGAGGCGGGTGAATTGAGACTTTGATCACATTTGGGATTTGGAGCTGGTGGGTTGGGGCTGGGAGCTCTTGGCGGGGTCTCCTGCGCTGAAGGAGGCTCTGCCCGCTGGGTTTTGCTCTTGCCACACCGGTTTGCCTCCAGTTAAATCACAGCTGGTCACTGGGAAAGCTGCTGGGGACGGAGCTCATCCTGCTTGGGAGTCAGGAACCTTTCTTCCTTCTGAAGGCAGCGGGTTTGTTTTCCATAATCACTGATTCTGCTGTGATTTCTGCTGGTGATTTCTTTCCCATCTGATTTCAATTTCAACACATTGTCGTTTCATTTCACTGTGTCCTGAGACAGTTGTTCATGTCCAGGCCTCTTTTTTATCATTTTCCATGTGGTATATGGCACAGGATGATGAAATATGCCTTTTCACTAAAAATCAATGTTTTATTTCCTTCCCCTCACCAGGAAGCTTTTCCCAGATACAAATATTGATTGTTCAGATAAAAGCCAAGTTTACACTGTAATTGCTCTTTAAACCAGTGGGGCTGGTGGGTTTACACTATAATTGCTCTTTTAATCAGTGGGGCTGGTGGGTGCTGGGTGGGAGCCGTGGGACGGGGCTGCTCCTTGGACGAAGATGTCTAGAGGCACACCAAGTGTTTGCCGTCTGAAGCACTGCAAGAATATTTTGAAGAATATTCTCTTTGGTGCCATCGGGGTGACCTCAGCAGTGTTTTCTATTTTCAGGGTTATTTTCAGAGCACACATGTCCCGAGAGGTCGACTGGGTGGGTGGGAAAGGCTGCAGCTCCCAGGGCAGTGGGAACTGGTCCCATTGCTCCCAGCACTGGGGTGACCGTGGGTCCAACCCCCCCGGGGCTGGGGCGGGAGATGCCGCGGGGTTACAGGGTGACTTTTACATATTAGGAGGAAAAAGCTCTGCGAGGGGCAGAGGTAATGAGGGCTCTGCTCCTGCCTCGCACCGAGTCCCTGCTGCCTAATAAGACAGAAGCTGTGATTGAAGCTTTGTTGCTGCCCGAACTTTTGCAATCGCTCTATTTAATTTGAATTTTTCAGCATCTAAAGAGAGGGAGCTCCTGCTGGTGCCGTTCCTGAGAAGCGAACCCGAACTGCAGAGCATTCCCCTCTTCATCTGCCTGGCTCCTTGAAAGGGAGAACAGCTTTGCAGCAGCTGCCCTGCCTGCAATCTGCCTGCTGCTGCATCCCCAAACCTTCAGCGATGCTGGGACACAGGCAGGGGGCAGGTGGGCACACCAGCAATCCCAGCAATCCCAGTCCGCATGGTTACCAGGAGAGCTGCCAGATAAATAATCCCAATTAGCGAGTGTCTTTCTGCTTTTCATGTAGGCACCACCGGGCTGAAATGACTTTTAGTTTCAAGCTGCGCTGTGTAATGGATGAGCTGCTCAGGGATCCTGTCTGTCACGTCACATCCCTTGCAGCGGGCTGGTGTCAATGCGGGCTCTATCTAATCCCGAAACAGGGGCAAACAGTACTTGGGTGGGTTATTGTGGGGCTCGGGGCTGTTTTTCCCCTGGCAGCAGAGGAACAGGCTGTTGGTGGCTGGAGCGGGTGCAGGATGCAGTGCTGTTCCCCCTGCACCGGGAGCACTCGGTCCGGGTTTGGATGTGGAATAGCTGCAGTGGACGGGCAGACATCTCCCGCTGCGCTTTTCCTCTCTTATCTTTCAGCAGGCTGTGGAAGCAGGAGGGTTGGTGGGACTGGATCAGCCCCAGCGCCCCGAGCAGGAGCCAAACCCGGCAGCTGCTGCGAGGGAGATGTGACGAGAACACGGTCCCCGAGCATCCCCATCCCCAGGGGCTGGGCTGGGCTGGGGGCACTGGTGGCAGCAGGGCCTTGGCACTCAGCTTCCTGGGAGCTCTGCAGAGAAAGGTCTTTTATTTTTAATTTTTAAAGACTTGGTGGTTTCCCATCTGTATTTGTTGTAAGCTTAAACTGAACTAAGTCTATTTTTTAAGTAGTGTTATCTGCAAGTCCCAGAGCTCAAGCATACTCGTTGCCATCTGTGTGTCTCTACGTAGCAGCCGAGCGCTCGCCCCGGGCCCCCGTTTTGTCCTGGCGGGTGATGCTGTCCCTGCACGTGCTGCTCGACGGTAACTCGGACCTCGAGGGCATCTGGGGAGAGGGGGCGAAGCTGGGGGGGGTTCTCTTCAAAGCCCTGGGATGGATCTGCAGCAGCAGATGGTGCGAACCGCCTTGAAGTCAGTAGGAAATATCACTGAATTCGCAATGACGTGTGACTAAAATGATGCTTATTTATCTATTTTACTGCCAATGGGCGGTTCTGCTCTTTGTACGAGGGGCTCGGGCCGCGGGCTGCCGTGCGGTGCTTTCCCTGCAAGTGGGTGGTGGGAGCGATGCTCGGATTTAAAAACACTCATTAAAATATTTGTTAGGCTCTTTCCACCCAAGAGTCTCTCTCCAGTGTGGAAATGGGGACTGACGCCCAGTATCTCATCCTGGGAAGGTGCAATTCGTGGAGTAACATTTCATTTTGAAGTTGCACATCCTTTTCCTCAGCCTGTTTTGTGCCGTGGGGGAGTATTGGCCGTGCCCCGGAAGGTGCGCTGCTGCCGGGAGTGAGGGCCCTGTGAAACATTCATTATTTTCTGCACTGCATTGGTTTTTTTCTGGTTTGGTGCTGGGGTTGTTCTCCGGGGTTGCTGGACCGGCCCCAGCATCGCGTCTCCACCTGTCGGAGGCATCGGGGTCCGTTCGTGCGGGGATCAGAAATCCCTTCCCCTGGAAAGGAGTTGTCTGGGAGGCTTCGTGCTGAGGGCTTTGCTGTGAAAAGGCAGATGAGGGCTGGTTAAACTCGTCCCTTACTGAAATACTAGAGGAAAATTTAAGAAATAGATTTTTCGTGTACGTGCGTGTGGTTCCCAGCTGAATTCCCGCGCCGTGGTGGAGGAAGGAGAGCTCAGCTGAGTCATCCCCGTCCTCCCGCCCCGGGCTGCGGGAGATCGATTTGCTTTGGATTCAAAGGAGGAAAAAAGAGCCCAGCTCCTTCCCTGATAAACACCGGTGGGGGTTCACATCCCCCTTTTTTTTGAGATTGATTTTTGAGAGGTATTGTGCTGCTCCTGGTGTCTGCTGAGCTGAGAGCAGCCCCCGGGAGACGGGTCCTGCGGATCTTGTAAATGTTGAGGAGCAGAGATGGGGATGATGATGAGCACAGCGTTGTGCCCTGCATGGCCAGGGCTGTGTGGTGACCCTCTGCAGGGACAGATGTGGATAAACCCCTGGAAAACTGGCCTGTCCTTGCTGCAGAGGCAGCGCAGGGGAATCCCAGTGCAAACTGGGGTGGCTGGGCTGGGGCTGAATGCTGCAGCCACACAGCCTGTTTCTGCTTAAAGTCTGCTAGAGACGGGAGTTTTCATTTCTGAGATGTTCATCCCAGATCCATAAATTAGAAACTACCGAAGGAAAAAAAGCCCAGGCCCTCAGCTAAGAGCCTCGTCTTGCAGCTGCGGCTGCTGCCGAATCCTCCGTTTCGCAGCACGACGCTGCGGGTCGAGCCTCGGTTTTGCTTTTCTGGTTTTACCCTAAGGACTGCCTAAAATAGGAGAATTAAAAATTTAGTAGCAGGCTGGGTAGTGCTGTCATGCAGCAGCAAAAGCCTGGGATTCTTTCATTAAGGCGAGAAGGCACCTCCTGCTCCTCTGGCAGGGCGCAGTTCCAATCCCTTCTCTCCCCCTTCGGCATCGCCCCGCTGCAGCGGAAGGTTCCTCTGGAGTGGGAGAAAGGAAATCTTGTGCTCTCCTTCGCGAAAGCTCGTTAGGCACCAGCTAACGAGCATCGTTCAGCCTCGGAGCGGCCCTGGGCTGGACCCACCCAGCGCTGCCAGCGCTGCTGGAAATTGCTTTGTTTGCAGAAACCGCTGCTGTTCTGCTGTTCTGAGTTGGTGTCTGGGCCGAGGGGCGGCCGGTGTGTGCGATCCTGTTGAGATATCACGCTCCGAAATTCACCCGTCTCCGCGGCAGGTGATGGATCGTGCCCCTGAAACCAGCGCCAGCGTTTGGTTTTGTGAGGAAAACAGGCACAAATCCAATTTGCTTGTCCCTTTAGGAGGAGCCAGGTTGGCCTCTGCACCCCTGGATTTGATGAGTTGTTGCTCTTAAATATCCCCTGCTCTTGATCTGCAAAAGAAAGGTGATAATTCGGGAAATATGCTGCTTGGAGAAGAGTGTTAACAGTGTCTCTCAGCTGTGCCGCTTCCATCTGCAGTTAAACCTCTGGGCTCTAATGCATTTATTCATTGATTTTTATTTTCAAACAAATTTAAATAATTTGCAAAGAGAATTTCTCTAGCTGAAGTCACCATGTCCTCGCTGGGTACAAAAGAGGAGCAGACAACTTTGAATAATGGGTGTGCTAGAGTGAAAGAATAAGAGAAATAACGCAGAGCAAGAATTGAGCAGCTCGTTTTCCTCGTCTCTGGTTTGGCGTCTCTGAAGTGTGGTAAAGGGATGTTGTGGTGAAAAGCGAGTGGCAATAACCGCTGTTCTGACACGATGGCGTGGTCACGTTTGTACCGACGGCTGCTCCCGGAGACCGCGCGGCATCACTTTCTGCTCGGGGGGTTTCCATGCTTCCATTCGCTCTAATTCAAAAAGAGTAGTTATAGTCCTAGAGCGGGCAGGAGAGAAGTGCAGTGGGAAGATGGGCTGGGGTGCCGTGTGGCGATAAGAGCGGGTTGAGGTGCAGGGCTGTGTGGGGAGACGATGCCAAGGGCTCCTCGGGCAGGTGGCTCCTGGGTGGGTGTGGCCGTGCCGGTGGGACCCACGGTGCCGGTGGGACCCGCGGTGCCGGTGAGCCCATGGTGCCGGTGAGCCCGTGGTGCCGGTGAGCCCATGGTGCCGGTGAGCCCGTGGTCCCGCATCACCCGGGAGCAGGGTCAGCAGGATTGTCAGCTGAGCCCTGGTTAAATAGCTCCTGATAAAAACTCCTGCTTTCTTTAAGAGCGGGTGACGCGATGATGTTGCCCTTCTTCAGAGACTGGCCGCGTCTATCTCGCTCCGATCAGCAGCTGTTCCCTGCCAAGGATCAGAGATCTGAACGTAGCTCAGCCCTCTGAAATGAAGTGATTAAATTAACTCGAATGTGTAAAATTTCAGTATAAAATGATTCAGCGATGCACTTTATCTACTGGGAACTCTTTAAAGAGCTCTTGGAAGTTAGCATGAATTAGTTTGCTTAAAAGCACCTGGTGCATGTAATTACATTTAACATCGTGCTGACGTTCTCACCCGAGAAATTAATCTTTAAACACCACAAACATCGAGGTTTTTGGCGTTCCTCCTGCCTTCTGACACTAGGCAACCTGCGTCACCCGAGGGTGACAGCACCATGGCCTTGTCACCGCTGCGCGGCTGGTGCCACAGCACCGCTGTCCCTCGGGTTTTGGCCCTTCCCTGGGAAGCAGCCTTGGTGGCGCCGCTCACCGCGGGGCCCCGTGCCTTAGTGGGGAGGTTCCCCACCATTTCTGGGGCGGGAGTGTGGGGTGATGGGGTTGAGGTGGTTCCAGTGCTGGGAAATCCCTCCTGAGCATCGCCCCTTGCGCTGCGGGGATGCCCCTTTGGCAGGCGAAGAGGCTGCGGTGGCGTCAGCGTTGCTCTGAACAGGGGTTTGGTGTCTGAGAGCGAATCCCCGCGGCTCTGGAGGAACAAGGTGCTGGTTTAACACGTCCAGTTGCGATTTCCAAAGGGCTGGTTTGTCTGGGACAAACTTTGGCCAACCTGTGCTGTTCCTTTATTGCATTTCTCCAGCGCCTTCCCCTCTGAACACTGCGTTACGGATTTGTTCACCCAGAGGCACGCGGGCAGCTCGCTGGGTGACGGGAGCTTTCGGGTGCGGGGATTGCACGGCAGCTGGAGGGATCCCCAGCGGTGGGAGGTGAAGCGGGGTGCTGATGATGTCTGTGCCTTGTGTGTCTGCATGTACGCGATTTCTCGGGCTGCTGGGAATAGACGGCGGCACACAGAGGGCCGGAGCAGTAATTCAATGCGAGACTCGATGACGGATTGCTGGAGCAGTGGGGGAGACGTTTGTGCATCAGGATGAAGGTTTTTGGGGACAGAGGTGGCGTCTGCAGAGCGGGGCAGGCTGGGAAGGGAGGGAGCGGTGCAGCACCAGCGAGGATGCTCTGCAGCGAAAGCCATTGCGAGAAGGAGCTGCCCCGGCTCTCAGGGGAGCTCTGAGATTGTGCCGGCTCTCTTTTCAGGCCGGGTTGTTCCCTGTGCGAGGTTTGAGCTGGGGTTTGGGGGTATCGGGCTCTCCTTTGCTCTTTGGCGATGGGGGCAGGCGGGANTCTCTTTTCAGGCCGGGTTGTTCCTGGTGCGAGGTTTGAGCCGGGGTTTGGGGGTATCGGCGGGCTGGCGCGCTCCAGCGTCCTCCTGGCTCCACATTTCAGACAGATCCTGGCAATAATGGTGTGTCTGAGAGCAAGTGGTAGTCAGTCATGCTGAATTAAACAACCTTTTATGAAAGCTCCTGTGCACGCTTGGATAAATGAAGGCGCCTAATAGACAGTGAGTCATGACACTCTATTTATCTTCCTCGCTGAAAGCCTGAGCAGATGCGGGGACCTCTTTTATCTGCCAGAAACACTGGAAAATGGATCTGTTACGTCCAGGGGCTGCAGGGGTGAGATCGTGCCGGCAGGCTGGGCTTGCGGTCACCGCCACGTGCAAACGGGTGGCACGGGCATCCCATTCCATCCCTGCCACAACACCCGCTACGGTGGAGGGGATGATGGCCCTGGGCTCTGCTTGGGCGCCTGGAACCTGGGCTCGAGCAGCCCGAGCTTTTGCTAGCAGTAAATAAATACTGATTTTTAAAATACATCCGTATTTTGACCATAGTTGGAACAACTGTGAGGAGCTCCTTGCTCAGCAGCTTTGCTCTCTGCGTGCAGGCTTTCCAAGAGCTGGATTTTCCCTGCTTTTGGGGACTCATTCCTCGAAATACAACCTTTTCCCTTGGCAGTTTGGTTTCCAGCTCCTCTCGCGCTGTCAGACCTGCTCAGAGCCCTGGGACTCGCGGTGCTCCCCTGCCCGTCCCAGCGCCCGCGGAACGCGCTGCCTTCCCGCACCTGCCTGCGAAGGGCACGGCGCTCATCCCGCAAGAGGTGCTGCGCTTAATTACTTGGAGTAATTAAAACCTCTTCCGGAGGTGTCGGGTCAGAGCCGCGTGCCGGTGCGGCGGCGGGGAGCAGATGCTCGCGAACACCCATCTGCTCTTTAGCATCCCGGCCCTTCTGCGCTCCCTGGAATTCCTGCTGCAGCGGCACAAGGAGGATGAGGAGAACGAGAATCTGGAGGAATTTGGGAAGGGGACGAGCTCCCATCGCTCGCGGCTGGTGTGTGCGAGGAATAGCTTTGATTACGTGTATCTACCATGGGATGGGTGCTCGGGGCTGGGGGGCTGGACTGCTGGCTCCTGTCCCAGGCACTGCCAGGAATCCTTGAAAAAAGCCTTGAAAAAAAGAGAAAGGGTGCTGAAAGGTCGCAGCGGTGTCCTCGGAAGGCAGCGAGCCGTGCTGCGCTGCGGAGCCGGGGGTGCCGCTGGGTGCCTGTGTCTGGCTGCGCTGCCCGGGCGCGGTGGCTGTTGGGTTTGATGCGATTTCTCTGCTGGGGCTTCCCTGTGGTTCAAAAAATGAAGGAAAATGAGAGGCTGGGGAGAACGGGATGGTGCCCGGCGGTCTGTGCGGAGGGCTGTGCAGAGGGAGGGTATCGCTGCCCTCCGGAGCCGTCAGATGAAGGAAGGGTGCTCTGTGTCCCCGTGTCCCCCGCCCGGGGTCCCCGCAGACCCCGGCGCTGTTCCCGCTGTCCCACCCTATGGGCTCCAGTTCCTCGGCGCTGCACAGGAGGCGGATCCAGGGCGGGTTTTGCGGAGTGGAGGCGCCGATGGGACCCGCGTGCCACGGGGATGAAGCCCAACTGCCACGAAGCATTTGTTACATCTGCTTAAAGTTAATGGAGCATCGAGGGTTTATGAGACGAGCGGAGCGGGGAAGGGTTTGGGTTTGCAGAGATGTTAACAGCGTCACGCTCGCTGTGCAGGCAAGCGTTTGTGGAAGGGGCTGGGGCTGACTATCGGGCCTTTGGGAATCTTAGGAGTTTTCCAAGTAATTTTGATTTATCTCGGCCATCAGGGGAGAGAATTTAACATGCAATTATTTTCTGCACCTCAGGAAGGGCTGGCAACTCCTCGTGTTATAATTTTCTTTAGCAAATGGTTCCCTCTCCCCTACCCCACCCCCAGACAAGGGGTCCGGCCGAGCTTGCTCAGCTCTGCTGCTTTTCTTAGAGCAGCTATAATGCATAACACAGATTTCCAGCTGCAAACGAGCAGGTGCTGGCAGTAACGAGGGTGGTGTTTGGGGCTCGGAGGGGCCGAGAGGAATTTGGCAGCACTGGGCCGGCTGCTCTTTGCCATTAATTGTGTGCAGGGGTTGTGGTTGTAATGGATGTGGTAGAAATGGAAGAGAGAGACGAAGACACCACTGGATGGAGGTTTTTGAAATAAGAGTATTTGATGCTTTTCCTCCTTTGCCGTGTTCCTGTGCGCATCAGCACCAAACAACTTTTACAAATAATCGGCGAGCGATGCTTAACCATATTTGTTAATAAGTCTATTGTGCATCCGTGCTTGGCACTGTCTGCCCTCCTCCCACGCTTTAGAGGTGGGAGACGGCAAATTTTTATAAACGAGGGTGCTAATTCATCCCTTGCACGTTTAATCTGAAGGAAGAAACCCCAGTGCAGGACCCGCGTTGCTGTGAGAGCCCCGAGATCCCTCCCTCGGCCCCCGGCAGGTCCAGATCCCTTCTTGGTGATGTGGAATCTTGTTGCAAAAATTTGATGGGGAAATTGATGGGGAAAAGATGGAGGAGGGGTTTGGAGCCATAAAAGATTTTCTTTCCAGCATCTTCAGCCAAGGGAGGCTCCAGGTTTCCATCAGACGTGGGGAAAGGAGATGCTGGGATGCCGCCCATGAGAGCGTCTTGGCGGGGGTACCGGCTCCCTCCAGCCCCCATCCCCGAGCCCTGGAGCTGGGCTGCAGGTTTGAATTAACCCGGAACGGGGTCCCCGGCTGCCTGCGAGGCTCGCGCGGGCTCCTCGCACAGAGAATTTGCTGGTGGGGATTTGAACAGCCCCGGCTCAGCAGCCGGGTTCAGCACGTCTCATTTCAAACATTTGCGAGCTGTGGTAGGAGAGAGGCAGGGCTAAAGCCGGGCCTAACTGGGGAGCAGGAGGGCTCTAAAGCACGTGTGAGAAGCTAGAGAGCTGCATAGACTGTGGCTTGAATTTGGGAGCTAAAGTGCTGCAGTAAGGAGAGTTTTCCTGAGCACACTGAGTAAATAGTGTGTTCGTCTGTTTGTGTACCGCTTGTGGGTGCAATAAAGCTGAGCTCACGGCTAATGCAAACAGTTTTCATTAAGAAATAATCAAAAATAAAAAGCCATTTCACATGCTGATAAGAAGCCAGTTGGGTTTTATATTTCACCAGCAGTTTAAGCCGTACTCCAAGCCATTTATCTTTTTCCAGCGCTGGCTGCAGAGGATATGAAAAATGCAGCAGGCTGCACATATGTAATTAAACTTTTGGCAGAATCTTTGCCCTGCAGCTTTACTAAGAAATTCAATAATGGTAAATCAAGTAGAATATATAGAGGACTTTTTGTGAACAAGGTTTAAAATAATGTATGTGGCACAGATCGTTATTTGCCACATAATTGCCTTGGCAACGTTCTTGCGAGTACCCTTGTCTGATTGTGTCAGCTATTCTCTCAAAACCCCCCTTTCTTCTGCGCTTATCGCTGCTCCAATTTGCTATTGAGGCTTTCCTGATTTCCAGCCAAATCCATGTTTAGCCGTAATTATTGTTTTGTTCCCGGCAGCCTGCGCAAGGTGCAGCGTTTCAAGCTGGGAGCCCTTGGGTTGTTGCATTTTGCGTGGCAGGCGCACGAGTCCCGTCCTGTCTGCATCCAGCGCCCTGAGCTGCCGTCTTCAGCCCGCTGCAATCATCTTCTGCTTCTTTCTCCTTTCCCCACAGCAACTGGAAGCAGAACACATCGCTTGACCTGTGTGCGTTTGTGGTCTCTGTTACAGGTGACGCTGCTGGGAAAATCACCCTGGGGTTGTCTCCCTGGTTTTGCTGCCTTTATCCTCTGCTAATGCACCGGTGATTTGTATGAGAGGCAATTTTGTCTCCAGATTGTCCATCCAAACCACCCTCTGTGCTTACCCTGTAAAAGCTGCATCTAGTTTTGTATTTCCCACAGATTTCCCCCATTTGCTGGTGGCAGGGGCACCGTGGCATCCCCGTCCTTTGTCACCGATGCCCTCCGAGGTGCTGCAAATATGCTTGTAAAGAGTCTGATTTCGTCAAAAGTTTTTTCAGTAATACCAAGTATTGTAAGTAAAATAATGAAAAAAAGGTATGTAATAGAAATGGCAGCTGTGTGCTGGGCCGGAGCGGATACCTCGGCAGGTGGGAGGCTCAGGTGGAACAGCAGAGCTGGGCTAGGGGTTGATTTCCTTAGTGAGAGCTGGGAAATGGGTCTTTTCTGGAAATCTGAGAGCCCTGCGAAACACCCTGGTCATTCTCAACAGAATGGGAATGGCTGAAACTTCCCCAGTGCCGTGAACATCGGCCATCGCATCCCCTGCTCCGCTCCTCCGTGGAGCTTTGTGCTTTTTCTCGATGAAAATTCACCCACAAATAGGCGTCGGGGGGCCTGGAAAGGCTTCGCTTTGGTGTTTAAACGTTAGCAAAAGCCTTGCTGCGGGAGTCCCGGGGCCCAGCGCAGCTTTACGGTGAACCCGTCAAACCGGGAACGAGGGAGATGGGGAGAAAGTCCGGCTGGAATAGCCACGCCGGTGGTTTGTCACTGGGGTTTCTCTAAGTGCCGTGGAAACCCTTTTCCCTGCTCCCCAGAAAGCCCTTGGCCGCAGCGGGGGATTCCTGCCCCTCTCTGCATCCCGCATCCCCCTGGTCGTGTCCTGCGGGGCAGCGCGGACGGTGGGGCGGTGCAGGGCCCGGCCCGTGGGGCAGCGTGGGGCAGCCGGGCATAACGCTGCTGGGGGGGGCGTGCCAAGCAATTAAAGTAATCCAGCGGTCTGGCAGGAATTTCATCCGCGAGCGGCTCCAGGCTCGGCTGCCAGGGCGGCTGTGCCGGTGCCCCTGCCTGGGGCTGCTTGGCCTTGCTATTGCTTAAAAAAAATATTTGTGTTTGTCCCCGCGGGCTGGGGTGAAGCTCTGCCACCGATGTTACTGCGCGTTATTGACTGGCGAGGATTTGGGGACAGAAAGTGTCTGGCTCTGTACGGCTAATGGCAGTGACAGCGTTTATCTGTGCGGCATCTCGAGTGTTCGCAGAGCAGCCGTGGCCTTTTGGGGCAGCGCACGAGCCGGGCGGGTGTCACGGTTTGCAGCCCCGGTGACACCGCGTGGGGATGCTCCTGGTCCCACTGCCATCAAGTGCGGTTTTAGTCTTTCCCTGTTTTTCCAGCATCAAAATATACTAAATTCTTAGTTTTATTTTCCGTTTTGGGATGCCTTTACGTGTCCTTTTTTGCGTTGCAGATGGCACGATGCAGAGCGGTGCTGACACCCCTGCTTTCCCCAGGTGACCCCATGTGTCAATTTGCACGGGTCCTCTTAGGCTGAGGTTCTTAATTAGCGCTGGAAACGCCGGCTGGGCGGCGTTGAACGGGACGGTCAGCATCGTCCTGCCTCCAGATGCCGGGGGAAGCAGTTGCATTCCATCAAAACGCTTTCAGACGGCTCCTGACACCGAGTCTGCAAAAAAACTCTTGGAACGGGCGGGTCAAGGGACAGGAGAGAGAATTACATAAATCCACGGGGAGAGAATGGGATTGTCTGAATGTCAAATCTGTAACATGAAGCTGTGGCTGTTCCTGTGTGAGGTTGAGGGCTTTGTGCTCCTCGTTTCTTGGCTTCCCTTCGCCTTTTCATGCTGACGGTGATCAGTGAAGGTCTCGGTATGTGTAGGTTTTATTACGGTGGTTCCCAGCGCTCGTTCCACCCTTCACAACCCTAATTGGGGCTTGGATTTTTGTGGCATGTTTTTAAATAACTGGTTGAAATAGAGCTGATAGTAACGATCCTGCTGGGAGCAGAGGTCCGGGAGAGCCCGGGGTTATCTGCTGATGTCTCAGCAAATGGCAGCGGCAAATCTTTTGGTAGCAGAACAAATGGTCACTAAATACGGCTCAGTGCACTCGATTCGTGACCGGAGTGAAATCAAAATGAAGCGTTACGGGGTTTTCCTTCAGCAGCGAAGGCGATGGAGCTGCAGACCTGCCGGGCTTGGGGTTGGTGATTGGGGACGGTCTCACCGTGGGTCCCTGTGAGTGCTGCCCGGGAGCTCTGTCCCCATCATCCCCATCATCCCCATCATCCCCATCATCCCCATCATCCCCATCATCCCCATCATCCCCATCATCCCCATCGGCCACGGGTCCTGGAGCTCGTCCTGGCCAGGTCGGGATGTTGCAGGGGGGCGATGAGGAGGAGGAGGAGGAGGCAGGGAATGAACTCCTGCTTGGCCTCAGGGTCTCCCTGGCCTGTGGGCTCTGCAGATCGTTTGGGGGAACCCCTTACCCTAAACTGAAACAAAGCTGGGGGCAACAGACCCCCCTTCATCCCCGCTTGGGTCCGTGTTTCTCCTCTCTGCTTTGTCCCTCGGGGAGGGGAGGCAGGAGGTGCCCTGCTGTCCGTCTGTCTCCTGGCTGACCCGGCTGTTTTTCTGTACCCCCAGACAAAGGTGAGAACGGGGAGCCCTACCAGAGGAGGAGGGGTGCGGGGGGCAGCCTGCCAGACCCCCCCCCGCCGTTCCCCGCGCCCAGGGACACTGCCCCCCCGGCCGGCAGCAGCAGCTGGAGGCGCATTCTGCTGATGATCCTCGCTATAACCATCCACAACATCCCAGGTAAGTCCTGGCCGTCTGTCCGTCCGTCCCGGCCTCTTTCCGGGGTCGGTGCCACGCAGGGGGGGTCGGACGGGGGCTGCCACCTTCTCTCCCTTCTGCTTTTTGGTGCTGCTCACAGATGGCCCTGGGCAAGCGGTGCCCGGTGCCGTTTGACAGGGTCTGTCACATCCAATCCCGCTCTCCTGCTGCGGATGAGCCTGAGGTCTTGGCAGCAAAACCCCCCCCTGAGCGGGGGCTCGGGGGGAGCTGGGGCTGCCGGCTGCGTCTTCAACATCTGCAGCCCCGCTCGCTATCGCCAGCCTGTCGTGGGCGGGGGTCGTAAATCCGGGAGCGTATTGAGAAAGATGGCACTGTAAAGACAACAAAATCTGGTCTCTTTGTGTTTCCCTTCTGGCCTGTGTACCAGCAAGAGATGCGATTTAAAGCGCCGCTTCTCTGCGGGAAGATGTACAATTGGGGTTTTCGTGTTCGAGGATGGAGTTTGCCAATAGACGGAGAACTGCAGGGCCCCGAGTCTTGAAGGGCTGCGTCCTGCCAGGGGCTGGGCTGCGAGACTGCGGAAAAGAAGGGATAAAAAAAAGATGAGGTGGATTTGTAACAGCTGAGGACGCTCAGCTGCTTTGCAATTCTTGGTGGTGTTGAAAGTTAATATAAGGCAGCCTTTTCAAACGTTTCTCCTTCCCCTCCCCTTTTCTTTCTCCCTCCTCCCCTCGCTCTGCCCGGCTCAGGCTGCAGCCTGGTTGGGCTGAGTGCAGGGGGGAGAGGGAGAAGCTTTTCTGCATAACTTGGGTCTGTAAACGTGGAGAAAAACGCCAAGTGCCGCGGTTTCCGAGCTGGCGCGGCTGTGTTGGCAGGGAGGCGGCTGCTGCCAGCGCCCGGAGCTGCCGCGGGGCCGGGGCCGGGGGCTCCCCGCAGCTCGCGTGGCCGTCTGCGTTTTCGAGAGCGCCTTGTATCGTGTGCACCCGTCTGAAATTCCACCGCTGGTCGGGCTTCCCGGGTGCGAAAGCTCCGTTACGGGTCTGTCATCACGGATCCTGCGTTTCTCCCCCTGCAAGGGCACCCCAGGGTTGAAGGGCAGGAAAAGATCGAAGCGAATGCGCGGTGGGCTCTTTGTCACTGGAGCGGGGGCGTGCGCGGGGGTTCTGGTGCTCGAGCACTGGTGACCGCCCTCCCTCCCAGCCCTGCTGCTCCTCTCTGGGCACTAACTGCTTCATTCCAGCCTGTCACTGGTTCCCAGCACCCGTGGGTGCTCCTGCCCCCATGGATTTTCATCTTTTCATCCCTTTTTTTTTTTTAATTATAGGTTTATAGCTCAGATGTCTTAGTTCAGCTCCATGTATTGCCGGGGGAGGCAGATGTATGGCAGGAGAGGCAAAGAGGGAGCTTTAAATTAGCCATGAGCACAAAAAAAAAAAGGGAAAGGTTTGCCCTGAGCAAACCATAATTGGATTTCCTCCTTCAAATGAGGTGTCAGGACCCGGGGTGAAGAGCCAGGCAGCGTGTGCGTCTCGCTGTGTCGGCTGGGGATTCCTGTCGCTGCCACCAGCAAAACCAGAAAGTTGGTAAGGGGTGAACGGAGCGTCACCCGTAGCAATGGGTCAATGGCAACGCAGTCCTGGCTGTCGCAGAGGTGCCGCTCTAACCTTTCGTTGTGTCTGCAAGAGCACAAAGCCGCCCTTGGACGGTTACAGAGGCTCAGAAATTCCCCTTTGCATCTTAAAGGTCACAATATTCAAGCTTAATACCCAGAGAGTTGTGTGAGAGTGATGGTTTGTGGATGGCTCAGCTCCGCGGGGGGCTCTGGGTCACGATGGGGGTGTCTGTCCCTACCCAACCCTGTCCCCAAAGTCCCTCTGCTGCTCTTGGCCCGCTGGCGTGTCCCTTTCCAGTGCTGCTGTGGGGCCGGGGGGGTGACAGTGGCAGTCTGTGCTCGGTGGGGCCGCTCACCAATGACAAATCCCCGCACCAACCTCCTCCTTTCGCCAGGGATTTACCCAGAGTCACCCGGACGTTTCGAGTCGCAGAGGCTGGACCTGAGCCCGCGTTTGCCGTCGTGCTCCCCAGAGCCCCGTCTGCAGGTCAGGGGACGCCAGCACTGATTTCACCCGCATCAATAATTCAGATTGTGATTGAACCGGGAGCTCGTGGCCTGCCTTGCTCGTCACGGACGTCTCTGGTCTCGCATGAAGCAGCAGATGCTGGTCCAGGCTCTCGCTGAGCAGCGGGACGGGGTTAAGCTCGGCTTTCCCAGCAAAGCCAGCGGCATTTCTGAGCTCTGCTGCGGCCCCTGCCTGCGGCGCGGGGTTTGGAAACACCGTCCTGTTCTACCTCAATTATCAGCCCTGGCAGTGGAACGGCTGACGCTGTAATTAGCGCAGACTCCTGCCGTGTAACGACACCTCGGCCGGGGTGGCAGCGCCCGAGCTGGGGGGAAGCTCTGCCCAGATGCCTCTGATGGGCTGGAAATGATCTTGCTCTTTGAAACCTGCGGCGTTTGAGCCCAAACTCTACCAGGTCCCTCCACCTGATGGTTAAAAGCCTCACAAGGCCCAGGTCTGGTCCTGTTCTCCTCCGCTGTTGGTGGGGAACGCGCTCCCTCTTTTATTGCCAGCAAAGAACAGTTTTATTTACTTTGAGCCCCATTTAGGGGCGAACGTGTTTTGGTCTTGGCAATGCAGCTGTCTTTGGTTTCAGGCAGATGTGCTGGGAGCTGGTTGACGTGCGGGTGAGATAACCGAATGTAAAGACCAGCCTCTCGCATTCAGTCTGTATTTAGCGGGCTCTGCCGGCAAGCAAAAGGTTTGTTAATTTGTTCCAAAGCAGGGACTGGCAATGTAAAGAATAAATTGATAATGACAGGAGATGCCAAACTGCAGACTGTTCCTGCTAATTAATATTCATATATGCCGGGTTTAGTGGAACATTAATTATGTATTTAATCAAGCCCTGTTTATGCTGGTTTATCTCTGTACCTTGGGTGGCTGTTATGCTGAAGACTTCAGGTTAATTAAAACGTTACTGGCGTATCACAAATAACAATTAGCGAGGTGTGAGTTGAACCGCCTTTCTCTTTGCGCTCGTTTGGAATGGAGAAGGTGGCAGGACGGAGCTGGTGGGGCCGTGGGAGCTCCGGGGGGGTTTGCTGTGCTCCGAGCCCGGTGTGGGGGTGTGGGCAGGGCTGTCCCTGCTGCCCGAAACCAGGGCGTCCCCCGGCGTGGGGATGCTGCGGGGACATCCCTGCCCCCAGCGCTCCCACCGCTGCAGGTGGGATGGAGGAGAGGACCAAGGCCACGTTCTGCAACCATCATCATATCCTGGGATGGAGGAGAGGACCAAGGCCACGTTCTGCGACCCTCATCGTATCCTGGGATGGAGGAGAGGACCAAGGCCACGTTCTGCGACCCTCATCATATCCTGGGATGGAGGAGAGGACCAAGACCAAGTTCTGCAATGGCCATCATATCCCGGGATGGAGGAGAGGACCAAGGCCACGTTCTGTGACCGTCATTATATCCTGGGATGGAGGAGAGGACCAAGGCCACGTTCTGCAACCGTCATCATGTCCCGGGATAGAAGACAGGACCAAGGCCACGTTCTGTGACCGTCATCATGTCCCGGGATAGAAGACAGGACCAAGGCCACGTTCTGTGACCGTCATCATGTCCCAGGATGGAGGACAGGACCAAGGCCACATTCTGCAACTGTCATCGTGTCCCAGGCTCTCCCTGCAGCCACGGTGCTCACGGGGGTGTCACGGGCTCTGTGCCTCCCTGGGGTGGTGCTTGGGGAAGGTACAGCCCGCAGAGGGGGCAGGATTTATGGTGCTGGCACCCTGCTTCTGTCCCTGTCACCAGGCTGCCATCGAGGCACACCGAGTGCATTACTGAGGGTGGTGGTTCCTCGCGTTGGTGATCGATTCAGGCCGGGCACCTCCCGCCCGTCCCCGTGGCAGCTCGGTGTCACCTCTCCATCCCTATGGACAGCACAGAGTGGCAGCAAATGCTGCTGCCGCTTTGTTTTATCCTGAGGAAATGGGGGTAGAAGGGAAGTCTGTGCCAAAGCGTGATGAATGTCAAATTGATTTGAAACTCGCTTGTTTGCAGCTTCGCCTGGGAAGGAGAACGCTTGGGCTGAGTGCTCTTGGGCCAGATAGCGTGAGACCTGCCTGCTGCCCTCTGTGCGGTGACAACGGGCTGGGGACAGCCCCGGGAGCCAGAGCTCTTCTTTATGGCTCCTTACAGCCTGAACCGCTTGTAATGTCCTTTTATGTGTCTCTGGCTTTATGACCGTCTCGGGGAGAGGAGCAGACAGCGGGTTTTGGCTCCGGTTGTTGGCTGGTGGGTGTAGGGGATCCACTGGTACCTGAAGCACAGGGCGGTTTGACACCTCCCGGGTGACCCCCTCCCCACGGGGATGTCCCAGCCCTGCACGGCCGGGCCCAGGCCCAACGCGTTCCCCCGGCGGGTGCAGGGGGGATGCTGGAGGCTGCAGCTTTTTATCCCTTAAACCAAGGCAGCAAAGTTCAAGCCGGGCTTGTCTGTCAGTCCTGAACAGAGCTGGTGTTCCAGCGGTGCAGCTGGTCCCGAGGCGATGGGCGATTCCAGGACGCGGCTGGGTTGCCTGTTGCTGAGGAGCTGTGGGTGCAGAGGGGGTTTGTGGCTGGCCGCACGCTGTGCGTCAGATTGGTGTTCCTTGCGAGGGGGTGATTTCCAGGCTGGTGACTTTGTCATTAGCAAAAATTGATTGAATTCGTTCTCCTGGGACAGACGCTCCCGTGCACTCAGCCTCTCGGGAGAAGGCTCGGGCAATGAATGTGATATTGCATCTCAGTTATAAAGGCAAGTGATTATTTATATGAATATTCTCAGAGATCCATTTAAAGGTTGGTAACATTCATTTTGAATGATGGATTTTTTTTTTTTCATTAGTCTATTGAAATTGAGACTATTTTACAATCGTTGCCTTTAATATGCATTTGATACCCGCTGGGGTTCGGCAGGGCACGAGAACGGGAGCTGTTTAGCGGCGCTGATTAATCTGTGTCTCATCCATGTGATGCCTCTTTCTGAAATTACAGCAAACCTCCCTCCACCACCACTTCTGCTGGTTGCATCACTTTTAATGGCTATTCTTGGGCACTCTTGGAGCACCTTTGATTTCTGCTGAAAGGCATTATTTTTAGTAAGAAAAAGGAGGAGGAGAAGATTTGTTTGGAGCTTGAATTTCAGAGAAGAGGGTGAAAAGGAAGATGCGGGAAGCGAAGCGAAGGGAAGGGGTCTGCGGCGGTTCGGCGGAGCTCAGGCGCTGCAGAGCGTGGAGGGCAGCGGGGAGAGCGCTGGCCCCGGGACCTGTGACTTGTCTTTGTGACTCAGAAGGATGCGAAGATGCACGTTTGAACACTCATGAATTTTTCACAGTGCTTTCTGCTCCGGGGAGAAGAAAAATCAGCCTGGGATGTGGCTTTCCGAGACTGCTGCCCATCGCAAGGGTTTGATTTGCAGAGGGACCCTCCGGGCGCGGATGCGTCGGGGATGTTTTGCTGTGTGCTGGCCCCACGGGAGGAGAAAGGTCAGGTCGGCTGCAGCCCACGGAGCCAGAGCTGGGTGTTCGGTGCCAAGCGGAGCGTTCCTCCCCGCCGTGACTCATGTGGGATCAGCAGGAGCGCGGCGCTCACTCCGGGAAAGGTTGCTTTAACCTTTCATTAAACTTGCCATTAATTGTCGCCTCATCGGCACATATTTTGACATTTTCACCTATTAAGCGCCTCGATGGATTGAAAGGGCTTGCTCCAAGTCGTTAAGCTCCTTGTGCGAGGGGGTGGAAGGCGTGGGGAGGCGGCTGGGCCGGGAGAAGCGTCTGGATCTCTGCTGCAGACGAGATGCCACCAGCGGAACCCTGGTCCTGTGAGGGTGGATGCTGAACAGCAGCCCTTCCCGGGCACAGCAGGGCCCCCGCGCCTGTGCCCGCCGAGCGCCGCTGTGTCCCTGCCCTCTGCGGGTGAACCACAGCCCCGCAGAAATGTAATTTGGTGTGTTCCGTGGGCACGGTCGGCAAATCTTCCTCTGCATCCCGGGGGTGTCACAGCCCCGCACGCTGGCACCGTTAAAGGGGGGGGCAAGAGTCCAGGGGTCTCTAATGCCCCATTGACAGCGGCTCATATTTCAAAAACCCATTTGCAGGCAGACACCTGGCAAGGCAGGGAGAGCTGATAATGTACGTTTATCTCTGCGGCACCGTTTTTAGTTTGTGATCAGTGTTTTGTAAGCGGTAACAGCCACGAAGGTGACAAAAAGCAATTAAATACAGTATTTCCACCAGCTGGAATGGAAGTCCGCTGCAATATGCATGTGGAAGCTCCTTTTCTTTCTTATCCCCATCAGATCTCGCAGGTCTGTTGCATTAAACATCGGTGAGCGGTGGCCTGAGAAATCGTTTCCGTGCTTGAAATGAAACATTAAATATCCGTGATGGATTCAGGTGGCGTGGGCTTGGGTCGGTCCCTCCTTTTAGGGTTGTTTGGGAAGGAAGTTGTCCTCTTCCAGAGGAGCATCTCCATGATGAAGGAGCTTTGGGATGCGGAGCAGTTACTTGAATTCTTTAAAACCGCGTGTCCCACCCTACCAGGTTTGCTCTGAGCAGCTCAGGCTCACTCGTCCCCTTCTTGTTCCCAACCAAAGCCCTTTGGCCGGGCTGGTTGCACTCAGGTGGGTTTTCTGCTGTGAACACCCAGTTCTGGAGGCTTTTTCAGACAAAGCTCCTATGAAATTACCTGGGAACCCTCAGGGTAAGGCATTTGGTAGCCCATCGGGGCTTAAAATCCCCTTCAATAGCATTTAACTCCGTGGCATCACGCACGGCAATATGGTTTGGCTTTCTTGGTGTCCGTTCTGTTAAACACCAGTGAGCTGGGGATTTCGGCTATTTGCTTTTGCAGGTGATGGGTGGCTTGACCCTGTCATCTGCTGCTGTTTTCCATCGCTTCCTGCATAACCTTAATGGGACCCGTCCGTGAATCTCTGGAAAACTCGGGGGCCAAGCTGCACCGTTAGTTTTTATCTATTGAGATCAAAGCGGCGCAGTTGAGCTGTCTGGGCACGTCAGAAGCTTTTGAGATGTTTCGCCTTCTTTCAGCCCAGCGTATGCTCGTCACCAGCGCTGCTGAATCGGTGCTTTATTAACGGGTAAACTCCTGAGTCGCTTACAGAGCTGTCCCCGGAGCAGGAGAGAGGAGCTGGGCTGACATGTGATGCTGAAGCAGATCCGTGGTGCCTTGCCTGCAATTCCTTACCCAGAAAGGCAATTTCTCTCTGTTTTCTCCATTTTCAGTCTGCCTGGCTTTGCTGCCGCTGTCCCCACAAACCTTTACCAAGTTTTCCTCCCACACACGGTTTTATTCCCCGAAGGTGGGATTTCCTGAGCAGGCACTGCTGGGTGGCCCCGCGGTGCCACCGTACCGTACCGGAGCTGCAGCTCCCACGTTTGCATCGTCTGCTCCCTCCAGGGCGTTGTGCTGTGAGATAGCACCGGAACGGGTTTATTTTCCCATTGCTTTTTTTACGGGCAGCGTTCTGGCTGCTGGGCGGGACCCGTGGGGCTCTGCCTGCGGCTGCAGATTGTTGTGGGAATAACGATTGCCCGGGACCGCTTTGTCTGAGCAGATGAATGCAGCTGGTGCCTTGGGGTTTGTTTTCCCTGTCCTGTCCCCGTCTGTCGGGCTGCGGCACGAGGATCCGCGGGGAAAGGGGACGGGGCCCCTTCCCCGTCCCACTGTACAGCCCTCTTGTTGGACGGGAACCCGGGGGAGGAGAGGGAACAAGTGAATAATTAATACCACAAATAATAATACATGCCACTATAAACTGCAAATTAATCCCTTAAATTTTGTCTTTGTGCTCTGCTGAAAGGATCTGTGGTTAGGGTAATAATCAGGAGTGATCTCCCCTTGTTAGTTGGTTTCTGCAGGGCTGCAGAAAAGCCATAAACCCAGGTGAAATCCTGCTTGGCCGATGTCACTTTGTCACAGCTCCCGTTGGCCTCGGGGTCTGGGTGGACAGCTGAGGGCTGCCCCAGCTCAGGCGGCTGTCACCCTCCGAGATAATGAGATAATGAGATAACGATGGTGCGATGCCCCAGGGACTCCTGCGCCTCTGCTCCATCCACACTGCCTGTTGCTGCTCCCCGGATCCTCTCCGCGTTTGGGGAATCCCAGGTCAGACGGGACCACAGGGATGATCTGCTCCAAGGGCTCCTCTGTGGGATGTCCCGCTGTGACAACCCTGCCCGAGCCCGGGGAGCCGTGCCCACCTGCCTGAGCTGAGTCAAAGCCAAACCCCACCGAGCCGCAACCTTTTCTGGTAAAGCACCGCTTGGTTTGGGTTCATAGTAGCGCGGGAGCCGTGATGGGTGCCATAAGCGTTTAACCACGAGGTGTAGGTGTGTGATACGTGTGTGCTGGTGCGGTTTGCTGGATGTCCCGGGAAGCAGGGAGATGGACGATGTCCCCGGGCTGGGGAGGTGACAGTGTGGGGAGGTGACAGTGTGGGGAGGTGACAGTGTGGGGAGGTGACAGTGTGGGGAGGTGGGAATCTGGGCAGGTGGCTTCTTATGGGGAAATCATGCCAGAGGTGCAGGTATTCTCTCTTAGAAGAGTCTGTGGTTATGCATGTGGAAGAGAAAAAAGTCTTTCTAAAATGACTTTATCCTCCTGCTTGCTACTGGTATAATGGTGGATATCTAGAAACGTTGAAAATCTCTGATATCTGGTAATCTCTGCACTTTCCTGTGCAGTAATGGCAAAATGATGTTACCTAGAAGGAACTGGAATTCAATCTTGGGGGAATAAAGGAGTTTGAATAGTGGCGACAGGGACATACTTAAACTCTCATAGAAATACAAACCTCATTATAGCAAGATTAATTTCCCACTAGGAGCTTAACAGTTCTTCAAAGAGCAGGATGAATAATTGATGACATGTTGGCATCCGTAGTACCTTCCTAGAGGAAGCGTGTTCATTTGCTGACCCAGGAGAATTAACTTCATCAGCCCTCGCAGGAGGAGATAATGGATAATGTCACTGCCGGCTCCGGTGGCGCTCCCGCCAGGCCGGGGGTGCCGGGGGGGCCCGGTTCGGGTGGAGCGTGAGCCAGTGGGTGTAAAGCACTAAGGTACATGTAGCTGCTGTAATATTTGATATTACTGCGGAGAAAGACTTGGGCAGGTGTTAATGAGCCCCCGCTTGCTCTGTTTAATCAGAGGATGCTTTTGCAATGAGCCCCGCGAGCGCGGCGCTGGCCCAGCATCGGGTGCGTGTTAGATCCCGCAAAGGGTCTTAGCAGCACCGCGGACGCTTCCCTTTGCTCACAAAAGGCATTTGCTGCTGTTAAATCCACGATTCTTGGCATTTCCCTCGCAGCTGTGCAGGCGCAGACCTCCGCCGAGCTGTGCTCTCCCTGCCCGCCCCAGGCAGCCGCTGTCCCCGGCAGGCAGAGCTGCGCTGTTTCTGCTGTAGGCAGAAATTATTCACAAACCCTGGGTTCTCCTCTCATCTTTACCCTCCGTCCAAGCCCAAGATTTTGCCTCGGCTGGGACTGTGGGATCTGAGTTGCTGCTGCTTTTGTTGTCCCGGCAGATCCTCCTCCCCGCTCCATCCCCACAGCAGTGCCTGCAAAAGGGGATTTTTAGGTAAAGACACCGCCGGGTGGGTGACGGGGGGGCTGTGCTGCCGAGAGCGTCCTCTCGGATAAACTAGCACCTCTCTTAGCTAAACTAACTGATAACAGCGTGTCTGTGCTCCCCTGTCACCGCTGTCCTGCCCTGCTTGTACATTGAGAGAAGGGGAAATAAAATAAACCCCAGAGTACCCCTCTGCGGCTGTTCCGCAGGAGCGGCTGTCAGCGCTGCCCGGAACCTGCCTGAGTTTTAGTTAGTGGTGATTTTTTTTGGTTAACGTTCCTGTAGGATATTGTTCTCTACCCACAGCCTATGCTGGTTTTCCTGCTCTTTATTGCATATAAGAGTAACATGACAGCCGGGGTTAATTTACTCGCCACTGTAATTTATCAAGGCCCCATGAGCCATGCTAGCTATTTACTCGTTTGGATTTCCAGGGAATCCGAAGGGCTTTTATTTTCAGTTGTTTTTGTGGACAGGCTTCCTCCCGAGGATGACGAGTGGCTTCCCGCGGTGGCCGCAGAGCTCATTCCATGCTCAAAAAAGGAGCTGGCGAGGGCAGGAGCTCCACAGCCCCGCGGATCCCGGACTTGGGCTGTGCAGGAGGGCTTTTCTGGCCGCTGGTGGCGATGGGGAGCGGGCGGCCGAGGGCTGCGATCCCTGCCTGACGCCTAAGCTGCCCTGAATAGGATTTAAAATCGCTGCCTGCTTAATTTCAGGCGGTTCTTTCAGCTCGCCGGGCTCTGGCGGACGCGGGCGGTGGGTGATAAGGGGGAGGGTTGATGGGATGGACTCAGCCGTTCTGCTTTCAAGTTGATCCTTTGAACTTCAGGCTTGTGTGGCATTTGCAGCCGGAGATGCTGGGGGATGAGTCCTGCTGTGTGAGCGTGGAACGGGCGCTGGGCAGGGCGGGGGCTGCTTGGAAAATCTGTGTATTTTGTACGGTATCCTCATCCAGGTGTTTGGTGTTGGGGCTGGGCAGGAACTGGCAGCACTGACCCACATCCGGGTGCCCCAGGACTGTCTGACATCTGCAGCTCGTTTTGGTGGCCAGCGCCTCGCTCCTGCCGAGCAAACCATCCTCTGCTCCCTGCTGAGGAGAAGAGCTGCCCAAAAGGTGCGGTGCTAGGCATGGTTTTGGGGCTAATCCAAAGGCAAAACACCCTCCCGTAGCGCAGAGCCCCGCAGTGATGCACCACGTCAGCACCCGCCTGGTCCCCTGGGGCTGGGGAGCTTTGGCCTCCCCAGGAGCATCCCAGTGCGGATGGGATGGGAACAGGCAGAGCTTTCCATGGCGATGGGGAGGAGATGGATCCGTGCTGGGCCCCATCCCAAAGCCCATCCCGGCCAATTCCTGTGCTCCTGCGGATCGGAGCAGACGGGAACGTCGTCACTGTCCTCCTGGCTCAACGAGCTGGAACATCTTGTGCTGTTTTGCAGCTCTGTGGTTGGGGCACTGGAGTGAAATTAAAGCAGAATTAAAGGCCGTGACCGCATGCTGTGCACAGCCGAGTCCCCTCTGCTGGGATGCTGGGGAGCTCCGGCCGAGCGTGAAGGTGTCGGAGGTGTGCTGGGCGCAGCGCGGCTCTCGCTCCGCTCCCTCGGCTGACGTCCCCCTCGCCAGCTACTGATGTGCTCGGTAAATCTCTCCCCGGCTGCTCTGCTCAGCGCTGTGGCTGTCGCGTTTACTGCGCCATCACCTCCTGCCTGCCCGCGGTGCCTCGTGGCTCCGTGCTCGTCTGGCTCCGCTCTGCTCCCCTTCCCGTGCTCCTTCCCCTTGCACCGGCTCCTCCTTGCTGTAGTGTTCCCTCTTGGCTTGTCCTTGCCAGATTTTGCACTGGTTGCCTTCCCGGTGAAGATGCTTTTTGGGCTCGGAGCAGCATCCTCGCTAGGCCTTGCTGTCCCCGTCCCGTGTGGTCCCCTCCTGCCGTGCCCATGGTCACCGTCCCCTTGCGCTGAGGCTGTGGAGGGAGCTGGTCCTGCACACGGCAGCAGCCAAGAGCTCCGGGAGATGGAAGAGGATGCTCTGGAGATGCTACGGACTCCCCTTGGCTTTGGGGCTGGTGCTGGAGGGTCCGTGGTGCTCTGAAGGTGCCCTGGTTTAGATCCTCGCTCCCCAGCTCTCGCATACCAGATACAGCACATAACGAGACCTATGGATATCACGTGTTTTGCCCTCGCTGCTGCGATCCTCAGGCTGCCATAACACATCCCATAGCTGTCTGGCATGAACAGGCGGCTCCGCAGTGACCCTCAGCACGGTTATTGCTTTGCAGTTTGAGGTTTTGAAGCTTTTTTTTATTTTCTCGGAAAGCACGCCTTTGCAAGGAGCGCTGCAGACTGCGAGGGTTGGAGCTGATCCTTAAGTTAGCGTAGGATTAGTCTGATCCCCGGGTAATGCCTTATCAGGATAAAGCATCTTGAATTGCAAAGCCAAAGAAGCCCAAGAGAGGCAAAATCCCTTTGTTTAGGTTAAATAGAAGCATTTTCTTGACAGTGGCAGCGAGCTCTTTCTGTTGTTTAAATCTCCATGCATCTGCTTGCCTTCCTGCAAAACAGAGTCATTCTGGGGTTTGACACCACCTTTGAAAGAGTCTGAACCGGTGTTATTGAAACGGTGAAGCTATTGTGTGATCTCGGCAGGCTTTTCTAGAGGAAATATTAGAAACAAATGCCAGCAATGGGCTGAGCGCATCACACGTTACCTGCTATAGATAATTAGAGGCTTCCCCAGCCTCGGCGGTGACCAGGGGACGTGCTGGGGTCTCTGCTGTTTCTGGACCACGTGTGACACCTGATTGGTTTGGCTGTGGGGTCCCTTTGGATGCTCTGGGGTCACAGAACCATAGAACCATTTTGGTTGGAAAAGACCTTTAAGATCCTCGTGTCCAGCCATAAGGGTCAGCAGCCCCTTGGCCGGTTGTGCTTGTCCTGCCCCAGCTCTCCTGTCCTCCCGTGGGCAGTGGGGACCTGGAGGAGCCCAAGGCGGAGCTGCCGTGTCACCTCGTCCTCCCCTCGGGCTGCAGCTTCCACCAGCGGCTGCTTCTCCCTCTCCAAACAAGCACTTCACTACGCACCATCTGTTGATTTTAATTTCCCATAATTTGTTTCCATGTATATGTGATTTGTACTTTCATTAATTGTGCTGCTGTTTCTTATTCCATGACACTTGCTTTGCAGCAGGGAAACCGTAGTGGTTTTCCCCCTGTCAAAGCTATTTTTGTAATTCACACAAATTAGCAATTTCGTCCTTTGAATTTTGCTCTCTGGGCGAGTCTTGCTTAAAAAGAAATCTTTGGGAAGAGCAACGCCAGACCCATTTGTGCAGAGCTTCATTACAGCTTCACAGCCGCACTGAGCACAACCAGAAAACGCCTTTTTAAAGATCTGTCCCCAAAGTTTCCTTAACTGCAGAGCAGTGTCCTCCGAAGCCATCACCGCCTGCAGCCCCTCCGGCCATCACAGCCCACAGCTCCGCTCCTTCTGGCTCTTTTACTCCGTGGTTTTGTCCCCTAGCCACGGTGGTTTAGGGACAATTCGGAGCCTCCTCGCCCCATCACCCCATAGATGGGTTGGCGGCTGCTCCCATTCCCCTCTCTCCATCCCAAGCCATAGATCCCAGCTCTGAGGAGCTGCCGGCTGTTGCGGTTCCCTGCGCTCGAGGATGCAAATGCTGTGATTATCCAAGTTAGTGCTGCTTTTTATGGTGTGTTTCCAAGGCAACTGGAAATTCAGGAGCCCACAAACACACTCACGGGCCTCTTCTTCCGAGCCCTTCCCCTCCAGCACACAGGTAAATATCATAGTGACATTTGCCACCTGTTTGAGTGCTCATCTGAACAGTCCCACTGTCCCCAGGAGCCAGAGCGGGTAATCGCCTCCTTGGAAGGTGTAAAACCCAGAACACAGCCACGAACAGGTTTGCTTTTGGTTTTTTTGAGTGTTTTTTTTCTCCCCACCCACCTTGCTCGTAGGGGAGCGATGCCAGAGAAGCTACAAAAACAAAAATGAGGATTTTGTTTGATGCTTTCTGAAAAGAAGTTGTTTTTCTGGGTGGGATGGGGGGCTGCGCCAGCGGTGGGAGGGTGAGAAAAGTTTGCGAAAGGGCAGGAGGGAAGTGGGGCAGGAGGGGAGTGGGGCAGGATGGAGCAGTCACCCCAGGAGCTGCAGGGATAAATACAGAAACCTTCATAAAAACCAGAAACCTTCATAAATACAGAAACCTCTCCTCTCTGTGTTGGCTTCCCGAGAAACTGCTGGTTTGGGTTCGGAGTGGGGAACACCCCGGGCAGGCTCTGGTGTTCAGTTTAGATTAAATGCACTTAAATTAAAGTGAGAAGGGTGAGCCCTGGCCCCGAGTCCTGCTCAGCCCGTCTTCGCTCCGCTGAAGCGCAGGACGAGGGACGGTCCCAGGTTTGACCTTACTGGTTTTTTCCTTCCTGTTTCAGAGGGTCTGGCAGTGGGAGTTGGATTTGGGGCGATTGGAAAATCGGCGTCTGCGACCTTCCAAAGTGCCAGGTAAGGCCAGCGCCGCCCTGCGTCCGTCGGGTTTTGTGTCTTTGCTCTGGGAGGTTGTCCGTCTGTCTGTCTGTCTGTCCCGCGTTGCTACTGAGCCAGGGTGGTTGGAGATGCATTGACTGAAACTTGTGTGGAAGCACAACTCTGGGCAGAAGGGGCAGAAGAAATTCCTAGTGCTGTTGCATTTTCCTAGTGGTTGTGCTTGTCAGATGAGACAGAGGAATGCTGAGATTTTCCACAAAAGCAGCATCTCCAGTGGGTAGGAGCAGCTGCCAGAGCCACTGGAAAGCGTGTGGTGGCTTTGTTTATCGCTCCTGCCAAGCAGGGCCACTGAATTCTCTAACTGGTGGCAATAAAGACCCTCAATTCTCCCCGCATCCCTGCTCCCCGCATCCCTGCTCCCGCATCCCTGCTCGCCCACTCCACCCTCGCCAGCAGCCGCTCTGGCCCCACTTGGTTTTTGGCATCACCAGCGTTGCCCTCACGCTCCTGTGCAAAACCTTTCGTGCTTCTCTCCAGGACTGGTGTAAAACGGGGGGTTAACTCAGCTCCTCCAGACTGCCTGGCTGGGGGTTTGGGCCTTGGGTGCGTTTTCATACCCGGCAGGAGCAGAACCTGGGTGTGCAGGGTGGGTGACGGCAGGGACAGCCCGGCCGCTTCCCACACCCTGCCCGCCCTGCAGAGCCGGAACTGGGCTGACTGGGAGCGCTGCTGAGGGAATGGGAGAAGGGGAGGGGGCAGGTGGGAGCTGCCTGGGCTCCGGGATTGCTGCCGCACCTCTCGGGGGCTGGATCGCAAGCGGCTCTTTCCTGCCAAGGCGCCTCGATGTGCTGATACCAAATGCTTTTTTCTGTTTGAATTTTACACTTGAGGCTCGTGGCACACCGTGTTCTCCTCACCCTTTGTTTACCAGCCCCGGGCTGTGATTTATGTGGTTTTGGGGACACACGGTCTGTCTGGTCTGTAAATAACCCACCCAGCCCTTACAGCTGGTGGATGCAAGTGCAGTTATGTCTCAGCCACCTGGATCCTGCCGCAGGATCTGCGGGTCCCCGGGGCTGGTTTTGGAGCCCTCCGGGTTGCCCAGCCCCTTCTCTGGCCAGGCATAAGCTGTGTTTGCAAAGACACGAGCAAAACCTTCTGTTTGCCATGCCCCGTCGCATCCCCAGCTGGCAGCGGCTGTGCTGCCCCGGGCGCTTGGGTTGTGGCAGATCCCACCCAGATGGGTGGTGAGAAAAGCAGGATGCACCCGCTCGAGACTCCGCGTTTCTCTAACCTTTTGAAATAAAAGGCTCTTCATAAAGTCTGCAGAGGCTCCAGAGATGCTTGAACAAAAGGACTTTTTTCCCGTCAGCTGCTCAGTAGAAGCTAAGAAGCCAGAAGCAGCTGGTTCTTTCTCTGTATTTACAACAGCATTAATCATGTTAGATGAAAGGTGGAGTCTGTGCCATGAAAATACCAATGCAAATGTAGTCAGCTGCGAAAGGAGACAAAATAACTTCATTGCCATCAATCTGTCTGTCGCTGTCACCTGCGGGCAGCCCGAAAGTCGCTCGGTGTAGCTGCTCCGCCGTGAAGCCATTGGGAAATATCCAAGAGTAGGACTCTAGGTGGCTAATTTGTGTTATGTAGGCTTAGAAAATAGCAGTGGGATGGTATTTGGTGTGAGCAAATGTGAAAAATAGAGCTAAATCTTTTGGCGCATCCAAAAGCTGCTCCTTGGCCAATCTCGGCTCTTAGGGGACGCGACAGTTGTGTTCGTGTCCATTATTTTGTAATAGAGTTTTAGCGAAACAGCTGCGTGACTCGGTTTACCTCCTCCATCCTGCTCCTGCGTCCCCCTGGGTGTGAGCAACCGCGTTAGCACCGAGCTGGGCTGAGCTGCCTCTCCGGAGCCTCGTTCCTGCAAACCTGGAATCGTGCACAAGTATTTCTGAACACTCCGATGGCTCAGAGCCCGAGCTGGAGATGCAGATGCCCGGGGATGCTCGCAGGGGCTGGTGGGCGTTCCCAGGGTTGGCTGTGACTTGCCCACGCGAGCAAGAGGACTTTCCTTGCTGCTTTTGCTCAATGAATAAATGCCGGCTGGCTTAGGGGAGTGCTGCCCGATTGCGTCGCTCCCGGAGGGGCGCGCTTGGCAGGAGCCGGAATTCATCCCAGGTGGCTGTGGGGCTGTGAGACGCGGCCGTGCTGGATCCCCAAGGGCTGCTTTTGGAGCCACGGGCTTTGCAAGTGAGCAGCGCATTTGCAGAGAGGCCATTAGGGAGATGGGGAGAGCAGCGGCCGCTCTGCAGCAGCGACTGGGGCGTTGCAAGCAGCTGGGTGCTGCTCTGGGCTGGATTCTTGAGCAAGTTCTGGTGAACACTCATGTGCCAGAGCAGCTCAGGGTGGGCGCTGGGTCCCTGCTGCCTCTGCCATCCGCCACTGTCCCAAGTGCTTTGCTTTTTTCACGTAGCACAGCGATTCTCCCCAGCTTTGCTGGAGCGAGGGTTAACGTCCTGCTCCCGATGCCTTGCAGGGATCCATGGGGATTTCCCTCAGGACTTTCCCCCATGGCAGCTGGAGGGTTCCTGCCCTGGCCGAGCAGGGCTCAGCCCCGGCTGAGTGTAGCGAGGGAGCATTTGGGGGTCTTTTAGGACACAGTGGGGCTGGGGGCCGCTGCAGGGACAGCGCTGGCTGGGAGCTGTGGGGCTGGTGAGCCCCGACACGGGCGGCGCAGGCAGAGCAGCGATGGTCTGAACCAGGGGGATGCTTCGAGGTTTGGCCAAAAACCGAAAAAGGTTGATTAGGAAGCAGGGTGGGCTTCTTGCCTTTTAAAGCAGTCGGTGCTTTGCATGTGCTGCATCACCTCTGCCGTTCCCTGGTTCTCCTGCCTCTTACCTCTGGGCTTGCAGGACCCGTCCCTCTGATCTTCTCCAGCACCACAGGCTCCCGGAGCTCTGGGTGCTGCCCGCCCGGCCCCTGCCCGCGCGGCCCCTGCCCGCGCTCCTCCGCGTTTCTTTGCTGCCACCGGGTGTGCAGGCTCCGTTCCTGCGATCTCGCTCCCTCCAGCTCCATCCACCAGCCCCAGGGCTCACCCGCGGATTACAGTCCCCGGCCTTGCCTGTTGTTTCACGTATGGTTTGTGATGTGGGGGGGAACCCGCTTTATTTGGCCTGTCAGGGGATGCCGGGGAACCACAGTCCTGTGTCCGAGGAAGGTGGGATCTTGGCGGTGGGGCTGGTTCTTTGCTTTTGTGCTCAGGTGGGCATCGGTGCCGCTTTGGCTGGGCAGTGCGCTTGAGTCTTTTTCGGAAAGGTGACAAGTGTTTTATGGCAGCTTAGGCAGGGCTTAGGATGAGTTAATGTCTGCTTTTGGGGTGTTTCCTGTGGGGTGCTGAGCTGCTGCTCTTCTTTGGGCAGGAGTGGGATCCTGGGGAGCATCTCCAGTTGCTGTGGAGCATCCCTTGCTTTTGCGGAGCATCCCTCCTTGCTGGGGGGCATCCTCCTTGCTGGGGGGCATCCTCCTTGCTGGGGAGCGTCCCTCCCTCCCTGCTGCAGGACCACGGTTCTCCTGCCCAGTTCCTCACAAGGATGAAAACATCAGAAAGTCCCACGGGCTGGAAATAGCATCTCAGGGCGAAGCTGCTGCGGTGAGAGAAGAGGAGCGAGACCCAGTGGGAGCGCGAGGGGAGGAGCAGTGCCCGGCGTGGGGCGCGCAGGGAGCCCCGGGGGGGACGGCCCCCTCCAGATGTGAGCGGTGCCTGAGCCGGCCTGGCTGCCTTCCAGGCAGGAAGGTAAAGAGAAGGGCAGCCGTGTCTTAAAAAAGCTCTTTTACCTCCCCCTCTTTGCACACTGTAGAGTGGGGGGAGTAAACCCCCTCCGCCTTTTAACAGGAACCAGATGGAGCTGGAGCTGCTGAGATCAAGAGGGGCTGGATTTGCGCGTCCCTCGGCTGCTCTGGGGGTGCGGGCAGGGCTGTCCGACCCTGTGCTTTGGTTGGAAACACAAGAGCTGGGGGCAGATGGGGTCCCTGGGGATCTCTCTTTTTCTCGCCCTCCACATCGGAGACTCCTCCTTTGAGAATCGGCACGAGGGGCTGGTTATCCCCTTCCCCACCTTGCCCAGTATGCCCCAGAAAATAGAGTATAAAAAAGTATAATTTCAAGGCAGCAGTGTTTTCAGGTCCTGGGTAACCAGCAAGGTCTGAATTTGGCAAGAGGGATCATTTAATTTTAATTTTAACCCGTGTTGTGAGCCGTCCCCAGCCCAAGGGACTTCTGGCTTTGCCACGGTATGTGCTGGACTGACCGCGATGGGCAAATCCTGCCTTATCTGGAAAAGCATTCACCTCCTTTGGTGTACATCTGCTGAGTTTGTTTCACTAAATACCCCCAGTGCGATGGTTTGAGCCGCCGAGCCTGGTGCTGTTAATATCTGTTATATTCTGTGTTTTTATTGCTCTGTTGATGATTCGTTTGTGTGCTGGGGGCTCCGTGCGCCTTCCCTGTGCTCCCGACATGGACGGGGCAGAGCTGCCTCTCTGCTTCTTCCGTCAAAAATAGGAGATGGATTAGGACAGCGCGGACCTGACTTAAGAGTGAATAACTTGGCTGGGTGCAGGCAAGAAATATCTGCAAGTCTGACTTGAACTGCATAGGCAGAATAAATCACAGATGGATTTTAGTGGCCTGCTCCTCTCTGGAAGTGGCTGCTCCTCTCCCGGCTGACACTAGGTGGTAACATCCCTGTTCCAAACAGCCTTTTCTCCGCAGATTTGAGGCCAATTCAATGTCTCGCAGGGCTGTAGGACAAGCCCCAGATCTAATGGAACTCCCAAATGTGGCTTTTTTTGCTGGCCAAACGCCCAGCAGAGGGCTGCTCCGTCAAAAGTGGGAGAACATTCGAATAAGTGAAACCGATACCGAGTTAGATGCAGTAAATTGCTCTGAGCAGATGCTATATATAAAGGGGCTACACGTCTGAAAAGATCAAGTGAAATGTTTGGTTAAGTCACGGGTGGTCTGGGCACCGGGTCCTCCTTGGATACCGTGGATGCAAATAATTTAGAGAGGTTAAAAGTCCTGCAGGGCAGTCAGTGGCGAACCTCTGCCCTAGGGCCGAGCCGAGGACACTCGGGGTGGGGGGCTGCGGGGTGGGGGGCTGCGGGGTGTTCGCTGCATGTTTAAAGCAGAGGGAATCTGGGGGGCTCTGATGGCGCCGATGGCCGCGTTCCCCGCGATGCTGGGGGTGAGCGTGGAAGCCACGTAAACAGATGTATTATTTTCCCCCCGATGATGCTGGGTTACGTTTCCTCCACCGCAGCACAATGGTTCCCATTCATCGGCCCTTTTTGCTGGGAGTGCTGGCCTTGTTTTGGGCTGTTGTGCCCACAGATTGTTTCCTGTCCAGCTTTGGTAAAACAGACAGAAAAGAGGCTTCGAGTTGACAGGCAGACTTTGACTATGGCTTGGAAAATATTATTCCATGGGACAGCCTGCGCCTCCCACGCTGTGTCTCTCAGGCTGGAAAAAAAAAAAGAAATAGGCTTGATTAATGTACGGAGATTGAAACCAGGCAAAAATTTTATACTGTGTTTTCTTTGAATGAATGGAAATCATTGTGGTCTGAGAGACAGCAGAAGACACACGGGGGTTTTTCCCTCGTTCGCACACACGCAGCCTCCGTCTCTTGGTTATGAATAGGTCCTCAGTGGAGCTAATAAAGGGGTTGCTCGGCTGGGATCGAAATGTGGGTTTGAATCCTGACCTCTTTATCGGCTCAAGGCCGTGCACAGAGACATCTAATGGAAAAATCCCCCCCGCTATGGGGTGAGGTGGGGCTGGCCGGGGATTTCCACGATTCCCGGGATCCCACACAGATCCTGCTCCTGCCCGGGGTGCGGAGCAACCGGCACTGCCGCCGGCCGCGAAACAACTGTCGGAAGATGCTTATTAAGCACCTCTTAATTAGCCTCTCCTGAAGGTCGTTGTTTATTAGTAAGTGAGAGTTAATGAGCTGGGTACGTTTCCCGAGGGCTTTTCTTTTATGAGTGGTGGGGTTGGTTCTAAGGTTCTAAGGTGCGTTTTCGCCATGGCTGGTGCTCTGGAAGGGTTTGGTGAGGCACAAACCAGGATTGTGGCTCCTCGGCTGCTGCGTTTTGGCTTCCGAGCCTCAGCAGAAGCCTCAGGTGCGGGTGTCCCACCCGCACACAGGCAGGTTGGCTTTAAGAGAAGAAAAGCACAATTCGGGCAGAAGAACGGTTCTGGGCATTGCATGAAATGAGGCTGCCAAAGCCGTGTAGCTCTCTCTTTGCCCATCAGGAAACTGTTTTTATTGTAAATGGGTGTTACACCTCTTCTAGGTCATTAGGGAAAGAAAGCGGGTGCCTGGGAAGCAAGGTGGGTTTGAACTGCTTCCCCCACCCCAGGTGTCTTGGCTTCATCCTTTATCCAGGAAAAATTATTATCTGTGTGAATACTGAAATCAGCCCGACAGCAAACACAGCAGCGCAATACTGAAATCAGCCCGACAGCAAACACAGCAGCGCAATACTGAAATCAGCCCGACAGCAGACACAGCACGCAATACTGAAATCAGGCCGACA
>VWYH01002315.1:0-134298 GCA_013399365.1 Pampusana beccarii | reverse complement strand
CAATACTGAAATCAGCCCGACAGCAGACACAGCAGCGTGTCCAGCCTGTCCAGCACAGCTCCCGCCACCTTGCATGAAAATGCGGTGGGAACGCTCTGTGGGCTGCGGTGTTGTTACTGAGCTGCCTTCAGATCTACCAGATCTTTTCCTCACCAGGAAAACATTTGTTCTCCTGCAGTGCCTGGACAGTCTTGTCTTGCTTCCCACTTTGGTGCAATGCCAGGCGGTTAAATCTGGGGTCTTGCAGCGTTTTGTTGCTCAGCCCCAGATGGGGAGAGACGCGGGCAGGGAGCAGAGACCTTGATTCCCAGCGCTGGGGTCGGGAGCAGAGCTGGAATGTTTTCCTGGTCCTCCAAAACCGTAGCTCGGTTTGATCACTGTGATCCGGGTGGCTGGAGACTGGGTTCAGGGTGAACTGAGATTGATGGAGGAGACTTCCCCAGTGCCAAGCAGGTCTCTGGAGCCCAGCAGGGACCCCGGTCTGTGGCGCCATGGTCCCCCCGGCCATGGGAAGGTGCTTGTGTCCCAGTGTTGAGCAGATGTGGGGGGAGCCGTCCTGAGCCCCCCAGATAAAGGGAACCCTGCGTCAGGCAGGGCTGCAGGCGGGAGAGCGGCTCCGCCGTGGTTCTTGGCAGCAAACCACGTCTTGAAGGGTTTACCTTGGCCTCGCGGTGCTGGTCCTGTCTCCTGCCAGGCTGGGGAGGTCGGGGGGGTCCGTTCCCCCATCCCCGTGCAGGGTCAGGGCTCAGCTCGGGGTCAGCTGCCCTTTTCGGAGGATGCTTTTTCTGCAAGAGGCACTTGGCTGGCCGGGGCTGCTTTTCCATCGCACGGCTATTGAGGGACAGCTGCTTTTTCCAAGGTAGCCGCTGCTGGGGAGCACGTGAGGATCCGAGGAGGGAATCATGGAGCTGCACAGCGGTGCTGGACCCTGCAGAGGTACCGGGCAGGGCTGAGGGAGGTGGGCAGCATCTTCCAAAAGCAGCCACGCGGCAGGAGGTGGAGGGGCTTCACGGGAAAACGGGTGATTTGTACTTTTCTGAAATTCAGAAACCAAAATTCAAGGTGTTTGAAGTCAGTTCAGAGGAAACCTGCCCGGGGTGCTGCAGCCCCCAGGTGAGCAGAATCCCCCGGGCTCTGTGGCCGGTGTTGGAGGCTCCTTCACCGCGTTGGTGCTGGCAGCTTTGGTGGGAACGCTCATTCTTCTTTCCTCGCCCTGTCCCTTATGTGAACCGGGCCGGTTGCAGGCCCTGGCAGCGCGGGGGCTGCGCAGCCCCGTCCGTCGCCCCGGGCTGGCGGAGGAGACCACCCGAGGGAGCAGGAGGTCTCCAGAGCCCGGCCGGGAGCCGCGCTCTTGGCTGCGAATCCCTCGCTGGCTGTTGGCGTTTACATCACCGTTTGTATAAATAGTCTCCCCTCTTCTCTCTCACTTCTTCCTTCTCCCTTGCTCGAGTGTCTAGACCGAGGAGGGTTTTTGGTTGATTTGTAATACTTACGAGAGACAGCTGGCCTCCCAAACAACATCTGGCTCCGTGGAAAGCCTGTGTAATGGTTGCATTCTTCCCTTTCTGGGGTGGTCACTGTGTCTGCAGATACGTCCTGAAGGGCAGGGGATGCCCAGAGCAGCTCCAGTGTGGAGCTCTTTGGGTGAGGGCTCTGGGGAGCTGCGCAGCCCGTTCCCCGGGCGTGCTGCTGGCCAGCTGAGCGGTTGCTGTCTGAGCTATGGCTGCGTGCTGCGGGAGCCTTGCAAGAGGAGGATTCAGCTCTGCCTTCGCAAGAACCCATGAAGGGACCTTCCCAGCCCCCCCAGTGCCCCCCCTGCCATGACAGGGACATCTTCAGCAGCTCAGGTGCTCAGAGCCCCGTCCAGCCTGGCCTGGGATGTCTCCAGGGGTGGTTCATCCACCACCAACCTGGGCCAGTGGTTCACCACTCTCAGGGCCAACAATTTCTTCCTCATGTCTAGCACTGACATGTCCTCGTGTCATCCTCTGGCGTTTTGCAGGCGAGCAGCTGAGGAGGAGCACAGAGGGGTCCTGGGACCGGCTCTCCGTGGTGGCCCAGGCTGTGCGTGGTGCTCCGTACGGAGGACGGACAGCGATGCGATGGCAGCGGGTGCTGGGGAGGATGGGTCAGTCGGGAGGTGAGCGCCAAAGCCAACCTGCCCTTCAGCCCGGCCCCTGCTCCTGCAGGACAAAGCGTCGGGCGCTGCTCCCTCCCCAGCCCCAACAGCCAAACCCTGGCAGTCGTGTGCTCTCCAGGACCTCACCACGAAGGTCTCTCCGGCCCCAGCTCTGGTCGGCAAAGTGCCTGTTCGCCTTAAAATGAAAGAGAGCAAAGAAAAACAGCAGAGAAAGAAAAAGCCATTATCCCTGTTTATCTTATCAAGATAATGCCCAACAAGGCTCACTTTGAACAGCAGGTTGGGTCTTTGCAGCCCCAGTGGCCTGTTCCTCTCCCTGGCAGCCTGGTTTAAAAATAAACCCTCTGAGGAGGGGAAGCAATTTGAATGAAGACATTGTTACTGTACACGAAGCGATAATAGGGCCTTTTATAGCTACAGCTGTTAGTAAATTGTTTAGTTCCAGGTTTTCAGGCTGCATTAAGGAGCTGCTCTGCTGCTCTCGCTCTCTTCCCCGGTGCATTTTAACAGTGATGCTGCAGGAAAGGGGAGAGGACAAACCGCTTAGGACTTTTGATTTTGTTCTTAGCTGGTGATCCCCGTCAGGGTGTAGATGTGGATGCACGGGAACCGTTTGTGAGCCCTTTCGTGCAGCTGTGGCGTGGGAGCAAGTGGGATGCTGAGCTCCATCACCCTGTTACCGGCTGAGAGAGGATGGGTGAAACCCATATGTGTATTTATCTATACATATAGCTGGGCTTTCAGTCCTTTCGGGTTCTTGTCTTTATTAACTACACATCCGTCTGCCCTTGCCTGGCTCGAGGCTTTTGTTTTCGGGCAGCGATGGGGCCGTGTGTGCCCCCAGCTCTGGGGGACAAGCCCTAAAAAATGCCCCCTAAACCATTTCCCTGCCCCAGCTTGTAATTTGCACTGGGATTTCCATGGCATGTGAAATAACCTTCTGTGTGAAACGTGCTTACAGTCTGAAGATTCGTACAAAAAGGAAAGGGCTGGCGTTTTTGCATGAAGCTATAAACATTAATTGGCAGGTATTATTGGGAATTTTGATAGGTGGGCCGTAGTCCCAGCCCTGCTTTTAGACCACCCAGCTTCTCTGTGTGTTTAATTTTTTATGAAATATTTTAACAGCCTTTATAGGGTTCTGTATCTCCCTCCAGCTCTAGCCCTACCTGAGATCAATACAGCCACATCGTTAAATCCCGCTTTATTTATGGGTGTGCCTGCATGAATATGTAAAAATTTAAATTTTCCGCAGCCTGTTTAAAATAGAGTTAACGAGGTCTCACGTGAGGGTTGTCTTAAGAGATTCGAAAATAGCTGCTTCTGACTTGCAGGGTCTGAACCGGAGCCTGCTGGGGGCGGTTGGAGTGGAAGGTGCTGCTGGGGACGGGTGATCTTGGAGCCGTTTCTGTCCCAGCCTTTGGGAACTGGCTCTGATGGGTGCGAACTCTCGCCATCCCCAGACTCTTGTTTTTATGGTTGGTGCTGTTCTGCTTGTCCCAGTTTGGTGGGATTTGCAGGGTGCCTCGGAGCTGGCTGTCTGCAGGGCTCAAGTTTAACTCCAGTAAGTGGGGAAGCGATGCTGAGGATGGGACATGATGTTTTCCTCCTTCTATAAATACCTGGTAATTTTTTAGCTAGGTAGACAGTAACTATGCAAATGGAAGTTTGTCTGTGTGATGGGTTCTGCTTTTTGTTACATCCCGCGAGAGCAGGCGGCAGGACAAGGGCAATCGCGGCAGGACAAGGGCAATCGCTGCCGGCAATCGCGTCTCCTGCCAAGGTGGTTTTCCAGGGCTCGGTCACGTCTCCTGCCGGTTTCTGGTACCAGCTTGGAGAGCCGGAGCCGGGCACGGCTCGGCCGATGCTGGCGGGATCCCGCGCTCACCGCTCGCGTTCACACTCCGTGTGGCAGCGGTTTAAAGCACCGAGGCTGCCCCGGCCTTTGCCGCTGCGCAGCCCAGGTCAGAACACGGCGAACGAGAGAAGCGAGCGGGAGCGCACAGAGCTCGTGAAACGTGTCTTTGTGCTTCCCCGACCGGGGCAGACGTGAACTTTTACCCTGTGCGTGAGGCTGACTCATAAATCAAACAGTTACACAAATAGCTGGGCAGATAAGAATAAAGAATTTAAAACCCCGGAGGAATAAATAGCCCTCGGACAATGGGAGCCCTCGGAGCGCTCCGGCGGCTGATCCGCGCTGCCGTACCAGCCCGGTGCCCGCCGGCCGTGCGCGGCCCCGGCTTCTGTCACTCTGTCATGATGACGTTGAGGTTTTTACTTGCTCTTGCTGGCAGTCGCTGGTGTTGGGGCACGGCTGGAGGGCTGGGGGGTGTCCAGACTTGTGGGCTTTTTGCTGAGCCCCCCCAGCTTCACTGCAAGGGGTGAAAATACCCCGTGGGGCACCTGAGCCCGCGCCGGCAGCGCCTGGTACCCGGTGTGATGGCTCTCCCTTGCACCGCGTACTCCTGGGGTGTCCTCGCTCCCTTGGCCAGCTGCCTCCCAGGGCTTGCCCGTCCTTGTGCACTTCAGTTTCCTCGGCCAATTAAGCCATAACGATAACGAGCTGGTGGTTCACGCAGGAAGGGTTTGGGGGCTCAGTCCTCCCCGGGGAGCGCAGGAGGATGCAGCAACCATGAGATGCATGAGCTGAGCTCTGGTTTGCTGTCGGTGAAGCGGGATTCAGGAGGGGAGGTAGGAAGAGCCCGAGTGCTCAGGCAAATCTGGCAGAGCCGTGTGTGCTGTGGGGAGGATGCAGAACACGCCAACACAGCAGAGGAAAAATATAAGAAGTCCTGAGTGTTTTAGCTCGGTGATGTAGCCTGAGGATGGAACCAGCTCGGGCACGTGGGTGTGTTTGGATGCTTCATGCACAGACCCATCCCTGTCACCTCGGTTGGTGCAGCTGGCCGGGTGATGTGGCGGCTTCTCCCGCCCGAGCCGCGGTTTGATGGCGGGGGCACCCATGGGGATTCCTGTTGGGAAAGCTGGAGAATTTCTTGCTCTTCAGCTAGATTTTATATCCCGGCTGCCACAGTCAGGGGGGAGAGCAGGTTTTATGACTTTGAACTTAGCTTATGCGCCTTTGGGATAAATTAAGGGTAAAATTTCCTAAAACTGTAGATGTTTAGAGTGTGCGGGTGCAGAGCGGTGCGTCTGAGGCTGGCGGGGCCGGCGAGCAGGGGTCGCAGGGCAGGCGGCTCCCGGACCCCAGCCATGGGGAGGGAGGAGATGTGGAAGTGGCTCCCGAGGGGCAGCGCCGAAAGGGCCGCGTCCCGGGGAGCGGGTGTGTTTCCATGGGGACGTGCAGGCGGGCACGGCCCCAGCAGAGCCCCGACGTGGGCATCCCCCGTCCCGGGAGCCGCTCAGACCCGTGTCCCTTCCCTCTTGTGCTTTTGCGGTTCTCGTTGGAGATGGGCGTCCATGCAACTGTCCAACCCGTTCCTGTCTCCTGATCTTTTGTGCCCCAAATTCTTTCCTGCTGCTTCTCCTCTTCCCTTTGCTTCCCTTCAGCTGTACCGGCCTTTGGTGCCGTTTGGAAAGCACCTCACTCGTGGTGTGGTTTGGGTGGAAGCTTTGCTCTTGATGTCCAAATGAAAACAGGGTGCCTGTTTTTTCCAGATTTCACTCAGATATAATTTCCAATCTGTCCGTACGTCTGCATAACTGGGAAATGGTGCCATGTGTACCAGCCTGGTTGTTCCTTTCCCAGCGGGGAGGAGACCTGGGGGGTTTTGGGCTTGAGGCACCGTGCGATGGGGCCACACACAACATCCCCTGCCGGGGATGGGGCCACACATTGTGCATTTCTGTGTCCCCATGGGCATCAGGGCTGGTGGCTGCACTCAGGAGGACGAGACATGGTAGGTTTGTATCCGCTTTTTTTTTTTTTTTAATAATTTTGAGTGTTTGAGATGAAAGATACTGTATTATCAAGGGGAAACCTGCGGGCGTAGCATCCTCCCACCTGCTTTTGCAGATTTGGCTTTTAAAACACCCATCACCTAAAGCGGTGGGGTCACCGGGAGCACCCGTGGGTGGGTCAGGCTGTTTGCTGGGGAGCGGAGCGTGGTCTGGTGGCCATGGGGCTGATGGAGGGGGCCGTGACCACCCCTGTCCCCCCGCAGCTCCCCATGGCCTAACAGGTAGGACGGGAACGGGGAGCCGCGCGGCTCCTGCGCTGGCCACCGAGCTCCTTCCCACCTGCGAGCCCTGATCAAACACCTCGGCGGGCGGCCCGGGCGGGAGCCCTGATGTAATCCTGGAACCCAAAACAATCGGCCCTTTCATGGCACGACGATAACAATCAAAACAGTATGTAAGGGCCCTGCCATGCAAGAATACACATGCACATTATACACTGGAGGGAATTGAAAGCTGTAGTGAAAAGGGGCTTGTTAAGAATATGTAGCCTGCTTTCATAATCAGTTTGTAAAAGAATAGGCCCTTGAAAACAAGGGTTTAGGCTTATAGAAGGCTTTCTGTGCCTTGACCTTGCAAATATGCAGAGATGCCAACTTTTTTTTGAAAGTGAACTTGGAGTCTCCCAGCGTGGTGCCCTAGCAGTTGGCAGGCGAGCTGGGGGTAGGAGGTCCAGCCCCGGGGCGCTCGGAGCCTGTCTCACCACCAGGAGCTGGTCCTCGGCAGAGCTCCGCCAGGACACCGCAGTTTTACCTTTTCTTCCTCAAATGTGCAGCCCCGGGCTGTGCTGCAGCGGAGGGTGATCCAGAGCAAGGGCAGAGCCGTCCGTGCCCTGAGACCCGGGTGGCACGTGTCCTGGTGACGGTTCTGGTTCCAGATCAAGACGGTTATGGAGGACATCACTGTCATCACCCCCGTTTTATAGGTGGGGAAGCAGAGGCAGAGAGATGGGAGAGGTAACATGTCCAGTGCACGCTGGCTTCTTGATCCTTAATGCTTCCGAGGACACTTGAGGCCATTGTGCCCAGGTGGAGGGGACACACAAGTGACATTCCTGCCTCGGCCAGGGTGCGAGTGGCAGAGCCGCTAACAGGACACACACATCCCCAGGGAGAGTCCGGTGCAGTTTCCCTGGGCTGCTCTTTCTTTACATCGATACATGTCGGTGGGTTGGGAATGAGCCGCAGGTCATCCCCGTTCTCTGCAAAGTGTCTCCTGCCTGCACATGGGTGACCCATCGGACAAGATGGGATCTCCTTCTAACACCTCTTTACCGGTTATTCCCCACCATCCTCGCTTTAGAGACCCTCATGTCTCCAAGCATTTCGTTCTGACAGTTGTCTCTCTGGCTGCATTGGCTCCTGTCCCCATTGTCATCTCCTCTGTGTCCCGTAGCTCGCCGTGGGCACGCGGAGGTTCGGCTCCCCTGGGCCGAGCTGCCCCAGTCCGGCTTTGTGCATCTGTTTTACAATGTGTTTCTTTGCAGTCGGGGGAAGCCTTCCAAGAATCCCCACCTATTTCCGTAATAAGGACGCCTTTGTTTTCCCCGTACACAATGCAGCTTTGATTCCGTCGCTTTCTCACCAGCCGTGTTGCCGTCAGCTCGACACCGGAGCTATGAGAAGGTGTGAGGTGTGCGCGGTGAAGGGGAGAGCAGTGTCCCCTGGGATGGTTTTATTTCGCGGTCGGGGTATCGGAGGTAAATCTGCTTTGCCGTAGCACCCGGACATCTCCTGATGCTGCAAACAGAGCTGGCCCGAGCTGCGAGTGGAGGTGCCTTCATGCACTGAACCGAGGCAAAGCAAATAGGAAGGCTTAGGTGTTCCTGGCCTCCATGGTGCCACGGAGGTGTCCTTGTCCTGATGAGATTAGTGTCCATGGGAAAGGCTCAAAAAGGCCCTGGAGTCCAAGAATTGCTGAGGCAGAGCTGCGGTGGGAGGAAGGGTGGAAGGTCCTCGGGGTGGAGGAGTGCGGTGAGCAGAAGACCTTCGCAGGCCAGGAGATGACGTGGGGACCTTCTCAGCCCGATGCTGAGCCCAGAAGGCCTGTTCTGCCCCGTGGGTGTTCCAGGTCAGAAGACACCCCACGTGCGGGGACAGCTGTGTTCAGGCGCTGGGTCTCTGCTCTTGCCATGCTGTGCGCCAGAGCTCTGTGCTCCTGCACCCGGCGCCCACCCCGACAGCTGGCGCCCGCGCAGCGGGATGCCAACACCGCTTTTCTGGGGAAAACGGGTTGAAATCTTGCGCTGGGAGGGGGCCCGTGTTGCTGTCACCCCGCCGAGGGCTGGGGGTGGGTGCAGCGGGTCCGTGTCCCTGCTGCATCACACCCGCCCGGGCTCCTGCATCACACCCGCCCGGGCTCCTGCGGGCTCTGTCCCGGCTCTGACTCCCTCTCCCCTGCCCCTTGGGGCTTTCTGTCCCCTGGGCTGAGGGGTCAGCACGGGGTGCCCCCTCCCGGCAGGACCGGGGGCGAGGGGGGGCTCGCCCCCCATCCCATACAGACCCCTCCATTCACACCTCCCTCTCCCACCCCGTTAATTTGTTGTGGTCGGGGCCAGTAATAGCTGCTTTGTGCAAAGGCGAGGGAAGGAGGGAAAAAAAAAAAGCCCAGCGCACAGACAGCGGCTCCAGTGTTTTCTAAAAGGGATGTTTTTCCCCCTCCGTTCTCTCTCTCTTTCCCTTGAATAATGTTTTTGATTGTAATAGCTTGTCCTGGTTAGGGAAACCCACAGCCTCTCCCCCTTCCCCTCCCCTCTTCTGTAAACCCTGGTAGAAGTTTAAACAACCCAGAGAGATTTTTTCTCACCAGTCTTATTTTACTAATAGGAAACAAGTGTTTAAAGCAGCAAAGGGAGCTTTCAGCTGCTGGCAAAGGAACATCTGACCTTGTGGAGCAGCTCGGGGTGCCGCTCGGAGCCGTGGGCTGGGGCAGGTCACAGCCTGTCCCCCCGGGGCGGTCTCGGTGTCCCCCAGACATGGGCCGTGACCAGTTCCACCAGCACACACCAGCAAAACCACGGTGGGAGAAACGCTCTGACTGTGGAATGAGTTCTCGTTCGCTCTCGCGGAGCCGCTCGGCGTAAGGAGCCCACGCTATGAGAAATGAGCCCCATTTGGTTTGGTGCTCACAACACTTTTGTTCTTTGAGTGAAGGATTAAAAAAACCCCATATCCCAATTGTTTTTCACCAAGAATTCCAGAACTCACAGTGAGCCGGAATGGAGGGAAAGGAGCGTTCCCAAGGCTGGAGCAGGCCCCGGTGGGGCGGGTGGTGCCGGGAGCAGCTCGATGAGGTGCCGGTGCATGGAGCTGAGCTGCAGACCCACCAAACCCTCCCGCTGCAAGTCCAGCTCTCGGGAGCAGCAGCTGCTCCCTGCGCTGTTCCCGGTCCGGATAGGCTCCGGGTGATGCGCTGGTCCGATGGCGCTCTGAAGGTGGAAATAGGTACCGGGTCTAAGTATCGAACGGGAGAGGACAAGTGGGGAGAAACCTCACCTGATTCTCTGCCCTTGGACGTCCCTCCGAACCAGCTGCCAGCTCTAAGAGCCATGTTTGCTGCTGCTGGGGACATGGGGCTTTACCTGAGGTGTTCTAAGTTCACCATGCCTGCCTTCCTAACTCCTGTTATCAGACTTCTTATCTCAGTGGTCCTCACAGCCGCATCCCTCCTCCCGCGTTACTTTGACTGCCCCAAACGCCGGGTCCAGGGATGCTGTGGCTCCAGGAAGCCTCAAGTTAGAAACTCCTCGTCCCGGGACAGACTCCTGCTCCTCCATCTGTTGAAGCTGATGAAACGCTGCAGAGCTCTTTGAAGATGAGATTTGCTGTGTTCATGTTAAATATTAGCATGACGAGCCGCAGGGCTAGCTGCGCTTCCATTCCAAAGGCAGATCTTTGATAATGTTGTCTTTTTCCCCTAGCTGCCAGCAGCCTGCCCCAGGCTGTGCTTTGCGCATTATATATATATATATATATAAAAAAATAAATGTATATTTGTGCTTTTTTGTTTGCACAGGAACTTAGCGATCGGGATTGGGATCCAGAACTTCCCGGAGGGCCTGGCTGTCAGTCTGCCTTTGCGCGGCGCTGGGTTTTCGACGTGGAAAGCGTTCTGGTAAGCTGAGCTCCTCCTCGCCCGCAGCTCCTGGCCAGCGGGTGCCTATAGATCTCCACCCCATATACATCTGTGTTGCTTGGTCTGAGCGCCTGGCTCCCGGGGGATTCCTTGGTGATCCCACTGTGTCACCCCATCCCGCTTCAGCTGAGCACCCCAAATCCTGCACTTAGACAGGGTGGGTTTTCTTAGATTATTATTATTTAAATGTTTATGTTGTTTCATTTCTTTCCTCTCACTTCACTCTGGGCTGGATTTCAAACCCACTTTTTTCTTTTCCTTGAGGTGAAAAAGCCAAGGGCACGAACCCTGTGAGCGCAGGGCCGTGTTCCTGCACGTGCGCCGGGTGATGGATGGAGGGCCGGGGGCGGCGGGGAGGCTGCTCCCGCCAACACTTTGTTTTCCTTCCCTCCCACCCACCTCCCGTTCAGTGGGTGCTGGGACTTGCACTGGGGTCGCTGCTGCTGGGAAGGGAGTTCCCATGGTCCGGAGAGTTAGAACAGTCTTAGAGGGAAGGAAAATGGAGAGGAAGAGCACAGTTTCATAGAGTCATTTTGCTTGGAAGGGCCCCTCCAGATGATTGAGTCCAACCGCTACCCCACCCCTGGCACTGCCCCATGTCCTGAGAACCTCATCTCCGTCTGTCCAACCCTCCAGGGATGGTGACTCCAGCACTGCCCTGGGCAGCCTGTTCCAATGCCCCACAGCCCTTTGGGGAAGAAATTGTTCCCAGATCCAACCTCAACCTCCCCTGTTTGTCCTCCAACTTGAGGCCATTTTGTCCTGGTTGAGGCTGTGCCAGATCCCCTCCTTGGGACCGAGCTATGCTGGTTGGAAATGTTTCCTCTCTGAGCCATCCCTGCCCGCCAGCTGGATCCCCAAATCCCGCAGAGCTCTCAGGAGGAGGAATTAGGTCTCATCTTGATTCCCTTCCTAGAAAAATAAGCCAGGTTTGGTCAAATCACCGTCATTGTTTGTGTAAAATAATCCAGGTGGCTCGGCTTGGTGTGGCCAGGTGGGCGACCTCCTCCAGGTCACGGTGCCCTGGGGGAGATGTGGGGACAGGGGCAGAGCCCCTCAGCCCCGGCTCCCCCATACATTTGAGTAGGGTTTTTTGCAGGTACGGGCAGCTGAGCGGGATGGTGGAGCCCTTGGCCGGCGTGTTCGGTGCCTTTGCCGTGGTGGTGGCCGAGCCGCTCCTCCCCTACGCCCTGGGCTTTGCCGCCGGAGCCATGGTCTACGTGGTGATGGACGATATCATCCCCGAGGCACAGACCAGGTGAGGCCCCGCGGTGACGCCGACAGCAGAGACACGGGGGAAGCACAGGGGAGGCTGGAAGACCCTTGGTTGCCCAGATGAGATATAAAGCAGACAACCCCTCAGCCAACAAGCCGGTCCCGGCTCCCCGGAGCTCACGCCGTCCCCTTTTGTCCCCGCAGTGGCAACGGGAAGCTGGCGTCCTGGACCTCCATCCTGGGCTTCGTGGTGATGATGTCCCTGGACGTTGGGCTGGGGTAGGGCAGCGCCCCGCTGCCCGCAGAAGACTTCAGAGCCATGTGGAACTGGACATGCGTTAGCCTCTAGACTTTTTTTTTTGGTATATATATATTTTTTTTGGATCTGGTTTGGTGTTGATTTCCTATGATTTTACATCTCTTCCTCCCCTCCAATGTTATGTCGATGGTTTTCAAAGCACAAATACGGGTGGTTCCTCGCAGGTCCTGGTTTCCTTTCGCCACCAGGTTTTTCTTTTCTTCTCGGGAGGGTCATTGGATGACGCATGAGTTGGGCTGCAGGTCACCCTGTCCCTTCCCTCCGCGCTGGGCTGGTCGCTCTGAGCCGGGTCGCTCTGGGTTCTCATCATCTTTGTTCTGTGGAAGATTAGAAATTCGCTGTGGTGTGTTTAGGCTGGTCCGTGGTTCGGTATCAGGGTGTTTGAATGGAGCAAACTCCTTACGCTGCTTTGGAAGGGCAGGGAAAGCTTTAGGGCAGGATTACAAGTGCAGTGCTCTGCGGGATCGCAGGTCTTGTGGATCCTGCTGGTCCTTGGGAATGGTTTTGGGGATTATATTAGTTTTAATGGATGAAGATAGTCCAGGCAAATAAAAATGAATTTTCTTGGGATCTTTGTAAGAGGGAAATATTTTCTCCTAAATTTATCTCTGAAGTGGGGCATTGATCCAATGCGTTGTGTCCAATACCTTGAGGTTTTCTCTGGGGGAAAAAAAAAAAAAAAGAAGAAAGGAAAGAAGAATATGTGCGTTTTCTAGGCTGTACTCTCTGAAAAGTTGAGCTGTGGTCAGAGGTGTCGATGATGTGCTGCCTGACGGGTACGGCAGGACACGTTTCCACGCGGGCCCGCGACTCCGGCCCTGCTGAGCAATGGCTGGCTTGCGGCAGCGGGTTCCCGTGGTCCGTAGCTCCCAGCCCAGCGCAGGTTGGTTCCCAGCGGTGTCCCTGCTCACGCTTCGCCTTGCGGAAGAGCCCGGAGCTGAGGCAGGAACTGAGCGTGCCGGGCGCTCTCGTCTTCCTGCGCAGCAGCGGGATGAAATAACTCAATGGGGGGGTTAATTACCCCACCCCAAGAGCCAGGAACGTGCACCGCGTGCCCCTGTCTCCTCACCGCCTGCTTGCCAAGCATATCCTGTCGAACGGCTGTTCCCAAGCGGGCAGGATCGGTCCCTCCCCGTGCCGGGGATGCGCTTGAGCGAGGCGCAAACCCCCGAAACTGGAAGGATGCTGCAAACCCCCTCCCTCTGCGGTAAGGATGCTTCTCTCTTGGGTAAAAAGGGGTTTGTTAGACCCTTCTGCAGGAATAACTGGATTATCACCCTTCTGCCGCCTGCATCTCAGGCCGGGGGGCTCGGGGGGAGTGGGGCTGCAATGTGGGGGTCACAAACCACACACGAGCGTTGGGTCCTGCCGGAGGAGCTGCAGGAAGGGCGGCCAAGGGGAACAGGCCTGAATTAACTAAGCTAGAGCCATGCATTTCCGTTTGGTTCTTTTTTTTTTTTTTTTTTTGGTTGGATTTCATTCGTACTTCATTTGTGTGTCACTGTGGATGATACAAAACTGCTGTTTGCCAATGGATTTGACCTTCTAACTGTGATTGGTTTCAATAAATGGGAAATTCAGAGTTTGCGCTGGTTTGTTTTGGTGCTGTAAAGCCATACCTTTGCTTCTCCCTCTGCTCTGCTATGTTTCTTTTCTCCGGCTTAACTGTTCCTGGCTTGTCCAAGGTGCCCTATGGCCGCTGTGGCAAAGCTGAGCAATCTCCCAGCGCTCTTCACCCCATTTTTAGGCACACTAGAAGTGTTTGTAAAGTGTTTAACCCTCTGTTTTCAGCCAAAAACCTTTGCCTGAAACTTGAAAACCTCAGGGGTGTCCACAGGTCGGGATTTCTAGCGGACTTGTGGTGATATTTTCTTCTCTGATTTCTGGCGTGTGGTGTAAGTTGGTACAAAAAACCCCCACATTATACATTTAAAGGCAGCCTTGTAATCAGATTGTTGCGAGATAATATCACATAAAGCATTTAATCCTGCTTAAGATGTAGCCAGTTGAGATAATTATGTACATTGGACCCGTAGGAGGGTGATGCAGAAAGCACGTATGAAAATCTTTCTTTTCTGTTTGTACCCTGGAGGCGAATGAAGTTACAAATCTATTCCTGGGGACGCTTGAGAAGCTGCCGGGTGTGCCCGGGTGCGGAGCTGGGGCCGGGAGAGCTTTGCCCAGCAAAGTAGCTGCGAAAAAGCCCAGCAATGCAACGCCTGGTGTTATTTTGCTGCTTTTCTTGTGCTGCTGCTGCTTTTTTATTTATTTATTTATTTGTTTTTATTCCCGAGGCTGAGCCACCGAGCTATTTCTGCCCTGCAGAATGACGATTCTGCCCTGCAGAATGACAGTGGGCACGGGGTGCAATGGGGCCCTTCATGGCTGCTGGGAGCTCAGCGGGGCAGAAACGGCGGTGCAGGCAGGAGGGCTGGGGACAGCGAGCGTGGCTGCGGAGGCTGCCGATGGCTCGGGCGCGCGGCGCCGTGCGCGTGTTTGCCGGCGGATTAGGGCTTTGGAGAGGGGATTATTTGGAGCTGAGAGCGTGGAACACAAAGCGTTGAGCTTCCCCCTCCGGGGATGCGGCTGATCCGTCCTGCCTGGAGTCGCGGTGCGAGGAGAAGGCGCCGTCCCCTTTGCTCCGGGCAAACCCCACCTTATTCCTGCCTCGGTGCGGTGCCAGGCGGCTCCGGGTGGGTGCCAGCGTGGCACGTGGGGACGTGGAGGTTGTCACCGTGGCACGACGCCTGCTCGGCCGCTGCTCTCCCCTGGGCGAGCGCGGCGAAGGGGCCGCGGTCACGGTTGTGCCGCCGGGGCAGGGACAGCCGCCTTCCTTTCCCTGCACCGTGTGGCACGGCGCACGTCGCCCCGTGCCCAGTGCCGTGACTCAGGGAGCAGGAATGGGCGGGTGAGCCCGTCCGTGGGCGCCGGGCGCTCGCCGGCCCACACCGCGGTGCCGGGGAAGGGGAAGGCGGCTGCGGTTTGCAGGGCTGGGCGGGGACAGAAAAACCCCGAGCGAGGGCTTTGCACGCAACCGAACAATAATCCCATTATTAGGGCTCATGCCGTCAAACAAAACACGGCACAAAACATTACCCGGGCTTGCGAGATGCGCGCCCGGGGTAGATCGTAGCACCTGAGTCATTGCTTGTAAAGGAATGGATTTCACCTCCCGCCCCTCCCCTCGGGAAAGAAACAATTCAAACCTGAAGACAAAATGACTTCTATTCTTTGTATGCGGACTTTGTTGTACTTGGCAATGAAGCTGCAATTAAAATTGAGACGTTCTCTCTCTCTCCCGTGCGCTCACACGCAGGCTCTGAAGCAAACGTGCGGCTCCTCTTCCTCCTTGGGCCCCCAGCCCATCGCGCTGGCCCTGGCCGTGGACCCCCGACCACGGGAGAGACGTCAGGGCTCAGGGTTCCCTTTCCTAGGGCAGATACTATGGGGTCGTTGAGTTTCTAGGGGAGATTCAGTGCCAATCTCTCTCCTTTGGGATATATTGGCACTTTCCAAGTACACGTATCTAGGCTTGCGTGGCCAAACAGCCCTCAAAAAGCTACGAGCTCGTGTCCGTGCTCGTCGCTGGGACGCGGATCACCCCCGGTTGCCTTTCTCCTGGCTGCTTTACTTAAAACCCCCTCATTTCAGCCGATGGGGGAAAGCGGTGACTGCGGAAGGTTCCTCTCTGTGCCACGGGGACGTTTTCTATGGGGTTTCTTGTTGCTTGTGTGGGGTGGGAAATGCCGACACGCGGGTGAAACACCGCCAGTCCAGGAACGGCTGCACCGCAGGTTCTTCAGTCCAGAGGGTTGTTCTTAATGGGAAAATGGAAAATTACACACTGTGGGATCTGCTCATTGCACAGCTCTGATCTTGGGACCTCTTTTCTTGTTTAAGGCTTTTAGACTTAGACTTTAGACTACTTGCAGACGGCAAGAACAGGGAGAAAATATTCTTACTATGTCCTTGGTTGAGATTTCTGGGATATGTTTCTGTGCCTTAGAATCCTTCGACCCGTTCTTGAAAGCAGGAAACTGAGCCTGAAGGTTTATTTTAATATAATCTTACAAAATGCTGATGATAACTAAAAAGCTTTTGTGTCCAGAGCTGGTTGGATGGGGTGAATTGTTTAAACCTCTCACTGTTTCCTTCTCGTGTTCTTACAGGAACAAGGAAAGTGTTACAGCCTCGACACACGCTCGCTCCCCATCTCCTCCTGTACGATCCTTGTGCTCTGCCTGGAGCAGAAAACAAAACCACCGCTCCAAAACCCCTGTGAAAGCAGGAGGGAAGAGAATGGCCCAGATCTGCTTTCCTTTTACTGCAAAATAATTTCCCTGCCATAAAATCACCAGCGAGAGCCAAGGGAAGATTAGGTCATAGGGAAAAACGCGGGTTGGGAAACAATGGAGGGAGGTGCTGGTAACGGCTGGGGTGCAGGACCCCCCTGCCCCAGGCTCCCCATCTTCACCGGGACCCCCATCTGCCAGGACCCCCATTTCCCCCGGGACCCCCATCTTCACTGGACCCCACCTCTGCCACCCCCAAACCTGCTGCTCCCCCAGCTCTGCACAGGGTGGGCAGAAGCCTTCAGTATCCCCAGCCCTTTTTATTTCCAAAACTGGAAATGTCAGCGAGGGCTGGAGCATCCCAAAGAGCACGAAGCAGCACCTTGTAACGTGCTTTATTTCCCCCATTCTTTCCCAGGCCATATCTCCTCTGGCTCCAGCCCTGCCCACCAGCTCGGATGGGCAAACCCAGGTCCTTTCCCCCGAATCCAGAGTCACTGGCGTGTCCCTGGATGTCAGAGATACCCAGGAATCCAGGGAATACGTCTTAAAACCTGTCTTGGTGCAGGTTTCACCAGAGCCCTCCAGTTCTGGGGGGGGGCTGCTCCCCACCGAGGAGAAAAACCTTTCAGAGACCAGGGAAACAAATCCAGACAACAAGGAGGCCCCAGGGCCTCCCGAGTCATTAAACAAATTAAGTTGTTTAGAGAAAGGAGGCCCAGGTGACTGGGTGTGAAAGCCCCCGAGGCCGCGGTAATTGCTGTGGAAAGGCAGCACTGGTGGGTGGAAAGGAGACAAAGAGATTTGGGGGGATTTTTCCTCCCCTGGTGACGCCAGCAGCAGCTCCAGCCCCGTTTGACTTCGTGGGGCGCTTGGGGACTTGGCCACGGTGGCACCAGGAGCCCCGGCGGGGACACCTGAAGGATGCTGTGGTCCAGCCCTCCTGTCCTGCCGATGGAGCTCCAGCTCCTCAAGCCCCTGTGGTCGGCACGGGCCAGGTAGTGTGGGCTGGGCATTCATTTCTTAAGGACATCCAATGTTCAGGTCCCTTTTACAGTCATCATTGTCTGATCAGTGCTTCTTCAATCAAGAAATCTGAAAATACCAGTGGGAAAAGCCACCTTCTGCTGCAAAGCTGCGAGCTGGGAGGGGATGGTGTCCCTCCCAGAGCCAAATACTGGAAAATTAGTCGCAGTTATTTAATACGGCTGGGAGCACAGGGCCGTTGAGCACCGTGTGCCTCTGATGGGCACAGCGGGGCTGAGAAACCCCTTTTGCAAAGGTTTGAGGTGCAGTGACCGCAGAGGGGTCTCTGCAGGGTCTCAGGCTGCTGTTAACACAGCGAGACACCCCACACAGGGTGGAAAACGCTGGTGAGACCCGGGGAGGGGTCTGAGGTTCCTCCTCCGGTCAGGGTGGCTTCTCTCTCGTCTTTTTTTTCTTTTTTCCCTCCCCCTCTCCTTGAAGCTCTCCGAAACAAGTGCTGTTTTATTGCAGATAATTTACCAGCTGCACAAAGGCTGCCTTGTACCGCTGAGCTCCAGATGTTTAACATTTAAAAAAAAAAAGCCCAAACCCTCTAATCACAAGGTACCTGTTTCACTGGAGCACCAGCTGACCCGGATGGGGACAGGGCCGCCTTGCAGCCTTTGCCTCCCCGTTCCCTGGCAGATCCCAACCCGCGGGACAGGCGATAATTCCCGGTGCATCACAGGGAGAGCTGGGAGGGTTCACAGCGGGGATTTTGGTGGCCCTGGGGACAGGGATCTGCAGGTCTGGGTTGCCCCCATGGGCTCTGGGACAAGGGGACAGGCCCTGCGCAGTGCGGGGCTGCAGTCCTGTGCGAGAGCTTTGCTCCATCCCCACCCCATCCCTTGCACTGCAATCCCTCCATTGTTCCAGAAAAGCACATGACAAAAGGTAAGGAGATAATTACAGTCCCTTGCCCCCCGCCCCTTATCTCCAGGGAGAGCATGTTGGGCAAAGCGAAAACAGAGAATTAATTCTGGCGGTGACCGAGGCTCCGCGGGCCAGGCTCGGAATGGCAGGCAGGGCTGATTTACTGCTGTTGTTTGCAGCTACATTCAGCGTTTTATTGCGAGTATAATTACTGTTCTCTGTGAGATCTCGTAGAGTCGTCAGGCTGGCACCAGCCGTTCCCGTGGGCAGGGGCCTGGGCTGCCCGCTGTCCCCAGGCCCTGGGGACAGGCTGGGACCCAGCAGGCAGTGACCCCCCGCCTTGCCATGGAGCTGCCATGTGCGTCAGCGCCCGTTCCTGGTTGTTCCTCCCCAAAATTAGTGAGAAATGAAGGCGCAAGGTGCAGCCCGTCTAGGGCTGCGTGTCCCCTGTCCCCTAGGGAGGGATTTTCTGCGAAGGGTCATGGTGGAAGTAGGTGGTGACAGCATTTAGAAAAGGCATTTAGACAAGGTTTCTAGGGACGTGGTTTAGTGCTAGACTTAGGTTATGGTCGGACTCGATGATCCTGAGGGTCTCTTCCAACTGGAATGATTCTGTGACTCCGTGACTGGCCCATGGGGACAGGGCAGAATGCCACCCACCCTTTGCTGGATGAGGCATCTCCTCCCCACAGCCCGGCAGAAGAACAGGTGATGGTTCTGTGGCACTGGAGGCAGAAACCCAAGCGCAGGCAGGTGCTGGGATGCAGGAGGAGAGCGCCCCATCCCTCTCTCCTGCCCGGGATGGATGTTCCAGCAGCGGAGTGGAGCCGACTGACCCTCTGGAAAGGGCTCCCGGCCAGCACAGCCCCTCGGCCCCTCATTCTCATGCAAAACGAGCCGGGGGAGGGAAGGGACCCCTCCTTTGGGGAGCAGAGCCCGGCAGCGCTACCGCACTGAAGTAATCCCCCCGGCACCCTGAGCATATAAAGCACCGCAGAGCACAAGTGCCTCTCTGTCCCCTCTCTTTCTTCTCTTTCCCTTTAATAATCTTACTCTTTTGTCCCCGTACGTTTACCCCCGTGTCATTGTCCCCTTCTGCTCCGGTAGCCGCTGCCCATCGCGGGTGGACCCTCTGCCTTGGAGGTGCTCACGGTGCCACCTGTTTTTCCCACTTCGTTTTGCAAGACACCTGCTGTATTTATTTTCTTTTATTATTATTATTTTTTGTCTCTGGTTTAGGGTCTGTTCAGTTTACTCCTTCTTCCCCTGCCCTGGGAGACCCGGTTAATGAGTAACCATAGCGTGCTTGGAGGCAGCTGTCTCAGACAAACTGACGGAGACTTTTTTGGAGCTGCATAAGGGAACGTTTGTTCTGCAGCTTCTCAATAGATCCTTGTGCAGGAGGCAAGAAGTGTGGGGAGAGAAAGAAAGAGACACTAAATCACTGGCCTCCTTGAAAATCTCGCTGCGTGTGTGTGTGTTTTTATTCCTTTTTATAATAGATGTTAGATGAGCCACCTTTTCAAGTTTAAATAATAAATTTATCTTTGCAATGGAGCACACAATGTACTTTTTAACAGCGTTTCAGCTTTAAAGTTCTTTTTAAGTAACTTAAGCATAAAACACACAGCTCATGGGGTTAGTGTCACAGGAGTGTGGATTTTCTTTGTCTCCGTCCCAGCACAGGGCAGATTTTGTTCTGATGGTTCATAACTTTACCTGTTTCTTTGCTTTTGTTGAATGGAGGTGTTTTGGGGGGTTTATCGGCTGTTTGCCGTCGGGGTTGACGGCTGTTGGGGTGCAAACAGGTGATGGGTGATGTGCCTTTTCTCATCCTTGCAGGGGCTCTTTCCTTCCCAGCGTGCCGGGAAGCCTGTGCAGGGCGGTGGGGTGTTGGGAGAAGGCAGAAAAACAGGGGTGCGGGTACCCAACTGCTCCTGGTTGTATTGAAATCACGAAATCACAGAGTCATGGAGCAGTCGGCTTGTGGTCCAGGCTGTGATCCAGCGCTGGGGAGAACACTGGAAACGTGTAACCACACTTTTCCTCCTTTTTTATTTTTTACAAAACCTCAGGGTTGTAGGGCTTTTTAAAAATTATTTTTTATTTTGAACTTTGGGATTGGTTCAAGTTTTGGGTGAAGATTGAGGTTGTTTGTGTTTTACCTGCAACACAGCTCCGCGTTCCCTGGAGCAACGGTTCTTTATTGGCTCTTGAGACACTTGGCACTCTCAGTGCACGAAATAAGAAGCTTTTTGTTTCCATATTTCGATATATTTATATATATTTAACTGGTTCGGGGAGGGTATTTGAAGGTCAGAGGACTCTCAGAGGTTACCAAGCTGGCCAGGCCCTGGGAACAGCGTCCTGTGGGAACTCCTTCCCAGCTCCCCTTCCCCAGCCTCTTTTATTTTCCCAACACTGGTGCCTATCACTAAATACCTTTTTTTAATTTTTATTTTTTTTTAAATCAACAGCAAAGTCCACGGTGAACTTTATAGATGTGCCATTCACAAACTGGCGTGGTGAAAGTAACACGACCTCAGGCTGTGAACCCAACCGTGCTGCCGAGGTGTTTGTGCTATAATAACAAAACTTTTACAAGAATAAGCAGTTTTTCTGGCTCCACCCTCCCACCAAAGGCTGGTGCAGCAGCAGGTCAGGGCAGACGGGCTCCGGTCGCCTTGTGGCACTTTCCCTGTTTGTTTGGAGTCAGCAACCCAGTTTTCATTCCCTGACAAACGCTGACCATGGGTAACTCAGTCTCCTGTGGATATTTGGGCTGGAGAAGCATCAGTGCCTGTCTGTCTGCCCGGAGCTGTTCCAGCCCTGTTGGGCAGAGGTGCAGAACCTGCCCCTCCAGCAAAACCCTCTTCCCTTTCCATTCACCGTCACACTGGGGATTTCCTCTGCTTAAAAGCTTTCACAAACCAACTCGGAGCCAGCGGCCACTGGCAGTTTTGCCCGGTGTTGGGCAGCGCTTGGACCAAACCAGCTCCCAGGGAGCGCCCCGGGTCCCTGCCCGCGCGGGATGAAGGATGCTTTCAGCTGCTTTCAGCTGCTCTAAGTGGGTCTCTTGGGAAAACACTGATTTTCCACAGCTTGGAGACACCTTGTTGACATTCTTACGTCCACAGGCTCTTGTGTAATTGTCCTTATTACCTGCTCCGCATGCACTGTATCTTGCTTTACCATCAACTCTGCCCTCCGTCCCTGCCCGCAGCACCCACCACCACCACACAAAGCACTTTCCTAATTAAAACTTTGTGCTTTTTTTCCCCTGGCTCAGGTCTCCCCTCCCCATCTCAGCAGTGGCTGAGGAATGCGAGACAGGAATGCTGTCCTCTCGCAAGCAGCCGGGGAAGGGGAGGGCAGCTATCACTTCAGAACAGCGTCTTTGTGTGTGCAGGCGGCTGCAGTCACGCAGGGCCACGGCTGCCGCCTCACCTGGCACCCACACCGCCGAGCTCAGCATCTTCCAAACCTTTTACCGTCACGTCATCTTCTTGCAAAACCAAGGCTGGGAGCATCCCGTAAATCAACGCCAAAGCTGCTCCGTGGATGAGTAGCTCACCTTTCCGTTGGAATTCCTTCCTCGGACCACCTGTGGAGAACGGCTGGGGGTCTCTTGTGGAGCAGAGACCCCTCGCCACCACCCAGGGACTCTGCACGGCCCTTTGCGCCACTCACAAGGGGCCGGTAAGAGCCCCAGAGCCGCGGCAGAGCCGTGCGGGGCTGTGGGTGATGATGTCTGACAGCACCGTGTTCTGTGGGCACGTGGCTCTAAAGCAAATGCCGCTAGAAAAGGGAGCAAAGCTTCTTAATTTTGAGTTACAAAATTGGTAATTTGCCTTCTGAAATCCCAGGCCATCCAACCACACAGCTCGGTGCTCCCGGCTTGTGCTGAGCGCTTGGAGCCCTTTGGAGCCCCAGGTCAGGTCTTGTTGGGTCAGCAAGAGCTTTTCCCGGACCCCAGCAAGCTTTGGGCCTCATCCTGCCCATCCAGCACAAGGCCAAGTGCTCCGGTCCCCCCCGCGCGATGGGGCTTCGCTGCAGAGTGGCTGGGCCAGTTCTGCATCCGTGTGTCTGTCTGTAACCCAGTGCTGGGTTTATGGTCTGAGCTGCTTTCGGGGCAGCTCCTGGCTGAGACAGGTGAGAGACAGCGTGGCCAGACCTCGGCACGTCCCACGCCTCCCTCCCTGCTGTAAATACCAAATGAGCATCTGCCGGTTTTGGCACTGACGCTATTATTTTCCACGCTCATTAGCTGCTCCTGAGGGTTCTCACCTGGTGCGCACTGCCTGCATTTCTCGTTTGCTGGTTCCAATCCTGTCCCATTTGGGAAAGCGCAACCTCTAAGGGGTGAGGGATTCCTAAAAGCGAAGGGAAGCCAGAGCCAAGCGGGGCTGCGGAGCGGAGGGGGCAGGAACAGCTCTTGGTGACTCAGAGGCAGAGCAGCGAGCGTCTGCTCACACACATCCAGCCAGAGGAAAATAAGCTTCATCGTTTTACCGACCAGCGAGAAAACGAAGAAAAAGCGAGCAGCCAAGTTTCTGTGCTCGAATACAAGCAGCGGAACTCTCCGAGGCTGGAACTGGGACTTTCCTGCCCCTTCCCAGCAGCAAGAGATCATCAGACAGACAGACAGACAGACAGAACTGCACCCTCTCGGGCCCTGGAGCTGCAGAGACTTGCAGAGGCAGCGCTGGGCTGGCACGGGCAGCCCCGGGGGAGCGGGGACAGAGCGCAGGGGCACGGCCCCGCCAGCCGAGGGATGGGGACGGGTTGGGGTGACACAGGGGGACGCGCGGGGGCTGCGGCAGAGCCCCCGTGTCGGTGCATTTTCCCAGCTCTGCTCTTCACCGTGAGCTGCGCTCTGGCGCTTGCCAAACAGGTTTTCATTTCTAGAATGTGGGGAGGAAAAAGCAACTCAACCCCCTCCTCCACAGCACTAAAATATTATTTTTTTTTTCTTTTTAATACACCATAAACGATGACCTTTTACCTCCTTAAGAAGGCAGCCAACACAAGCACGACAATGTGATTTGTGCAGCATTTCAGTTGCGGTTTCTTCAAGAAATTCATCTGGTCTCGAAGCAATTAAGGGAAGGGAAGTATTTCCACTCCGGCTTTGGGCCCTGAAAACCTGCCAGGAGGTTTTTTTTCCCCTTCCTCTTCGTTCTCCCTCCTTCTCTCCCAGCTCCCCTTTCCCATTTGTCCTAGAAAACTCCGCGGTTTCACTTTGGCCGCTCTCCTGAGCACGTGAGGATAAATCCCAACCTGGTGCAGGTGGGAAGATGCTGGATCTGGGTCCCTGCTCCTGCGCAGCTGATGGAGTGGGACATTGCCCACCCTGAGCCGGGCCTGGTGGCCGGCTGGACAAGGGATGTGCAGGATCATTCCCCCGGCCAGCACCTTCTGCACCTTTCACCCTCTCCCCTGCCCCAAATTCCCTTGTCCCTCTGGCAGAGGGGCTGTGCCTGGAGAGGGGACCAGGCACAGGGGCGCTGGCCCTGCCATTGCCACCTGCCTTGTGTCCGGTGCCCCTTTGGGGCACTCCCCTGTACAAACCCCTGGACGGAGTCAGAAGCACATGAGGTTCATAGAGCAGCAGGGAAACATGTGGGACAAGGCCCCGTCCTGCGAGGACAAACGGGTGACTTTGCCTGGACTGAGCGTGCTTGCGAGAACAGGCCTTAAATTAGCCCCTAAGTCAACAGCACAGTTAATTGCTCATTCATTCCACAGATGGGTTAATAATTAAGTTAAATTAATAATTGGGACAATAATTAAACTAAACAATAACCAATGCACGGGGACAATTGAAGCAATCGCTCTTCGTGCTAAGTAGCTGGTGGGGTTACTGATTTACCCAGCAGCTGACGGGACGGATTCTGCACCGGGCTGCTTTGGCGTCGGGCCACGGCGGGATGCGGCTGCCGGAGTCCCGGGAACCGCCGGGCTCCTCCAGGCGAAAACACCGGGGTTTGCCCCATCCCGGGGACCACGGGGAGGAGCAAACCCGACCCGACCCCGCCAGCCCTCCCCGCGGCGGGCCGGCCGGACTGACGGACGGAGGGAGGGACGGAAGGACGGAGGAGGCGGCTCCCGGCCCGGGGGGGAGGAACTACAAGTCCCGTGAAGCCGCGCCGCCCGCCCGCCGCAGCGGGGCTATATAAGCGGGAATGGCCCGGCCGCCGCAGTCGGAGCATCTCTGGTTGCGGCGGCGTCGGTTCTGGTCTCTTGTCCTTGTCGCCCGGCCACCTGCGCGCCCCGGGCCGGCTCCTGTACGGTGGCCATGGGGACATCCCTGCCGGCAGCCGCCTCCCTCGGCGGCAGGGCGCTCATCCGTGCCGGGGGGGTGGGAGCGACCTGCCCGGACCCCCGAATAGGGTTGTGGATATGGAGGACGAGGAGGATGCTCCCCGGAGCCCCGGGAGTGTTCCGGCGCTGGCAGCCGCAGTGGGGAAAGCGACCCGCCCGAGGTAGGTGGGGGGAAAAGGGGATACGGGGGGTCGGGGTGTGCAGCCCAGCCGGGGCCCCTCCGCCCTTCCCGCTCCCGTTACTCGGTGCGGTCCCCGGGGGGCCTGGTCGGGCTGCGGGATCCCCCGGTGCCGGCACCCCCCGCCGCTCCCCTCCCCGGACCATCCACCCTGTGTCCCGCGGGTCGCGGCCGCTTTCCCCCCGCTCGGGGCTTTGGCCCGGGGATGCTCCTTGTTCGGGGCGTGAGCTCGGTAGGGGAAGGTGAGCGCCCGGTCCTGGTCAGTGGCGAGAAAGGATTTCCCTTCTCTCTAAGGAAACGCCTGTGGGTGCTGTTTTTTTTTTTTCTTTTGGTTGGTTGGTAGGGTTTTTTGGGGAGGGGGCCTCGACACGATTTTTCCCTTCTCCCGTGGGAAAACCTCGTTAGAAAGGCTCCGTGTGCCCTGGGCAGGTGCCCGGCTGAGGCGATGGATGAGGGACAGCCCTGGGGGGCCGGCAGCCTCTCTGCAGCCCCTTCCCCTGCTCTGCTGGGGGTCCGAGGGGGTCTCCCCAGCTTTCGGTGCTGTCTGCCCTGAGTCTGGGAGCAAGGAACACTTGATCGGGGTTGGTGATGCAAGGTATCTGTGATGCACAAGAGCACTTTTGTGTGAATTCTGGAAAAATATGAATGACTCCCTTATTTTGCTTGCTACAACAAAAAGACCACACCAGTCTAGACCTGCAACCAATAATACACACAAAAATTAGCGCTGTCTGCTCCGTGGGACCCAGCGTGTTGAGGAGAACACCAGCCCTTCAGCGTGCGAGCCCGCTGAATCCGTATGGAGGGCGAGGGATGCTTGTTTGGGGAAAGGATGTTTGAGGTTACTTTGACATAAACAAGAGAAGCTTTTATTGCCCAGACATTGTTAGTGTTGCTCTTTGCTGGCGTGGAATGCGTTTCCTCTGGAGGGTTTCAAGACCAGAGGAATTGCTCAGCTCTCCTGCTAATTGAGACATCTTTTTATAATCACAGTCACAGCTGGTGGGATGAAAGGCGGGGAGAGGGCTGGTGGGCAGTGACTCAGGCTTTGGGAAGAAGCTGCGTCTCGTGTTGCCTGGCATGGTGAAGGGGAGAGCCCAGCCTGGGGCAGGGCACACACGGATGCCTTTCCTCCCTGCTCGCAGGCAGCTGATGTTCTCAGTACATCAGCTTGCTCCGTTCCCTGTAAAATTAGAGACGGGTGGAAAAATCTTCCCAGGTGTCTCCAGTTCACCTCAGTCCTTCACACAGCTGCGGGATCCAACGTGTGTGGTGAGTTTGGACCCACTGATGAGGAGACATCATGGGTGCTGGAATATTTTTGTGCTCTCCTTTCTCAAAGGTTTTGCTGCAAAAAGAGCCAGAACTGCTTGGACTTGCTTTTTCTATGAAGCTGTGTGTTTACCAGTTGCTTTCCATGTTCAGGTATCTCAAACAAAAGGTAGTCTGAGATGTGGTGCCCCTCGAGCTTCATCTGATGTGTTGGCGATAACCTTTTTTTGGGGTGCTGTGGAATGGCAGTGGGGTCACTGCAGCCCATTTGACGGGGGATGTAAATCTTTACGGTGGGAAGAGGGTGCGGAACTGAAGTGTGAAGGTGCTTTGCAAGCACAGCATATGTAAAGAGAAATACAATCCACTTCTTGCGCCGGCAGGAGGAAGTAAACTCGCTCTTATGGGCGGGAGTGTTCCCTCTGAGGTGCCTCCCAGGTTGTGGGTGGGAGGGCTGGGCTGCGGGCGCTCGGTCTCTGTTTGCATGGCACGAACCCATGCGGAGCCTGGGGAAGCCTGGAGCTGGTGGGTGCGATGCTGGATGCCCTGGGCAGGAGTCACCGTCCGTTTTCTCTGCGGGGTTCGGGTGTTGCACTCTGCCAGGTTTGATTACAGCGGCTGGAGATGCTGGTGCTGGAGCTGCTTCTCCTGCCCAACAGGAGCTGGAGTGTGTGTCCCTGCTGAGCCAGTAAATCAGTGCCAGGGAGTCCAGAACGGACCTTCCTGCCTGCAGCAATGGGGTTGTAACAGCCACGGGGGAAATAACCCAATAGTCTTGACCCCACATATATTGCGCTCTGTCAGGACCTGCTCCAGAGGCACCGGCCTGGGCCAGTCCTGGCAGAGCCCTCTGCCCCGGCCGCGCTGGGGACAGCGGGTTCACCCCTTCTGGGCTGCAAGAGGAACGATGCTCTAAAACAGACCAGGAGAACTGGTGGTCACACAGCCGCTCGCACTGGACACCATGAGCTGTTTGAGGACCAGCTGGAAGTTAAACTATGTCCTACGGGGATTTCGGTAGCCTCTAAACCAGGCTCGAGTGTCATCTCATCTCCACGTGCCTGGCTCGGTGTGTCACAGGTTGCAGAGCAGAGAGGACCTGGGGGCTGTTGTGACCTGGGGCTGGGACCTGACTCTTTCAGCAGCGAATGCTTCTGTCTGCAGCAAAGCTCAGCTGGGAAATCCGGGAGCCCTGGGCTCCGGCTCTTTTGGAGGGCTGGAGGTTGGTGAACAGTCCTCTTGTGCTTGGTTCTAAATGCATTTAATATACTGGCATCACTTCTCGGTGATGGGCATTTTAGGAGGAATTGGCTCAGATTTAGGCTCTTTTGGACTCGGGCTTTTCTATCTGGGTTTTTTTCTGTATAAGAAATGATCCAAGCGCCTTAAATTTTAGGAGATGTAATGTCCTGGGCCACACCCGCTCCCCCTCCCCCTGGCTCTCTGAGCCCCACACAATGCGGGGATAATGCCAGGAGCACAATGCAGCTTGCTGGGGGGTTTTTTGTTTGTTTGAACTTTGAACAGAAAAGCAAAGCAACAAAAGAGAGGGCAAGAAAAGCACAGTGTTTTGCCAGTTACCAAGGCCAGCCAGAAAGTTATAACTGCATTACAAAGGGTGGCCTTGTTCAGAATGGCTTATTTCATCAGAAAGATGTATTTAAAACAAAAATGAAGGGGCAAATGCTAGCATAAAGTCCCCCATGTTAGTATAAACCCTGCATAAAAACACTTTTATTACCTCCTATAACTCCCTAATAAATACTGTTCCTTTTTGATGAAAGCTCTTAACACAGGATTAGGGTTTACAGTGCATTGCCTTATTAGTCCCTGGAGACAGCCCGTGCTCAGTGCTCAGTGTGGCTGTGTCCTGCTCTGCAGCCTGGTTTCAGACCTTCAAAGTTTCCCCCCTTTCTTTCTTTTGGGTTTTTTCCCCACCCTGTGGCATCATCTGAGTTGCAGGCAGTGCTTTCCTGGACCAGCACCCAAGAGGAATGAGTGTGGTTGGGGAGGTTGTTCTCCCTTCTAGTTCAACTCCAAGTGGATCTTCTTCCAAACAGAGCTGATGAGGTGCGAGGGCCTTGGCCCCAGGCTCGTGCTGCACCCATGCCCTAAGCAGGTAACATTTTCCCTTCAATTGGCTGCCTCTCCCTGCCAAGCCACAGATGTTTTTTGAGGGCTAAAACCTAAGCCTTTAAATAAATGTGTTTGATCCCTGGGTAGTTGTGCAGCTTTCCTGAGGGGAGAAATGAAAGCCCAAAATAAGTTTTGTATCAGCAGCAAATGTCATCTAGCCAGGCTCTTTTTAAAGCTTCTTCCTCTGGGGTTTTATTCTTGCCTTTTCTCCCCGGGAGGAGGTCAGAGCTGTGTCTGGTACGGCTGCAGCAAAGCTGCCTGTGGTCTTGCAAAGGAGGAAACGAGCAGCGATGGCTCTGTTCTAAGTAAAGCTCGGTCTAAGACAACCTTGGACCTCTCAAGCAGTGTCACAAGGGTCACATTGGTCACAAGGGCCAGAAGGCTTTTGCATGGTACTGCACAGGAGCTCTAGGCTTCGAAACAGGTTGCCTGTGTGTGTTGGGTACCAGGTGAGGGGAAGGGAGGATGCTTTGGGACCCCAGTGGCATCTTCTCCGGTCTGAGATGGACAGAGGCTTCACTGCTCTCAGACAGGTTCCCCTCAGCTCCTGGTGGTCCTTTAAACCGCACTTTCAGGCCAGCATGTTTCTGGAGTGGCTTCTGAACTTTGGAGTATTTATTTTATTTTTTTCCTAAGCTGATGTGAAAAAAACACATTTCTGGTGTGTGGGCTTATGCTGGTAGCCAGGAGATGGAGAGAAGGTCTCTCTGGGATTTGTGGGTTGAATGATCGTGGGGTTTTCTTGGCAGGTGGCATTCTGGATAAGCTCAGCACTAGGGCTGGCACATGTCCAGGTAGGGCCTGTCTGTTTGAGACAGAGGAACATCCTCCAGCGCCTGGGACCTGGGGTGCCAGTGACACCAAGAGGCAGTCTGACTCGCTCCGTAGCTGGATGGCCGAATGCCGATCTCTGATGCAATGAACTTGGAAGCAAACTCTAGGAATTAAAGCTGACGGCAGCTTCCCTGCACTTCCGTGGCTACGTAGAACAGGTCCCCGTGTCTGCTGGGGAGGGAGAGGTTGTGCACGAGCTCTAGCAGCTTCCTCCATGGCCAGCTAGGATTTCGTGGATGTGGTTCCAGAAGTGCTGCAATCAGCCGCTCTGGAAGCGCTGGAATCCGTGCTGGTGCCAACCTGGAGCTGAAGCTCACCGGCTGAGCTGCTGTGGCTCTGGCTCCTCTTTCTGCGCCGCGCAAGGCTGTGTGGCTGCAGGAAACCCCATCTCCACGTCGGGGAGGAGGAGCTGCTCACCTCGAGCTGGCTGCCAGGTCCCACCACCCGTGTGTGTGTGTTGGCCGCGGAAATGTTGTCCTCTCTGCATGGATATGGTGCAGACTTGCACCTCTGGGGACATAACGGGACATGCAGTTGCTCCTGTATCACTGGCAGGACAGCGGCATCCTTCTCCCAGCTGCTCCATCACTGGACACTGGAGTCCAGCGTTGTTCCTGGGCGATTTGCTTCTCTGCAGGCGGTTGTGTTGTGGGCAGGAGGAGCAGGAGGCAGCGGAGCAGCTGGTCCTGGGGGCAGAAGGTGGCTGGTGTCACCGGTACCTGCGGGAGGGGACGGGCAGGGGGACGGGGACCGCTGTCCTACCTCCCCTGTTTGGCCGAGGGTGGATGTCGAGTCTCCCCAGGCGAGGACGCAGGAGGGGGAGGGAGGGAGGGCTTCCCAGCCTGGCAGACTGGATGGGAAATAATGATCCCCTTTTTACAGCTTCTTCAATTGTTCCTGAAAATCCTTTTTAAAAGGAGGAAAGTTCCTTCCTTCCTTTCAGCTCCCGGTATCTTTCAGAATTCGCTCTATTGTGAGCCCGGGACAGAGACCCTTCTATGAGGGCTGCACAGGCCCCCTCCCCGTGCCCCCTCCCGCCCCATCCCAACAAGCCCCCATTCTCCTCTGAAGAGGGTCCCTCTGTCTAACGCCAAGTAACTCTTAAGGGTAGCATTTATCCTCGGGCACTCAGCTCACAAAGAGTGCTGGAGTGTCAAATAAACTCACTCCAGCCTGCGAAGAGAAGAGGAAGAAAATACAAAACCCCCTTTATTTCCACCCCTGCAGGGAAACAAATACGGACTTTGTGCTGGAGAGCAGCAGCGCCCTAACGAAGCTGGGTAGTGCGCGTACTAATGTATCTCTAATAAAACTGTGTGTGCATGCACACGTGATGGGGTGTGTGTGGACCTGGCAGATGAGCCATAAATCAAAATCCCTCCCAACAAGCGCTGGCCATCCTGCGTGCCTGCGGCTTTCTAGGCAGAGCCGGTCACCGTGAACTCAACAGCGTGTCGGTGATTTCTGTGGGTTTGCTTTTGGGGAGAGATGCAGGGAGGAAGATGCTGGTTCTGTCCTGGGCCCTGTGAGGGTGTCACCAAAGGTAAGGGACAGCGGGGGGCTGTGCTTGGCCACAGCTCCGGCAGAGCCCGTGGGCTCAGCCCAGGCCTTGGGAGGGCTCAGCCCGGCTCAGCTCTGCTGCAGGTGTGGCTCCAGCAGGAAACGCTTGCAGGAGGGAGATTCGGCTCCTTGCCCCACTGCGGGGGCCTGCAGGGTGGGACGTGGGTTTGCTGCACACCCTGGCAGCTGCTGCGCTGCTGTAGGTGCGAATCATCACCTCTTGGTGTCCCTTGTGGCTGCGTTTGCTGTATTGGCCACTGCTGCTGTGCAGAGGTGTGCTGCCCTGCGAAGAAATCGTTGTGTCCTGCGGATGGATTTAATCTGTTGTCCTACACGTCAGAAACCAGTGTGACAGTGGTGACCAAACAGCTGGGACAGGAGCATCTAAGTGAGGAATTGGCCAGTGCTGCCTGCTCCCTGGGGACGCGTCCACCAGCGCGGCCGGGACCGCTGCTCGGCAGCACCAAGAAAAATCCCGCCTTGTGGTCCTTCATCTTGGCACAGTCCTGGGTTCTCATTGCTGGATTTGGGAATATTTTGCAGCTGTGACTCTCCGTGGGATGTGCTCAGGTGCCCCCGGATGTTCCTGCAATGGGCAGCAGACCTGGAGAGCAAGGTGCAGCTCTGGCTGTGCTGTGGTGGCCAAGGGCACCGCTGGACCCTCCTCCTGACGCTTGTTTCTTTACAGCTTTTGGCAGCTTTTTGTTACTGAAAGAGGCAGATGCCATCAGCCGCAATAGTTCTTGGACTGTCCTTGTATCCAGAAGCAAGGAGAAGAGTCTGACCGCGCACAGGCTTGGGACTTCACCCACTCCACCAAGAGAACTGTCCTGAGCCAGGAGGATTTGTCTCTGGATGGTTTCTGGCTACTGGGATCTCTGGAGCGCGAAGCCCTCGGAGTGGTGTGGGGTTTGGATGCTCCCTCCTGTCCGCAGCTGGGAATGGCAGCAGACACCCGCTGCTTTCAGAGGCTGGTGGATTACTTCTTCTGGTGTTATTCTGCTAGTGCTGCAGTTTTCACTAATCTGGTGGAACTGGCTTTGTTACATGAAATCTCCCAATTGACAGATGTGGAAAAGCAGCGGTTGCAGCTCAGTGCTACAGTCACCTCTTTCTCTGGGCTACTTACTCGGAGCGTTGTGGCTCTGGAGGAGGAAGGAGTGCACGTGTAGGACAAATCCTGCTGGGTTTAGGTGAGTCAAGAACACGTACTTTTCTTTTTTCCTTTTTATTTTTTTTTAAGCCTTCCTGCGGGACTAGCTTCTTAGAAAATGAGTAAAAAAATGCCTGTTAGTGGTCGTGGCTTCTGTGATCCCCGTGTGTTTTGGTGAGGACATTCCCCTCCGGTCCCTGGTCCCTGGGCAGCGCTGAGCCTGCAGCTGCTGGGTTCCTTGGCTCTGAACTGGGGTGACTGCAGCTTGGTTTGGGGGCATGGAGCAGAACTGACTGACTCACTTGGGAAGGTGCTGCAGTTCAGGCTACTTTCTCATGTGTGTTTGGGGTTTGTGGGTTTTTTTTGGTGAACTTTCCTCTGGGAGAACAAGGCTGTGGTGAATAAAGGGAAAACTGCTGCTGAGACAGCTGCGGCTTTTCGAGATACAGTTGTGGTTTGGGCTAGAGCTCATCTGTTCTTTCCTGCTGGTGGTCGGTCAGTCCAAGGAGTCTGCAGGCTGGTGGGAACATGGGGGCTGTGCTGGTATCCGTGTGGGGCGGTGCAGCTGTGGGCACGTCCTGCGGCAGCCGGGCCGTGGGTTGTGCCGGTTACAGGGGAGCTGAGAAGAGCTGTGAAGCTGCTGTTCTTCCCTCTTCCTGAGTGCAGGTCCAGGAGGGCGCAGTGTTTGCCCTCCCCAGAGACAGCTCTGTGCTCTTCAGGACAAGCTGAGATGGCAAACGCAAACCTGAAGGGCCAAGTGGCCAATGCTCACTTGATTTCTGTCCTTCTGCACTGCAAACTTGCAACTATCTGACCAGAGCTGGGATGTTTTAATTTCCCTCACTTGTCAGCGCCTGGTGGTGTTGCAGTGATGGGTGGTGTTGCAGCTTCCAGACCCTTGGGATTGATTGTGGTTTTCCATTGAGCATCTGAATGTACCAAGGGCTTGACTTCATCCTTTGCCATGTGAGTCTCTTGGCACCCTGTCCTCTGAAATGCCGGGAGGAGGAGGAGGGATGTGATTGTGCGTGTGCTCTTGCTGATAGTGCAGCAGATCCTCGAGTGCTGAGCTCCTTGGGCTAAGGCAAGGCAGAGACTTTCCGCCCTGAGCTAACAGCTCAGGCCTTGGCTCTGCAGCACCTCCTGGGACAAGGGGCCAGGCTGGGACTTGGAGTTGGGTTTTATTTTTTTGCACCTTCAGCTTTTTCTGAGAGATGCCCTGTGAAGGTATGAGTAGCAATCCCTTGTCATGCATTCTGGCCTATTTCTTTAGAGGCACTTTCTCACCTTTAATTACTCAGAGAGCGATTCCCGCAGACACCTCGGAGCAAGCTCTGCTGTACCCGTGTCCAGTACAACCAGACTGACGGATGCTGCAGGACATCCTGGCACTGCTGGGTGGCCAGGGAGGTTTGGGTGCAGGGAAACCCACGCGCAAATTGTCCCAAAAATCTTTAGGGACTAACTGACCCTGCTCAGCCCCTGGGTTCATCCCCACCTCGGGGGTGTTTTGGGAGGTACCCAAAGGATGTTGCGGGATCTCCCGGGTGCGCGCTGACACCTGCCGGCAGCACGGGCAGGGACAGGCAGCACAGGCAGGGCCGCAGCACCCGCCAGGGCCAGCAGGGGGCGCGCGAGGGCAGCGCTGCCCGCACCGCGGCGGGGGGGGCACCCCGTGGGGGGGCTGGGGCCGCCCAATTCTGCCCCCACGCCGCGTGAAGAGCCCCAAACTCTGCCCCTCCGCGGTGCGAGGTGCTGCGCTGCGGAGAGGGAGCGTCCCCGGCTGCTGCGCGGCGGGCTGTGGCTCCTGGGGGGGCCAAACCTGCTGCCGTGTCTGTGATCCTCCCCAGGGCTAACGGCGCGTCCTTGTCCCCCTCTGTTCTTCCAGCTGGAAAAGCTGGGGGGACAAAGTGTGGAGAAGGCCATGGAGCAGCAGCCTCCTGGAGAGCAGCAGTTAAACGGGGCAGGGCTGCTCCCTCCAGACAATTCAGTGCGTTATAAGGGGGAAAAAATAATTCCAAACGGTGTCTGCTGTGGAGAAAGGCCAGGGAGGGATCGCTAGTGAGTTCTGGGGAGCGGGGGTGTCCGTACCCCGCCCGTGGCCGCTGGATGGCAGCGGCGCTCCGCGGCTGCCCCTGCCCGGCTCCCGCTGCCCCGCTCCGCTTCGCTGGTGGCTTTGATCGGCTGTCCCGGCCCCCCCGGCTCCGAGCCCTCCCCGGGGAGCGGGCGCTGCGGGCGGGTTCAGTGCGGGCTGGAGCCGGGCAGGGCAGGCGGGGGTGTTCGCTTTCCCAGCTGCTCCCCAAAATGCTGCCCAGCCTGAGCCCAGGCTGAGCCCAGCCTGTGCGTGCCCAGTGACATCCGTGCAAGGGTGTAGCTGGCAAAGCTGTGCTTAAGGGCTGGTTTGGATGTGGCTGCAGAGCTGGAGAATGGCTTTTTGAGGGCAGGAGAAGGGAATTTTGGATTAGGAACGTCCCTGTGCTGAGTGGAGGCTCTAGCATGGTGAACTCCCAGGGTGTGCTTGGTAGGTGGCTGACCTGCTGCTGAGGGCTCTTGCTGATGCTTTGAGACCTGAATTAAATCCCTTGCAAGGACATACTCCGTACTGGTGGGCACCAAGGCCACTCCAGGGCTGTGTCTGCCTCATTTCTTCAAGCTTTGGGAGCTATAGCAGCTCCTGATTTCCTGGGATGCTCGTGGAGGTACATACCCAATAGCAACTATGAGACCAGGGTGTCAAGGCAATAAGGGGTGGGGAGGGAGCAGATTTGGGGCTATAAATGTGACACCTGTGGATCTGGGCTCAGCCAAAAGCACTTGGTACTTGGGAAAACTGTTAAGCTGTATTTAAAAAGCTGCTGATCCATGAGCGTGACCTGGAAATGTGGGTGCCGAGGGCAGGGCTGGTCTTGAGGACGCCTTGCACGGTAACTGAGCCAGAGCTGGGGCATCGCCTTGGGAACCGGGGCTGGTCTGTGCAGGGCAGGACATGGGGGGAGCAAGAGGCCGATGTTGGGGTGACAGTGGCCTTGGGGCTGCCATGCAGAGGCATCTGCTGTCCCTGTCTGTCTCCAGCACACCCAGCAGGCCACCTACACAGCGTTCCTGATGCAGGGACGGTTCCATGTGCTGCCTTCCCCAAAGAAAAGGCGTTGGAAACCTCCTGCTCTGCCTCTCCCTTTCTCATCGTCCTTCTCTGACTCCCCCAGGATCAGAGGTCTTGGGAGAGCTTTCTGGCTGTGCTCCCACATCGCTCTGTCTGGAAGGGGCTGAGTTATCGCTGGATAAACCGGCGTGTTTGGCTGCCTCGAGGAGCAGTTCCAGAGCAGTGCCAGACTGCTCGGTCGGCACCATTCGCGTTGAAAGGTTTCCCTGTCCAGGCTGCCTTCTCCATAGCTGGAGCCAACTGCAGATTCCATCAGCACTACCAGCCCTGGAGCTGGGTTTCCATGGTGAACGCATTTTGGTTCTGCACCTAAATGCCCAGAGCTTTTGGGAGGTTTTTCGCCCCGAGTGTCACAGTCAGCCTGTTGCTCTGCTGGAGGAGGTTGCTCTGGCTTTTTGGGGGAGAGATGCTTTGAAGGCCTTGTCCCAGCTGTGGCTCTATCCTGGGGCCTGGTTTATCTCACACCAGGACCTGGCCCTGCCAAGCCATCTGCCCGCTGCGCCGCACTCCTCCCGTGCGTGCCTTGTGCCTCGCTCTTACAACACAAACCACCATAAGCCTGGTTTAATTTGCCACGGTTGCCAGTTCAAGCCCTCCTGACACAACTTCCTTTAAAACCGCGTGAAACGTTGACACAGAGACTTTGCTTTGAATGAACTGCAGGTTGTACCTCCAGGTAAATGGGTGGGAGGGTGTGTGCCCACCCCGCCGCTGTCCTGACCCCCTCCCAGCCTCATGTGTATCAGCTGCGAGGCAAAAAAAGCTTATTTAAAAGCTTTATCTAGACTCCCCATGCATTCCCTCGCATGCCTTTAGAATGCAAAGGAGATTTTGAGTTGATATATCTGCCCTTCCTCGGGGATGCGGCTGCCCAGCTGCTCCGCAAGGACACCTCCCGTGCCCCGAGCTGTGCTATGCCCTTGTCCTCTGGAATGCTCTTTTCATTGATATTTTCTGAGCACAAAAATGCCTGCTTTGTATCCACTGCGCCTTTCTTTCCCCACGCAGAAGGGGAGGGAGAAAATGACTAAAATATTTTCTTGTAACAAAAGGCTGAGAGTGAATCTAGATCAGCCATTCTGATCCATTTAAGGCGAAATCTCCAGGGTTTTCAGCGGAGAAATTAAAACACTGGAGCTTTCTCTTTTCTGCAGTAGAACAAACAGGAGCGGTTACCACTTCCTCTAGCTCATAAACAAAACCAGCCCGACGTCTCCAGGAGAAACCCTGCCAAGAGACTTTCCTTCCTAATTGTTTGATATTTTTTCAGTTCTGATTAGTATTCGGGAGTGCCTGGCACACAAGTGGGAAGTTTTAGGAACAGGCTGTAGATCTTGCTTCAAGCAGATCCTGCTCTTTTTCCATCCCCTGCCCTCCTGCTCTGTCCCTCTCTCTCCTTGTTGTTCTTCCAGCTTTGTTTTCCATCATCTGCCGTACTTGGCTTCTTCCAGGGCTGGTGATGGTGTCTTTTGCCCATGAAACTCCGACACTTTCCTTTTGAAGCTTTGCTGCATTCGCAGGAACCTCATCAAAGCTCTAAAGGCTTTTATTGACATGCTCTTCTGCAGTTTCTTTAGTTTCAGGCTTTTCTTTGCTCTTGGAAGGGAGTTTTGGCTGGACCAGCTGCAAGGGGCTTCACTTTTGCTGGAGGAAAGGGCAGGTTGGGATTAGGACCAAATTTGGGAAATGCTAGAAAAGAACAAAGGGTGCGAGTGCCTGGGTGTCCCACAGTGCAGGGCCGGTGTCTGAGATGGAGTTTGCAGAGCTGCTCCCTCCCGAACACAGCGGGACCTCCTCCGCCCCCCCAGCATCCCCGCAGCTGCCCCCAGTGAACGTCCTTTCTGGGGAGGGACAGGAGCTGCAGCTGGCCCGGGAGGTCCCTGCTGGGGAGTCCGGCCCGGCCGCTCTGTCCTGTCATGGGACGCTGGCTCGCTTGAGACGGTCCCAGGAGACACAGGGAAAAGCGATTTGGGTTTTTTACCTCTGACACCCTTCCCTAAGCAGCCGGCCTGGGCTGTGCCCGCTGCCGGGGGATGAGCTGCTGCCCCGATCCCGCTTTTCCCAGTTATTTTATTGTGCGGAGAAGAGCTTTCCCACATCTCTGTTTTGCGGCCGGGTTTTAATGTGTAACATTGTTCCGAGTTCTGTTCTTGCATCATGTGCTGGAGATTAAGAAATCGGTAGCGATAATAAATATCGCTGAATGAGTGGGTGTGGGCAGGAGGGAGGGAGAGGAGTGATTTAAAGGGCAAGGAAAGTTGTTCATTCCCCATGGGCAACACTGTTTGCAGGGACGAGTCAAGATTTTACACCCTCTTTCGCAGGAGGCACCTGTGTGATAGAATAACTAATTTTGAGTATGCAGTTGGAAATGCTCATGTGCGAAACTGTGCTGTGTGCGGATGTGTTGTGTATCCCCTGAGCATCCCACCTCCCCTGCCAGTGATGGCCCCAAATCTCCCCCCAGCCCTGCTGGGACGGGCTGAGGGGAGCCCCGAGGCGCTGGGTCCCCATCAGCCATGGGCTGTTGCTCAGTCCCTTTGGGGACAAGCACCAGATCCCTTTGGAAACCAGTGTGAGCGTCTGGTGCGTGCTCCCTGCCTCTGGGAACACGTGGCTTTGACTCTGACTCAGCCTGAATTTCTTAATCATAAAAACAACCATCGTGTCTTGGGCTTTTCTCACGCTTTCCCTGCTGTGCTTTCCAAGGGTTTTGTAAACCGCGGATGGACTGGGGCCGGTAGCCCCTCTGGGCAGGCAGGTGAAGTGGGGTTTGCTTCCCTTGCCTTGTTCAAGAGGGGAAACCGAGGCGAAGTAACTTATCTGAAATTGTCTAGGGCAATGGTGGCAAAGCACAGAGCCCCGAGGAGGTCGCGCGTTTGGTCTTGGCTTTGCTCCTCGCGGTCTGCCCCGCGCTGTGTTTAGGACAGGGGGGCAGAGCAGGGACCCTGAGGTGCTCAAGGTGCGCGGGTATCTCTGGATGCGATTTTCCCCTCTCCGTGGAGGCAGCAGCTGCTGGGGCACAGGGTTCCCTTCCCAAAGGGCCGGCACCGCCGCAGCTGCGTTTGGGGAGCGGTTCCTCGCGGAGCTCTGTGCTCAGCTCCTTACAAGGCTCCTATCGCTGCAGCCTCCGACCGGCTCAAAACCAGCGTTTGTATTATAATACTCCTCTGGGGCAGGAAGATGTTATCCCCTTTTTACAGAAGGGAAGGGCAGCTAACACACTGCAGAAGGATTAGGGCTGGGATTTTCTAAAGCCCCCTAGTTAAGAAGACTGGGACTTGCAAGTCACTTAAGTTACTCAAGAGCCCTGTGTAAAATTTCTGGCTGGAGTAGAATATTGAAGTCAGCTCTACGATGGTCCAGCACATCCGTGCTCTTCATCAGCAGAAGCAGTAAAGCACCACAATGATTGTGAATCCATAAGACATTTTTACAGCACAACTTCTTCCTCCTTGTCTTTCAGCTGATGAGGTTTCAATTTGTTTTTTTCTTTCTTTCTTTCTTTCTTTCTTTCCCTGTGACTGAGCTGGCATGGGGTGGGAGAGGCTTGGTGAGCGGGGGGAAATGCTATGGGATGGGAGTGAAAAGCAAATCTTTGGAAACCAAGTTCAGACAAATACGTGCTGGAGTAGAGAGCACGTTCCTCTTGCTTGGAATATTCTATTGCTCATCTCCGAGCAACCTGCACAGTGTGTGAGGGCAAAGGGAGCAGCTCTGGTGCTCTCTGTCAGGGGAGGTTTGAGTTGGGTGCTTCAGGGTTTCTTGCTCAAGTGCTTCTGCTTCTCTGCCAACCTGGCAGAGTCCTCGCTCCGAAAGAGCAGCACTAACAGAGGATTAATGGCTAATCAGTTGTTCACGGAGGGTTATAAACAACCTGTTGGGCTCTTAAACACCTTTTGCTGATGTGCTCGTTGCCCTTCATAACAAATTCCTGTCTGCCTGGTGCAGCCTTGTAACCTCTATTAGTCACTTGCTAGTTCCTGCTGCCGAATGCAGCCTGCACGGTGCTCGGCAGCCCGTGGTCCTCACTTGCTGTGCCAGGGTTCCCAAAATCCTTGGGGGACACGGCCTGAGAGGGCACGTGGAGAACAGGGATGCTCTGCAGCCCTGGTGCTCAGCGCTCTCCCCCGGGAGCTGGGGATGGAGGAGCTGCTGGGAGAGGCTTTAGGGTGTCAGACACCCCGAGGGCAGGTTCTTCTGGGCTGGCCACACTGAGGTGGGATCCTGCACTAAAGGGTCCACCACATTGATGTAGAAATGGACCTCGCTCCACCAGGAGTTGAGTGCTGGCCCCAGGGATGTCCCTGCCTGCTGGAGGAGCAATGTCCTGCCCTCCCGTGCTGGCTTGGGGCTGCTCCCCGTCTGCTGCTTGGGCCGTGGTGTTCGCCCTTCCTCCGGGCAGCTCGCCTGGCTCAGCAAACACCGCTGGGATATTACCTGTCTGTTAACCTGTCAGCGCGGGTTTGCAGCTCCGTTTAATCTCCGGTTGTGGAATTTCCCCTGCAGTTTCTGCCTCCCCCTCGCTGTCCCCTTCCCACGATCGGGGTAATTAAATATTGTCGGAGTCCCGTCACTTAATGGCCCAGTTGTTTGCCAAGGGGAGATAACCGCGTGTTTACTCGCTCTAGACCAAGGACATGGGCAGCTCATGCCCAGACAGGACAAGTCACCGGGCCATGGGGTGACGCTCGCATGTGACACCTGCTGCGGTGACAGAGCTCTTCCCATGGGCACGGCCGGCACCTGCGGCCGGCGCTTGAAAGGGACAAGCACTGGAGCAACCTTTGCTCTTTGGATATGCTTCTGCTCTGACCTCATTAGTTAAATACCAGTGTTGCTGGGTCTTCAGAAACTTTGGTCAAAGGAAAGGTGCAGCCGTGAAAGGAGGTTCCAATTTTTGTACTTCCAACTTTTTATATTTTTGTATTTCCCATTTTCTGCATTTTGTTGCTTGTCCTAAGCTGCTGTCTGAATATTTTTTTTTTCTTTTTACCGTTGCGCTCAGTTCTTTGCCGGGTTTAAGCTGAACGCGGTGCGTGGAGATGAAAGCGAGCCGCCCCATCTGGAGCGCGCCCGGGGAGCCCAGCGGTGATGGACCACAGCTGTCACCTCCCAGGCACACAAACCCTTATTGCTTGTTTGCCTGCCCTGGGGTGATAAGACTCGCCTTGGGGGAAGGCGGAGGGCTGGTGGCATCAGTGCCACCTTTGCTGGTGCATTGTCCCTTTCCCCTGCCCAGGTGCCTTGCAGTGCTGGTTTAGGTGCCCGCAGCTTTGTTTTAAACCCCTTGGTGCTGGAGAGCTTCGTGTTTGTGCAGTGGGAAGAGGTTTTTACAGACCTGCTGCTGCTTCTAAGTGAACAGGCAGGTCAGGTTTTAAATCCCAGGAGTTCTGAGCTCGGTCCACACAGTCTCCCCAGGAGGTGGAGTTTTGCTTGCAGAGGGTTTTGGGATCCTCTGGAATGATGAGCCATATGTCAATGTTGGATTTAATACTTAAGGCTGTCTGTGAAAGCCAACTTTCTTAAGCCAGGAACAAAGTCCTGTAGTGGAAAGCTCATAAGAAAGAAAACTCCCGAATTATGATTTCTGGATACTCTTTAATTTTGGGGATTAGGAGTCCAATTTCTGCATTTCTCCAAGGTTACCGTGAGCACAGTTGTAAATTAAAATTGCTGCAGCACTGAACGCTGCTGCCAGACCTCTCCAAGTCTGGATGCTGCTTGGCTGCAGATGTCCTTGCTTCACCTTTCCACAGTCCAGGGGAAAAAAAACCCAAACGTTTACACTTGGCCAGAGAAAAGAGTGTGAACAGAAAAATAGTGCAGCCGGTGCCCTGTGAAACCCATCATGTAGTTGGGCCCCCCAGCCTGGCCCCGGAGCCTTGGCTGTGCCGGGACGTCCCCCCAGCCCAGACCTGGCTCTGGTTTGTGCCGGGACGTCCCCCCAGCCCAGACCTGGCTCTGGTTTGTGCCGGGACGTCCCCCCAGCCCAGACCTGGCTCTGGTTTGTGCCAGGACGTCCCCTCAGCCCAGACCTGGCTCTCGGCTGTGCCTGAGCTGCCCCGGCGCTCGGGACAGGCCCTGGGGTGCGGTGATGCTGGGTCTGCCGGGAGGGTTTGCCCTGGGCTGGGCTGGATGCTGCCGGTTAGAGAGCAAAGCGGAGGCAGCGCTGGATGGTTCTATTTTCCTCTGCCATTAGTGAGGCCACCCATCTCTCCCCAGTGCTACATTTTTTAAATTTAAAACCTGTTTCTACAACACATTGCCAAGGTCTGCCCTGCGATCCCTGAGCTGTGTCTATGGGACTTTCCCTGGCCGCAGGTTTTCTCCCCAGTTTCGGAAGGAGCCGTGCGGCAGGTTGAGCGGAGCATGGAGCCTGTGCTCCCTTAGCCCTTCTGCAGCTGCATGGAATTTAACTGGTCCTTGTCTTTCCCCTGTGAAATAAGCCTATAATGATGTGTATTGTGTTTTGGAGCCTGGGTGGGACTTTGCTATCGCGGTTCTGCTCCTGGCACGATTAATGCCCCGAGCAAGCGGGGCTTCCACATCACTGATCCCCAGCTGTGCTTTAGGGGGGATGGAGGCATCGCTGTTTGAAAACACAACCCTCAAGTTTCAAAAGCCAGAAAGCAAATAAAAAGTAATGTAAACATTTTTTTCTATATGTTCAAATCTCAGGGTGTGTGGGTTTTTTTTTTGTTTGTTTGTGNATCCCCAGCTGTGCTTTAGGGGGGATGGAGGCATCGCTGTTTGAAAACACAACCCTCAAGTTTCAAAAGCCAGAAAGCAAATAAAAAGTAATGTAAACATTTTTTTCTATACGTTCAAATCTCAGGTTTTTTTGTTTTTGTTTTTTTTTTTTAAAGCTGCCTTATGATTTTCAGAGACGAGGATACAATTACCATCTGCTGGTGCTGATGGCATCCTCTGATGCCTGGGGAAGCCTGCTATTGATGTTGGGTTATCCTGGAATAGCTAATTAAGATGAGTTTAAGTAAGAGCTGCTTCTACTGAAGTTGGCAGCTCAGTAACTTCCCTTTTATATACCACAAACTCCAAAGTAGTTTGGAAGGGCTTTCGAAGGATGCCCCTATGGCTGAGCGGTGTCATTGCGCCAAAGAGGCAAAACTTGAGCCTTGCTTAAGCCCAGCCTTAGCCCCCATGGTCCCACCGCTGGGCAGGGAACACGGCTGCGTCTCAACCAGTGACCACTCCAGTTCCTTTAATGGACCAGTTTGCACACCAGGCAAGCAAGGAGCAGGGGGGCTGCCTGTTTTGGGATGAGGCGACACAACCCATCAGAGGTCACAGGTGACATCAGGTGTGGCTGTAACCTCTTCACCGTGCCAAACGGGTGCTGTCAGATCTCTTAGGATTTTATTTAGTTTATTATTATTATTTTTAGGTAGTAGATTCTGTCTGGGGCTGTTCTAGAGGATTACGGTCCCCGGGTGCGTGTTGCTGTGCTGCGGGACGGGGCGGCAGCGTGTGGGGCTGGTTCACCTATAACGGCTCATTACTGAGGACAGATTTTTGGGTTTGCTCTTGCCCTCAGCCACGTGAACAGCCTGGCTGGCACTGTATGATTAAATTAGTTTCTAGGAGAACAAATCCCGGATTAGCGTAGCCATTTGCCATGCTGAAAGTGGAGCCCTGCTAATTAGGTTTATGTAACGGGCTCGCATGGTGTTCTGTAATCGGCGGCGGGGGGAGCCGGGCCAGCCACGCTGCTTAATTGGGAAGCACGCTGGGGTCCCTGGTGGCCACTGGAGCTGCTGAAGTCTGAGCTGAACTTCTACAAATTAAAAAAAAAAAAAAAGGGCCAGTACTGAGACTGTGTGTTGTGCAGCTGAACTACCGCGGTTCTCTGCTTGTTGCTGAGACTGGAGGCGTCTCCAGCTTCTCATCCTGTGTCAGACGCCTTTTCCTTGGGACCTGGGCAGAGCGGAGGCTGCTGCCTCTCAGCATCACTGACCCGTGTCTGCCTGTCCTGCCGGAACAGGTGTCTGTGCCCTGGGAGGTGAAGCGGTGTCGGGATGCGGTTGTCCCGCCAGCGTCTCCTCCTTTTCTCGAGTTAACTGCAGTGACGATGTGCCGCGTCACCCGAGGACACCTGCTGGACCGAGCAGCGCCGCCGCGGCCGGGCCCCTGCTCCGGCAGGTTGTGGTTCAGCTCCTGAGCGTGAGCAGGGTCTGGGCTTTGCCAGCGCTCCGGGTTGGGCCGATTCCTGCAGGGATTCCTGCAGGAGATGCTCTGTTTCCCTGGGTCTGGTGCCGTTCCAGTTTCCCGGCTGGGTCAGCAGCGTTGCAGCATCTGGATGGCCCAGCCGGCCCCTTCCCTCCTGCTGAACAAACTCCAGTAAAAACTGCCCAGCGAACCTCTGCAAAAATTAATGGAGTAGGCAAAGGCTAATCCATCCCAGGGAAACGGAGATTTAAATCCCTGCAGCCACAGGAGACTTTCCTTCCAGCTGTGACTGAATTGTGAATTCTCCCTTTGCCTCTCCAGGGGTGGAGAGGGAGGGTGGTGCAAAGGGACGTTGCTGGTGCGGTGACAGGGCACAGCCCCCCATGCATCCTGCACACCCCTGGGGTCAGGGTGCGGGGCTTACTGGGACACTCAGGGATTTAGATTGGGACACATCTGGAAATAGCAGGTCTGGCGGGAGTGCTACGACTGCCCTCCAGGAAAACGTCCCCTCTGCCTTGATGGATGCAGAGAAACAGCATCCCATGGAGGGACGAGCCCTCGCGCAGGTGACGTCCCAGGACCACGTCCTACGGGCTTTCCCGCTCCTGGTGCTCCGTGCACATCCCTCCTCTGCCTTATCCCCGCGTCCCCGGCCCACCACCAATAGTGCTGCGGAGCTTTGATCTGCTCCGAGTGATTAAATTCATATCATCCAGACTGACAGCTTAATATACCTCAGCGAGGCCATGCTAAATTAGTTGTGTCTGTCTTGCCAAAGCTGCAGAAATGCTTTCTGACAGCTACAGGCACTTGATACATTTTTTTTTTTATTTTTTTTTCCCTCAGCATACAGTAAGGGTTGCTTTTGCTCTGTTTGGGGCATCCTTCCTCGGGTTTCATGTAAACTGCTCCACCGCTGCCGGAGCCACTTTCTGTCCATTGAGTGGAAACAGCTGCCCTGGAGCGCGGCTGCGGGCGCGGGGGCCGGTGTCTGCGTGGGAACGGGCTTGGCGCTCGCAGGCAAAAACACGGTGCCGTCAGATTTTTAGATTTATATGCATATATGTACATATGTCTTGGGCTGGGTTGAATTTTTGTTTGGTGAAAATGATGTGCTGGCTGAGTGCGGAGCAGCGAGGTTGGTCCAAGCTCTCCTTAGCGTCGGCGCTTGGCAGCCGGGCTTGTCCTGGGTCTGCTCGGCCACAGCTCACGTTGCGTTGCGACCGCGGGTTTGCATTGTCCGTTTTGGGGTGAAACACAGCACTTCGCTGGTCCTGAAGCCAGCAGAAGAGGAGCAGTTAAAATGCCTTTGATGAGCATCCACTGGCAGCGCATCAGTTCCACAGCGTTAGATTTGTGGACCGAACTTTGTCCCAGTGGGACTGGGACAGCTGCTCCCTTCCTCTTGCAGAAATGCACGATGACAGTGTAGGGTTATGAGACAAGCGGCACCCGCTTGTGCAAAAGGCTCCTGTGGGTTTGATCAGAGAGGGAAAATAAGACTTGAGATCCACTTTTAACCAACCCTTTTCAGCCAACTTGGAGAAAGTGTTCTGCTTGCCAAGAGCTTAAAGAAAAAAAAGAACCCAAACCTTCATAATTGCCACATTTAGAGGAAGGAATTCTAAATAAAAAGTTAATCTCCTCCAAGGATTAGCAAAGCATGCGGCGTCTTGTCAGATGTGGAAGCAAAGCGGAGGCCTTAATTTTTTAAGACAAGAGCGATGTTTCTGTTGCAGCCTGTCTTCATCGTGCGCTGGGCCCGCGGCCGGGAAGGGACCGGGGTCCCTTGTCCCAGCCAAGGGGGACGAGTTGTTGCTCTCGGGCTGTGTGTGGCTGTGGTGAAAGGCTGATCTGCCTCCTCCAGCCCCAGCTCTCTGTGTAAATAACTTATTTTGGCAGAGAATCCCTCGTACGATGACACACAAGAGGTTGGGATGCTGCTCTTTGTACCCGGGTCTTTCCTTGAGCAGGGAGGTGGGTGCAGCGTCTGCTCAGCCCCAGGGGAGAAGAGTTTAAGGCATCACCTTCAAACTGGAAGAGGCAACCGCTGGCGCTGGGAGTTGCTGGTTTTGGCAGCTGAGCCGTGAAGGCACCCGTACGGTTTGGCTTTCTCAGGGCCGGGGCGCACAGAGTCATTAGTCGCTGATAATTGCGGTAGGAGGTTTGGGAGTTGAGCACTTTTGATGCCTGGACGTGGATGCACAGAATGAAAAGCTGCTGTTTCCAACCATGGGAGCCCCGGTGCAGCTCTTGTATTTCCCAGGTTGGCAGGGATGCTTTCCAGCACAGGAATGGGGGAACGGCTCTGTCCCCTTGTGTCTTCTCAAAAAGAAGCAGGAACTTGTTGTAGGTTTTGTTCCTTCCCATCCTGTACTTGCATGTTGTTTGTAGTCTGTCCATTATCTGCTCCATCCTCACCACTGATCAGGCCATATGCAAACCCCACGGGAATCGCCCGTCCCCTCCTCTCGGCACCGCCTGGCATGGACCATCCTGTGATGAGCAGAAGTCACTTGAGCAGGGGTTTCCTTTGCTGTCCCCAAATCCCCGCAGCGTGCCCAGCATCGCCGGGAGTCAGCAATGCCCTGGCCGTTTGCTGAGCCCTTGTTTCTTTAATATTTTCTCTATTCTGGGAGAAAACAGAACTGGGTGAGCTGAGTTTCTTCGTTTTGGATGCTGAAATGGGAAACGCTCATCCCCACTGCTCATCCCCTTGTTTTCTACCGCTCGCCGCCTCCCCAGCATTGCACATCATCTGGGACAAGCAGCGCTTTCCTCTTACCTTATTTATATCTATTTACTGTTGTTTGCTGGTTACTGTCGGCTGGTGCATCAGCTTGAAGAGGTCAGCGTGTGCTGGATGCTCAGGTTGATGCTCAAACACCACCCTGCCCTGTCCCCGTGTCTCTGTACCGGGAGGACCTGGGGGAAGATGCTTTTGCTGCTGGTCATTTACACCTGAGCGGGCTCGGCGGGGTGGAGGCTCCGTGACTGCAAGAGGTTAAATCTCTGCCCCTGTGTTTACTTTAGTTGGCTGCCACACTGCATAATAACCTGTCAGCACTTCAGGTGGGGATTTATTTGTGCATTAAAAATTGCCTGGGGCGGGCGGATGCAGACACTCTGCAGCATGCTGGAAAATGTGCCTCCAGCGTAAAAACAGCCTCTCCAAATATTTCACCCTTTTAATAAGTGCATTTAATTAAAGTCATATAACTTTTTTTATTATTATTAAAAAGGAGGGAGGGGAAGAAAAAAAAGAAGTGGGGCCTGCTGAGGCTGCAAGCAAAGGCTGGAATACAAAGAGGGAGTTTAAATGTGCATATTTAACGGAAAAGTCATCAACAACATGTTGTGCTTCTATTTATTTCCCAGTCTTGCTTTTGATTGTGGATAGAAAATTGATGGGAGTTTTTGCATTTCCAGGCTGCCTTTTCTCTCCCTCTCTCCATCCACTCCTCTTCTCTTGAAACATTGCAGGATTATTAATTTCTACAAACAAAATTGCCAAATGATGTTGCTCTTGCATAGACTCACAATTGCTTTCTCTTTGCCTGTTTAACCTTCTGTTTCTTTGAACTGGATCCGGGTGAATCTTTAAGCTGCTGCTCCCATTGCAAAGCAGCTCCTGTTCCCATCCCTGTGGAGGAGGAGGAATGGGAGGAGCTTTGGGAAGGGACAGGGCGGTGGGTGATGCTCCGAGATGCTCTGAGATCCTTTGGTGGAAGATGCTTCTCTGCCGGAGGCTGCGTGGGGTGAGGGAGGGTGTGCGTGGGGGACCCCGGTGCCCCCAGCCCCGAGGCCACCGCGTCCCCAAGCGTGTGCCCACCCTGAGCCAAGGTCCTGCTCGTTTTCTGCGTCTTTGCCTTACCCCTAACCAAGAGCTTAAGCTGGGCTTAACCTTTAATAGCAGGAGCAGTGCTCCCGTCCTGCAGCTGGCCTGGCAGTGCTGTGTGCCAGCGTCCCTTTAATGTCACAGCCGCCATCTGCGGTTGTGTCAGGACTGGAGGGGTGGGGGGATTTCAAAGCTCTGCTGAGATAAGTCCAGTTTGATCAAATTGCATATGGGGAGGTGTTGAGAGATGGCGCGTTGCACAAAGCGCCTTTATCCCGGCGCAGGTGGCGTTAACACGAGATGCGCTCCGGTGCGGTACCAAGGGCACAGATTCCGCCGGGGCTGATGTCCCTCTGCTGAAGCCACACGGTGCCCTGAGATGTAGCCTGGCAACAGCAATTTTTAAGGATGGTTCTGCATTTTTATTTTTTTATTTCCGGAGCTGAGGATTCTGCAGTGAGAGCCACTCACTGGGCCAGGGAAAAAGCCCGATGGTTTTCTTCTGGGTGGCTGGGAGGTCCCTGGCTGCTGCTGCAGGCACAAGGGGACAGTTAATGACATTCCCTGGGGGGCCGTGAGGGACTGAGTGCCCCCAGCCGAGCAGGTTTTGTGGAGGGAGACACAGAATGGGAGGTGCAATGGCTCTCTGGTCACCAGATCTTGTCCCAACCCTAAATCCAGGTCATATGAATCTTTATTTTTCTTTTCCTCTCCCGCCTGGACTCCGCTCTATTCATTTTCGTTTCGAGCGAATGAACTTGCTGTAAAGGAGACTTGCATTCCTCTGTATAATCTGAGGCAAGCGGGGCCTGGCTGCCGTTTCTCAATTAAGCGGAGTCTCTCTTGCCTTTCATTGCGTGTCCCCTGGCATCCTAATTGGAGGTGCTGTGCCCTGCCGCGCTGCTCCACGGGCCGGGGGGTGACACGGGTGGCTTTGCTGTGGTGCACACGGTCACCGCTGGCGGTACCCACACGAGGGATCAATTGCCATCAAGGTGCTGCCGGCAGCCGAGCTGAGCTGCCCCTTTGGGCCGCTCGCTCCGTTTGATTTTCTTTCTGGCAGAGGGAACAAATTTCCTTTTGCATAAAATTGGATCAATGCATCCTCTCCGCAAAGCATCCCTTTTGTCTTTCCCTGTGGTTCCTGGAGCGGGGCAGCACGTCACCCCCACCCACAGGGCTGTGGGTCCCCGCGCCCCCTGCTCACCTCCCCATTCCCCTTCGTTCACCTGCGGCAGCCAAATCGCCTCTGAATGAGAAGCCTTGTTCTTCGTGGCAGGGCTGCCATGTGCCGAACCCTCTTTTCCTGCACGGGGACCAGACCCAGCTTTGCGTGCCCATCCCTGGTGCTGGGATGCGGATGGAGACTCTATGGGCAGTGCTGATGCTCCTCTGCAGAGCGCGGTTCATCCGCGGTAGGGGAAGCAAAGAGGTGTAAAACTGTAAAAACGGGGTTGAGAGAAACTCGGGGGGATCTGAAGCGTGCCCTGCCCTGGGTTGCTTGCTGTGTGTCAACCCTGACGGGTTCACCCAACTCCTGCAGCTCAGGCTGGTGCTGCCGGGTCCTGTCCCGCTGGGTTGTTTCCTTTCTCTTTGTAGCAGCTTTTTGCATCTCTGATGCTCAGAAACGCGTCTCTCTCCTCTCCCAGGCAGTTGTTCAGAGGGGACCCGCGCCTGTCCCTGCGAGTGACAAGGACATGACTGCTCCAGCCCTTGCAATTTGGGGGACAGCTTGAGTGGGGGCGTCTGCAGGGGCTGTGCCTCATAGCAACAGGGGCTGTTTGCTCCCTTGGCTGCTCTGGTGGGAGCACTGGGCTGCAGGGGATGTTCTACAGGACTCAGCAAGGTTTATGGGATTTCTTAAATTTCACCCAAACTTTTTTTTCTTCCCCCTGCTTCTTTTCTGTTAAACAAAATTTCAAGTTGGAGCCACCAAAAACAGTCAGGTCCTTTTAAAACCCAACTTTGCTGCAGCGCTAAAACAAACACAGGGTAACTGCTGCTCGCATGAAAGCGTCTCAGCTGCTGTGCAAAGAGAACAGAAAACGTGGTGTCAGAGCGTTTTGGGCAGGCACGTGCCTTGGAGGTGTGGGGGTGTCTGCAGGGGGGCATCGTCCAGGCGCGGGACCCGTGGGTGCTGGCTGTGCAGGCAGCTGCTCCCACCCCAGCGCCGATAGCCTGCGCTCCTGGCTTTCCCCCCACGCAATTGGGTAGTTGCTTTTATTTATTTATTTTTAATACATTATTTCGCCCCAGCAGTTTTTAGCCCCTTTCGCACCAGCTCCGGGTCGCGGGTCTCTGTGCCAACGCGCACCCTTCGCTTGCGGGGCTGTGCTGAGCCAGCGGCGATGAGCTGCGGGCAGGGGACGGGTCTTGCGGCTGCTTTATACTGGGGAGGCGACAATAAATTCGTATTTTGGCTTTTAGAAGAGATGGGGCTACTCTTGCAGCCTGCAACATCTCAAATGGATCTTTTCCTTCCTTCTGGACCCCCAAGGGGACTCCAGATCCCCCCCATAACTTCTCCTTGCCCTCTCATTCTGGGAAGGAGGGATGTGCTGTTCAGCGTCAGCAGATCGGGCTTGGAGTGCAACCCCAGGGATGTGGGGGGAGAGGGAGCCCCCGCAGCTCAGGCAGAGCTGGAGCGACGTGTGTGTGATGGGACTGGGAGCGTGGGCCAAGCTGGGGACGATGCGTCAACCAGGGAAGGAACAAGGGCTTGGAGAGGTTTAATGCTGGGCAGGGACCAGGACCCCAGGGACAGAGGATGGCAAACTGGCAGGGTGCTTGGCGTGAAGTTTTCCCTAAGTACGCAAAAGATGGAGAACCCCCGTGGAGAGGAGGGTGCGGGGATGCCCGTGGGGAAATGAGGGAGCACCGGCTTAGGGCTGTGGGGTCAAACCTTCCTGCCCTCCCAGCCAGGCACCCTGGGGAGCTCTGCGGGTCTGACTGGGCTGGGGCACTGGGAAGGCTGGGGGAGTCCAGGTTTGAGCGGGGTGGCATGCGGAACCCCCCACGGGGCAGCTGCTGCCGCACGGTCCTGGCTGTGTGTAAATCACTGGGGTGCGTGGGTTTGGGATCTGTCCCCCAGCCCGCCGCTAAAAGGGTTTATTATCCAGGCTGCAGATGCCAGGTAAGCTCCGCTCCTCCATAAAACTCAGGCAGGCGCTAGGAAAACGCAGCTCTGCCAGGTCCGTCTGCGCGGGCGAGGGGGGCAGAGCTGTTCCTGTGCCCCAGACAGGCCCCTTTGCCATCGCCGCCACCACAGGGAGCTTTTTGCACTTGGCAAGAGGAGCAGGGTGGGAGGGCAGGAGCTGTCGCTTCCCAGCACGCAGAGCAATTTCCCCCGTTTCTCCCGGTGTTTCACGGGTTCCCTGTCCAAACTCACTGACCTGGTGTGAGCGGTGCGAGCACCCCCCGCGCCGGCAGGCAGCACGGTGCCCGACACCCCCGCCGCGTCGTGGCTGCCCCGTCCCGGCTAGCAAACCGGGGGGTGCTCGTATTTTTGCTGGTTGTTCCTCCGGAGAGGATAAGATCCGTTCAGGCGATGGGAAGACACTGTGGTTATGTGTGCTGTGAGTGATCCCAGCACCACGGGGGCTCCTCTCCCGCCTCTCCAGATGTTGCACCGTATTTTACAAGGAGTGATGGTTTCCCCCTTAGCCAATTTGTTTATTTACCCAAGGGGACTGGCTGGGGACAAAACACTCTGGCTCCTGGGGGAGTCAGTGTGATGCTCAGAAGGGTTTGCTGCTTTTTCCAGCCCCGGGGAGCAGGGGGGCTGGTGTGGGGCCGCAGGCGTGGGTGGGCACGGCGGGACGGACGGACGCGGCAGGTACGGACGTGCAGATGTGCGGCTGGGCGGGGGAGGCCTGCAGATGTTCCTGGAATTCCCAAGCCGGATACGAAGCAGTGAACAGGATGCGTTGGGGGGAGCTTGCCAAGAGCTTGCAGAAGGAGAGGGTCGTTTCCTCGGGGATCGCTGGGGTGCTGGCTCTGGGAGAGCTGCAGGATGAGCCCCTGGCCAGGGCACCCAGCACCGCGCTCCTTCCCCTCCCCAGCCTGCACATCTCTCTGCACCTCTGCTCTTTTATTCATGTGCGGCTTCTCCTCTTGGTTTTCATGCTGATTTTTCAGGAAAATAAGCTGTGCTCATGCAAACCAAGCCAACCTGCCGAGCAGGTTTCCTTACTGCAGAGTGCCTCTGCTCTTTCTTATGGTTCCTAAATCATGGCAGGGGCTGCCTTGTGGTGGGGAGAGGGTTTGCACGGACCTATGCATCTCCCTGAGTGCTTTCCAATGGTTTTTGCGTGGGTTGTCTGTGCCATCAAGGCTTGTGACTGATTTCAGCCAGCTGGGTCACTGGGGTGATGCTCTGGCTCTGTATCGTCCCCGCTCTTGTGGGGCCAGGACCTAACTAATTAGCAAACATACACCTTTGGAAAGCAAAGCACAGCAAGACAGAAATCCCATAGACAGTACGCATTTGCTCTGCTTTGCTCCTGGGTGTTGCTCCTGTGCACGGTGTTGCTTGCATGGAGCACTCTGCAAGTCCAGAGTGTGGGCACAGGGCTTCAGAAACGTGTTCAGCCGCAGCCTGTGCTCGGGAGAGCTTTCCTTAGTACCTCCAGGGGCACATTTGGGGCCCCTGCCAAGAATTCAACATCTGCACAGCTGATACTTGGCAGGAAATTTTAAAATTCATGCGTGTTCCCTGAGGTGAGGAGGGAAAGTGCCTGGATCTGCAGATCCGTCTCCGCTCTGTCCCCAGGCCAGGAAGGAGCGAGAGCGAGGGACACGGGGCGATGCAGGATCCCAGGGTGACTTGGCTTTGTCCTTCTGCCTTGTGGGCTGGAGCTGCTTCTAAATGCCGAGTGGTGACAGCGGGGCTCCTCGGGCTCCTTGTGCAGATTTGTCAGGCACGATGGTTGGGGACCCTTGGGGTGGCACGGGACAGCAGGAGCCCCGCCAGGCTCTCCCCAGCAGCTGCAGCCTCTTCAAACCCCCGTGCTCCCATCGTGAGGCTGTCGGCCAAAACGGGCTCCTGGGTGCTGCAAACCAGATGTTTAAAGACAGCAAAGCTGTCCCCTCAGTCCAGAGCAGAAACTCTTCCTTCCCGAATCATCGGTTCCTGAGACTTCGGATGAAAAAAGCAACTTGGTCTGTTGTTGTCTCGGCCTTGACGCGCTGCTGGTAAATGCTCTCTGTTTGCAAGAGGTGGTTTTGTTCCTTGGCTGCTCCCACAGCCCCGTCCCTGCTCCTGGCCACACGCTTGCCCTGCGTGGCAAATGGTTTGTCTGCCCCCGTCAGCTGGAGATTTCTGGGCCGATAATCCTCCCTGAAACAAAAATAAAGAGCAGAACTGGTTGGACAGAAAGTGCAGCGGCGGAGGGGGCGCGCAGAGGGCACCTGGGGTGTGCGCAGAGCCGGTGAACTTGGACGAAGTAGCAGGGAAGTGCTGCAGCATCTAATTAATAGATTAATATCGTTATTGCTGTCATGCACAGGATGAGGTGAAGCTCTTTGCTGTAGGAGAGCTCTCCTGGCCTGCCCATGGGAGCCGAGGTAAAACAAGGCATGAGGAAGAAATGCTCTGGTGGGGGGATAGGACTCGGTGATCTTTTGAGGTCCCTTCCAGCCCCTGACGTTCTGTGATTCTGCGAATTTTTTGCTGCTGAGGGTGGTGAGAGCCTGGCCTGGGATGAACCATCCCTGGAGACATCCCAGGCCAGGCTGGACGGGGCTCTGAGCACCTGAGCTGCTGAAGATGTCCCTGTCATGGCTGGGGGGGCACTGGGGGAGCTGGGAAGGTCCCTTCAACCCAGACTGGTCTGTGAAGTCCATCACACTGGTGATGAGTGTGGCTGAGAGCTGGGCGGTGGAGCTGGTGGCCCTGCAGCCCTGGGCAGCCTTTCTGGGTCTAGGGCAGGCGATCTGGGATTGACCACCTCCCCATGCCTCAGTTTCCCCATCTGTGTGACATGGACAGTGACGCTGCTGCTTTGCTGAGCACAGACAGGAGCTGGAGCTTTATCCTGGGGAGTTCAGCGACAGTGGAGAAAGGCGCTAAGGAAAGAAAAAAAAAAAAAAGCTGGATTGAATGTTTTGGTAGAAAACAGACCCATGGGTGAGAGAGAAGGATTTTTGTTGTAGCACCTCTTAAAGCACGACAGCTGCTGGGCTGGCGCTCAGTTATTTCCCAAAGGCCACCAGGAAGGGGCAGCTCAGGGAGCCCCAACCCGCTCTCGCAAGGGCCCTGACCGGAGCTGTGGGTCTGGAGGGCAAAACCCCATCCCCAGAGCTGCTCAGCGCCCGTGGGGTGGAGGCAGGAGCCGGCCCTGCCCTGTGCTCTCACAGATAGGTGGGCGCTGCCGGGGTCCCCGTGCTGCCGGGGTCCCCGTGCTGCTGGTGGCAGAGGCTGTAGGCTGGTGGCCCCAGCTGCTGCAGCCCAGGGCGACCCTTGTGCCAGGATAAACAGAGACCAACGACTTGCAGGGGCCGCTGATGACTTTTCCAGCAGTAATTAAGTGGGACACAATAAAAGCCTGAGGGTTTTTGCCATTTCGGGGCTGTACCGGAGTTTCCATGCTCTCTCCCTCACCCTGATGGGTGGTACCCCCCTCGCTGACTTCACGCAAGGACATCTCTGCGCATTGGTGGCAATTACTGGTTATTGCAGCTACAGGAGACACAATTACTTTCCTTTTCACAAGTCCATCCCTCTTGGAGCCTGTGGACATGGGTAACTCGGTTCCGAAGAGTATGAGAAAACACACAGGAGCTTCTCAGTCCGTGAAGTAACAGCTCCTGAACGGGGGACCCGCTGTCCCCAGGGCACCCTGGGTGTCCAGAGTGTTTGGTCTGTCCCCCCCTTTCCTGGAGAGGTGGGAGGGAAGGGACACTGCCGTCTTTGTCCACCTCCTTGGGCCCGAGAGGAGATGTGAGCAGGGAATTGTACCGTCCAGGAAAAATCCTCTTTTCCTCCACCCGACCGCAGGGAGCTCGCGGGACCCGTGACTTGGATGGAGCAACAGGGCTTGTGGCTTTGCCTTCTTTCCCTCTCGCTCGCCTTTGCAGCGTCCGTCTGTCCTGCCTGCCTCGCATTTTGGGTCAACCCCAAGAACAGTGAGTTCACTTTGAGCAACGTCCCCCTGGGTGGACCCCGGGAGGAGGCGGCTGGTGGGGGGAACTGAGCCTGCCCTGTTCCCAGGGCTCCTTTGAAGGTTCCTGCGGTCTGCCCAGGGCTGCCCACAACCACCCGAGGATGTTTGGTGTGAGATCATCTGGCTGCTTATTTAGGGACCACCAGCGAGCGGCCGAGCACCTCGGGAGCGGGGCTGTGGCCTCCTTTTGATAGGGCAAAGGCAAATATTGAGAAAGCTTTCGTGCTGGGGGAGCCGGGCTGGGCGTTTCTCGGGTGCTCGTACCCACCACGCAGGCTCCATCCGCCGTGAAACACTTGATGTGTTTCAGTGGGGTGGCACATAAAAGGTGTGGAGAGGTCATTAAACGGGGGAGCTGGAGCCCCTGCTTGGCTTTGGGAGACCAAAGGAGCTCTGTGGGGTGTTTGGTGTTTGGACGGGGCAGCACGTATTCCTCCTCCTCCCTTCATCTTTAAATACCAGCCCGCAGATTTCAAGGAAAAAATAAATGCACTTAAAATGGCATCATTTTGTGGTGCCGTGAGGACTATTTATATTTTTATTGCTCCCACAATTTTTGTATAATAGCCTTTTTCATGAAAACATCAGAGCGTGTGTGTGTGTGTGTAATTAATCCATGCATCATCTTCAGAAAGCAATTTTATAGCTGGATTTAGGGCAGTGGTACAGAGTGTTTGGGATCCCGATTGCCATCGGGCCCTTTACCGCAGTCTCCCGTGCCAGCTCTGGACCGATCTTGAGCTTTTCACCCCATTCAGAGCTAATTCAAGCTCCTGTTTTCCAGGCTGTGGTGGAAGCTGAGTTTTTCTCTCCTGGAAGTCCCACAATGTCACATGAAAATACATTTCTCAGTGCTGGAATAAGTTAAATGTCCAGAAAGCCGGTGCACGGAGGAACCAGACGGACTTCACGCCGTCCAGGTTTTTGTCGGCGGGTTTTAAGGACAGAAGGTGGGTTTTGTATTTCCGTGGCGCGGCTCTGCTGGCGGATTCGCCTCTCCCATTCCCCATGGAAAATGAACCAAAACTCTCGACTTCCGATTCTGTGAAACGTAAGATGTGAGATAAGCGTTTACTGGAAGGTTCCCATTGCCAAATAGCCTGGAGACCCTTTCCTTCCTCCTCCCACAAGGAGCGTCCAGGTGTTACCTGCATCTCTGTGAGACGTGGTACTCAGCACATTCTGGTCTGACATCAGATTTTTACCTTTATCGCCATAATGACGACCTTAAACAGTGTGCAAACCCCTGGCTTGTATCAAGTGTCTTCCAGCAGCTTCCACACCTCCTCCTCCTGATGTTTGCTGGGGGAAGGTGATGTTTCTGGGTACCACACCAGGATCTCAGGGGAAAAGGGAATGAAACGGTGACTTCTGAGACACGATGGCTCTTGTGGTGGGTATTTCTTTACTCCCAGTTACAAACCATCCCTTACAGCTTCATGGCAAAGCTGATGAGAATTCACTGGTGCTGTGTGGGTGGAGGAGACGGGGGGGATGCACTGGGCATGAGTCGTGAGCCCGGCTGCTGCTGCTTAATATCTGTGGTCTAAGTGCAAATGGAGCAGGCTCCAGTTATAGCGTGTTTGTCTTGGAGATTAAATCTGGAGAGCCTCCGGTCTCCAGTCCCTGCCGGGAAGAGAGGGGCGAGGAGGAGGGGAGCCCAGCCCTGGGGGCACACACCTCCTTAACCCTCCGAAAGCTGCTGCTGGCTTGGAAATGAAGAACCGGAGGGCAAATGCAGGTAGAGGGAGAAAGGGTGGGGAAGCACGAGGCTTTGAAATAGCTCTGACAGGGCTGGCACGGCCTGCATTGTTGCACCTGCTTGTGAAGTTTCGCGGTGGGAATCTTTCCTTGCTCGTTCTGCAGGATGCAGCATTGCTGCGGGGATGGGGGATGCTGAAGCCAGGGTCGTTCATTCTGTAAGTGCAGATGCAGAGCAGCTGCACCTCATGCGGGACCAGCGTGCATGAAACCTCAGCGCTGGGTTTCCCAGAGCTCGCGGGGCGCTTTATGGTTTTTTCTGCAGCTCTTTTTCTGCCCATCCAGAAGGCTGGTCCCCCTCTGCCTGCTCTGCTGCATCCCAGCATCAGTTGCACCATCCATCCCTCCTTGGCATGGAGGCTTCTCCAGCTGCATGTCCCATGGCTGAGAGCATCCTGGGCTGCACCGTCCTCTTCCTCCAGCTGAGCCTTGTGCTGGGGCCAAGCAGGAAAACGCTGCACTGTGCTGGGGTTGCCTTTAAGGCTGATGCGTGGGGCAGGCAGGAGGGAGGGGAAGCATCTCCCCCGTGGGATCCGTTGCAGTAACATTCCCAAACACTTCATCTCGTGTACGGTGCGTACTACAAGTGTTCCTGCGGTGCTCAGGGCTGTTTTTGCAGTGCTGTTTATATAAGAGATGGCGCACGGTGCCTACATGCCTCTGGCACTTATAAAGCCAGGTAGGCTGTGTTTATCCTGGGGATTGGCCCCAGTTGCAGTCAGCTGGGGCTCAGCCAGCAGCGTCGCTAGACTGATATATATATTATTTAAAAAAGCTCTGGCTGTTGAGGGGCCAAGCCTGCTCGCTGCGCTGATGAAAAACGTGGCTTTGAGCAGTTTTTCCCGGTCTGAGCTGGTGGAGCTGTGCCAGCGGGCAGGCGGGAGCCGGGGGATGCTCCCGCTGCTCCGCGGGGTGCGAGAGCAGGTTCAGCATCACCGTCCTCAGGGAGATGCTTTGAGAAACCTGGAACGGCCGGAGGCTGGAGCTGATGGATGTCCCTGTTGTCACAGGGGCTGGTGAAAGGGCACAGGTGGGGGTGTATTTCCAGTTTCCCCCTTCACTCTTGTTGCTTGCGGTCCCACATGTTGCAGCGTGGTGTGTGTTTTGTAATGGGGTGGGGAATCTATGGCTGGCTGGTCCAGGTCTGGAACTGGGGACAATCTGCAGAAGGGAGACCATAAAGCTGGTGAAAAGCTGGAAAACCGCAGGGGCTGACCCCACACAACTCATTTCATTGCATCCTTAGCACTGCCTTAGCTTACGCCCTTAGCAACCCAGTGTGTAGGATGCTGGGTTGCATGCGGATCACCATCACTAAAGGATGCATTTCCACCTGTCTTCCCTGTCCATGTACCCAAAGGTCTGCAGCTCCTCTGAGCACCCTCCTGGATGCTGGGGCAGCCTCTCCTCCAGCTTCTGCCTCCAACCTGGGAGGGAAAACCCAGCGGGCCCGGGGCTTGGCAGCCGGCCGGCTCCGCTCCTCCAGCCCTTGACTGGGCAGAACCCTCTTGTTTGATCAAAAAGGCAAAATTTAATTAAATGAGATGTAGATCTCATCTGCTGGGAATCCACCTCGTGGGCGCCGTGCCCTGGACCGTGCCCAAGGGAACAGCGGGCGCTGTGGGAGGAGGAGGGTGGTGGGAGGAAGGCCGGGCAGCCGTGTGCGCCCCGGCGTGCCGGGCTCCTCTGGCCGCGTTTCTGCCCTCACCTGCCCTAAGGATGGGGCTGAAGTGAAGCTGCTCTGCCCTTGGGTTCCCCCCCAAACCCCAGCCTGGGGGCTCCAACCATCAATCCACACCCAGGAGGGAGGTGCTGGGGAGAGCACCCCCTCTGAAAGCTTCACCACGTTAATTTTCTGTATTATATACAGAAGCGCATGTTCATATTCCAAAATGAAGTGGATTCAAGGAAGTTCAGACGTATAAATTCAAAGCATCTCTTGCAAACTTGTCAGGTGCCTCAGCTTTACTGCACAGCTCGGACGTTCAGGTCTTATTGCCCCAATGGAGTTTTTTGGTGTGATGCTCATGAGCACGGGCTGAGCATCCTGCATTTGCTGCAGGACGAGTGATGGGGTTTCTCGGACCCCTGGCACTGTTTTGCCTCTGAGGAAAGAGGATGGATTTTAAAGCTTCTTTCTTGGAAACTTTCTTTGCTGTAGACTTGTTTTTGTTGTCTGAGTGCTGGGAACTGGGAGCAGAGACCTGAAAGGTGCCAGCGAGGTGTGGACCTGCCCCTGGGGACGGGCAGGGCTGGACCACGGCCTGCTCAGGATGGAGGATGCAGCGGCGTCTGCAGGGGATGCAGCTGCACCCAGTTTTCTTCCTCCTCAGATCAAGGGGATGATTGTGGGAACCAGCTCTCGTTGCTGGGGGCAGGAGGGGCCCTAACATGGCAGGACCCCCTCGAGCCGCGGTGCATGGAGCCACCCCAGCAAACACCCCAGCTCCAGCGGCAAGAGCCTATTAAAAAGGAATAGGCCAATCAATAAATCAGGGCACCTGTAAAATGAAACCAAGGGGTTGAGAGAGGATTTTTTTTTTTTTCCCCCTTTTTTTCCTTTCTCAATTAAAGCAAACAAAAATCAAATTGCAGGAGGCGGCTGGCGCGGAGAGCTGGGCTGGGGGGCTGGCGCGGTGCGGCCTGTGGGTAAATCAGCTCTGGAAATTACAGCCGTGAGCCGTGGAAGTGTTGAAAAGTGCTCAGCTATTCCTCGGCTGGGGAGGGCAGAGGGCTGGGGGCTGCCCCGCCACTGCTGGGGCAATCATCTGCTTTTTCGGAAGGCGGATTTTCTCTGAAAATCTGTCTCTGTGCGGATCTTGTGCTGGGTGTCGGCGAGGGGAAGGAGGTGTTTGTTGTGAGGTTGAGTGTCCTGAGCCGCAGGGTTTATCCCCGGGGTCCGCACGGCATCGCTGCTGTTTGCTCCCGGGCTCCGGGTGACACTCAGGTGTGCCTGTGGCCCCAGCAGATGCGGCTCGGTTCTGGGTGCTTTTGGACTCTTTGGGGCACGTGAAACTCGCTGCCTTTACACCCCAGTTAGCAGGTTTTGGGATCAAACGTCAGGATGTCGTTTGAGGGGTGGTAGCACCACCCCGGTCGCATTTAATATTGTGTTGGGAAATCGCTGCCTTTTGGTTTTCCCCTCCCCGTTTTGCTGCAGGGCACGTTGAAAATGCCAGGCTGGTTTTGTCCTGATGATGGGAACAGGCATTAACTGCTCTGCTGCGATCTGTGCGTTAAACGGGACAGCAGAGTACCTGGAATAACTGGACAAGATGTAGAAATGGTCCAAAACCAGCATGTGGCTGAGGGCACCGCAGGACCGGCTCCTTTGCCCTGTAAAAACCCCGAGGTCTGAGACGTTTCCCAGGCGCACGTCGCACCGAGGAACAAGGAGCTTTTCACTTGGATGCTTTTCTCCCTGACCTACATTTTTATATTCCTGCATCAAGTTTTAAAGTTTCAACCCGTTGGCATTTCTCAGCCAGCAACAGTTTCAACAAAATTCCTGACTGATTCTAGGAAACACTGGGCTGAAAGTACATTTCTGCACGTCCTGTGCCGAGGTTGCCCGAACGGTGGGCGCTGTTTGCTTCCCTGTGCGCTGGGAACGGTCCCCAGGGCCTCCCAGGGGTCACCAAACCCTCACCTTGAACCTTCCCTGTCCCAGGACTGGGTTTCGGAGCCGTCCCGCCCCACACGGCGGTGCCGAAAGCCCCGTTGTGTCTCTGCGAGGGGAGCAGATGGATGTCACCGCACCGGGCTGCCCGTGAGGGACGTGACACGGTGTCCCCAGCTGATGCCAAGGCCAAATAGCCCCAAATGTGGCCACACGTGGTTGACTTTCACTTGCAGAACGATCAGCAATAGGTTTGTGTTAGCAAGGGCATAACAATTTCTTTCTTCTTTAATTTGCTTTCTCCGGAAGCATATGTAATAAATTGGAAGCACCAATAAGTTTGAACAAAACCCAAGACATTTTCTGACACTTTTTCCCTTTCACTCGAGGCCTGGCAGGGCGGGAGATGCAGGATGCGATTCAGTGTTTCTTTGTTCGCCATCGGTTTGAGTCTGAGATGAGCGGCTGGTGAGGATGAGGATGGGTTCCTAGGTGTGTGTTTGTTTAACGGGGGCTGTTTTGTTCTTTCGGCTGTGTGTCCTTGGGTTGGACCGGACCAACTGTCAGATTGGCTTGGCTTATGCGTCTTTTTTGTTCCCCTTAGAGGGGAGTTATTTAAATGTAGTAATTAAAAAAAAAAAATCCCCAATTTTTGTCTTACCATTTGAAAACAAAAGCCCAGTGTGTCTGTGGTTCAGAGCTCTGCCTTGATTTATGCACATAAAGGATTTTTGTTGTCGCTCTCCAGTTTCAAGCATCCAGAAGGGACCAACAGCCCAACTTTGCTCCTCTCCAAAGGCCAAATTTCGGGTGAGGGCAGTTGCTGAACCTTCCCCCACCTCAGCACTGAGCCCTAATCCTGACCCGGGGGCCCATCTCACTGCAGCTGAGAGGTAATTTTACCTCTTGATCCGGTGTTGAGGTCCATTGTGAGAATTAAACAGCGTTTTGCTGTGCTAATTTACCTCCGCGGGTTGTATAATTATATTTTGATAGGGCTGGGTGTGTTCTGGCCCTTCCTGCCGTTCGGCAGCGCCGGCTGTGCCTGCGTCTGCCTGTGGGGGATGTTCTGGCGGAGCTGGGTTTGCTCTGTGATTTTGGGCAATTAAACAGAGATTATTTTCTGTTCCGGATCCCCATCCACAGCGCAGGGGTGCGGGCTGGGTCCAGGGCGATGGAGCGGGGGATGCGGCACCGCGGATGGGAAGGGTTCTTGGTGGCTCCCATGGGAAGGTGTCCAGATTTCAGATGATTTAGTTTAGATTTCAGATTTAAGGTGGCGAAGGGCGAGCTGGGTGCAATGCATCAGCTCTGGGAATGAAAGCTGGAGTTAGCCCAGGATTTTTGGGGAGCGATGACCCCAGCCAGCTCCCATTAGGGACCGGGCTCTTGCACAGCGAGACCCTGCAACCAAAACTGCTTTTCCATGGCTGCTGGAGCCAAATGGGCGAGGAGCCCTTTGTAGTGCTGACAGGTGGCAGGACACAGCTTGTCCCATCAGAGCCTGTCCCCAAGCTCCTGTGTCACCTCAGCAAAGAAGCCACCCCCCCTGGATGCTCCCCAAGAGATGCAGCTTTTGCACCCCCCTCGTCCCTGAGCCTCCCCAGTTCCTCCCTTCACGAGCAGCAAACCCTGACTTGTGCTGGGCTACGTGTGGCTGCGAGCGGCGATGCTGGGATGAGGAGGCTCCGTGCTCGGAAAGCGGCGGCAGGATCGTGCCAGGGCAGGTTCCGCTGCTCCCATCGCACTGGGAGCGATGCTGGTGAGAACCTGGCATGCTTTGCTGGCATTTCGTACTCTCTTTTTTTTTTTTGTGCGAAAGGAAGGGAGGGATGGGGGGAGAAGGGGGATGCAGAGAAATAATCAGCTTAGGGTCAGAACAGGAAAAAACACTGCTTAAATTGGTAATCCCCAGGGATAGAAATCAGCTCAGAGCTGCAAAAGAAATGCGCAGCCGGATGGGTTTTCCTCCCTCCCTGGTGGAGTTGGTCTTGACGGTGAGGGGGTGTCCAGTGTGGGGGCTTTTGTACCCTTGTCTGGGTTCCCTCCATGGTAGAAAAGCCCTCCAGCTCGTTTGGAGGAGCCCAGGGGTCAGAGGGATCACCAGGGGCTCCCGCTGATGGCAGAAACCAAGGGCAGCTGCTGGGCTCCCATCTGCCCGCGGGGGGATCAGCGGGGTCCGGGCAGGAGAAACAAATATACTGGGACATAAACAAAGTTTGTGCTCAGGGAACATCGTTTTGCTGCTCAGGCCCATCCATCAGCCTGTCAGAGGGTTAGCGCTTTGGGGATGCTTTTAATAAAGGAGCCAGAACTGTCAGCGGGTGCCAGAACCTGCCCGCAGCCTCTGCCGGGAGCCCGGCCCCAGCACCGGGCTGTGCTTATCGCCTCCTTGCAAAAATGAAGGAGAATGGGACTTTCTTCATTCTTTCATCTGCCTGTCAGTCTCAATGTGACACATTGCTTTGGAGTGGCCTTTTCTTGAGGGGAAGGAGGGGAACAAATTGCTAGAAAGAGCCAGAGGAGGAGGCGGCCTCGTCCTGCACGCAGAACAGGTTGGATGTGAGCAAGTTGTTGGAGGTGTTTCTGCTGGGGAGGGTTAAAAGGTGTATTTTTAGTCTCTCTCTAGGGTGAGTGCCTGGGTTTAGGTCTCAGCGGGTTGGCCGGGGCTGGTATTTGAGGAGGAAACCTGCGCCTGCTGCTGGGAGCGATGCTGGGGCCCTTTCTGCAAATTCTGCCCGTTGCATCTCAACCTCGCAAGTTTTTTTCAGGGTGTTGCACGGCAGAGCGAGCTTTCCACAAATGCCCTTCGCTCTCTTTGGGTTAAATAGCCAGGAGCGAGGGGTCTCCCAGAGCCTGACCCCCGATGGCCCAGCCCTGCGCATCCCTCGGGGCTCGGAGGTGCGTCTGGGTGAAGGGACCGTGACTCAGGGCGCTTTGCACCGTGCAGGGCGGTGACTCACGCAGCTCCGCCGCGGAGCTGACAGCACCTGTCTGGGCCACGGTTATTTATTAACACCTTACCAGAAAGGGCGGCATGGGAACAGAACACTTGCTGTGCTTCCTCTAGCTGAAGGAGTTCTTCTGAGGCTGGCTGGGATTTTGGCACGGCCTTTTGTATCGCATGCTTAGGTTAGTAAACCATGATAATCTCTTTGGACTGCAGCTCCGGGAATTAGGCTGGCTCTTGCGACAGAGTCTGGTGGTTTTAGAAGGCTCATTTGCGTCGCAGCAGCGTCGAAGGGTTGCTCCAAGCCTGGGGGCTCTTTCGTAGCCAGTTTAAAGCCACATTGAAAGAGACATCACTCTGAAAAAAAGGCTCCCCCGTGTGAGATGGGACACGAGCAGACAGTGGTGACCGGGTCCTCACACCCCTGGGGGGGCTCCTGTCTTCGGGGTGGTGACAGAGGTCCCTTGGCAGCAGCCCTGGCTGTCCCCTGCTCCCGAGGACACCGTGCGTTGGCACCCACAGGGACCCAACAGGCCCGTCCAATCTCTCGCACATCTTTCGCTTTTATTTCTTTAATCCACTTGCCTCACTGACTTATTTTACAATCCGTCACTGGGTTCACTGAAGAGCACTTTGGTCATTGAGCATGTTGGGGCATGTGAATCAAACCTGCATCTCCGAACTGCAAATCGCTTCAAAGCCGGTATGGAATCACTGGCTGGGATGCGAAGGGACAGCACGACCCATGTGTCCCCGTCTCCTCCGTCCTCCCCCACACCCACATTTTGGTGGTTTGACGGGTAAAGCCAGACAGGGGTGCAGGTCTGGAGCTCCGTCCCTTTGCAGGTCCTTTCATAGCATCCAGGTCCCCGCTCCCCTCTGCAAAGCCGGACACATTGGGGTTTCCTTTGCCTTGGTGGGGGTTTGGGGCCAGGCTGAGCCCTGCCGGGTGACTGTGCAGGGACAACACGACGAGCTGCTAACGCGGCTGCGCTGGGACTGGTCCCTGCAAACAGGCTCTGGCTCTCTAGCTGCATTTTTCTAAATCCAGCCCCCTCGGATGCGAAGCTTTCCGACAGTAAAATTGGGATTGGGGCATGTCTGAGCAGGGCGAGGGGTCTGAGGGAGGGACACCCGGGAGAGGGATCAGCAGGGAGGTTTGAATGCTGAGCGAGCCATAACGCGAGCGCTGCCAGAATCCTTTCCTTTCCTGTTTGGCTTTGCTGCCCACGCAGTTTGTGCTCGAGCCGTCTGTAGCCGCGATGCTCCCATCCTCCAAAAGTCCCGTTTCTATTCCTGCGCTTTGCTCTGCTCCTTGCCAGCACATGTTCGGCGGGACAGGACGGGAGGCAGATCCCCATCTCCAAATGCACAGACGATCACAATTCCTGCTGCAAACTCAGCGCCTCCTCCTCTTGTTTGCTCTGGACGGGTGCATTCTTCCTCCTGGGGTGCTGCTGAGCGTGGAGGCAGCTGCGGCCCGTGTTCCAGCTCCGGCCCATGTTCCAGCTCCGGCTGCATCCCCCTGCTCTCCCGGGAGCTGCGGTGGGTTGGTGCGCAGCAGAGCAGAGCAGGGCCGGTGGCCAGGGGGAGCGGGAGGCAGCGGTGGCCTCGGGGCTCGCGGTGTGTGGCCCGGCTGTACCGCTGCTCGTCCTCCCGGGCCCGAGCGGTCCAGGGTGTGGGGAAGCAGATGATGCTTCGCTTGGGGAGCGTGGGCTTTGTGGGAGGCAACTGTCCCGGGGAAAAAATAAGTTGCACCTGGGATGTTAGTCTCTGCGTAGGTTTAGTGCTGGGGATGTGCAGATGGTGGGGAAGGAGGGAGGTTTGTCCGGAGCGGGGTTTGTTCAGGTCACTGGTGTCCGGGGAGGATGGACCTTCATCAGGGGTGTCTCTGCGACAAAACAGCGTGCTCTGTCCTATGGTATGTGGTTAAACTGGGGCAGCCGCGTGGCATTGATCCCACCTGGACAACAAACCTCACACCCAACCCATGGAGTGTGGAGTGGGGACATGCTGAGGTCCCCGGTGCGGGCAGGGGGACATCCTGCAGCAGCCCCCCGGGCCGGATGCACTGTCCCCATTCCTGGTGCTCCCATCCTTGCAGCTGCGGGTGTTTTGTGCTCCAGCCGCCGAGGAGAGGCCGCGCTGGCCAAATGGCTTCGCCGGGGTGGGAGAGCATCAGGAAGCGCCTTTGATCTCCGGGCACTAACACGTTTTCAAATGAGCCGCAGAACCGAGGGCTCTCCTCCCCCCGCCGCAGAGGGGAGATAACACATCAGAGCCTGCGTGTGTAGCTGCGATATCGCTGCTTTATGGAGTTTTGATTGCTGCCAGCCGTGCAGCTCGCTCGAGGGGACTTCAAAAGCAGCGCTGGCCCTGCAACGCCCTGTGCAAAGAGTCCCCAGCCGCGCTTTCTGCACACACACATAGGTGTGCGGCTACGCCCCGGGTTCCCCGACAAGGGGTTTTGCTCCGTCACATCTTCGCGCCAGCAGCAGGTAGTTTTTGGTAGCTCTTTGGGGCCCAATCACGTGGGTGTGACGTTGGACATGGTGGGGTTGGACCCCCTGGACCTTTTTGCTCAGCATGCACTGGTGGGCACTGGGTGCGGCTGGGGTGTCACTGCCGATGTGTTGGGTCCCTGCCCCATCCCAGACCCTGCTGTGCAGGGCAACCCAGAGCCTGGGCGCTGGGGGTTAGTGCCTGGTGGTGCTGGCGAGGCCGGGCGATGCTCAGAGCGGGAGGGAGGATTTGCAGCCGCTCTCGGCGCGTTCGCCAGCAGCGTGGGAGTTAACAGGCGAAGTTGGGGGAAAGAGGAGGAGAAGGGTTCGGAGCTGCTCCGCTCCCCCCGCCGCCCCCTTGGCTGCTGCGATTTCATTGAGGCTGTGTATTGGCCTCCGGAGGATGGAGCTGGGTAACACCACAACATAAACAGAACATCTGGAAGCTCTTAAAGGCTTTTATTTTTTAACACATTTACAAGAACCAGGGACACTTGTGCACAGCGTTTTGCAAGCTCGGAGAGGCTGTGCTTTTTCTATCCCAAAAAAACCCAAAGCTGATTGTCGGGCTTTCCCCTGGGGAAGGGGCACAGGGGCTGGTTTATACTTCCAACTGCATTGCTGAGGGTGTGAGATTTTGGCCAGGAGGTGCCAATCTTGCTTGCATATTCCTTGTGAAGTCCAAAGCAAACAGATGATAAGTGTTGCACGATACATGAGTATAAACCTCTACCCTTCTTTCTGCGTGCCCCTAGTTAATGCTGGAGCAGGATGAGGAGTTGGGCAGGGTTTGCTTGGGAAAAAAGCTGTTTAATTATCTAATGGAGTGAAGAGGGTGAGAACCAAAGAGGAAAGCAAATGATTAATCTCCCCAAATGGACCCAGAGCTCATCTGAGCCAAATGGGAGCTGGTCATGCCATGCTTAACGAGGGAGTTTGGATCCTCCAGTCCACTGCGGCTGATTTGAGAGCTTGTAGGAGGGGAGCCCACGGACAGAGGGGAGCCCATGGACAGAGAGGGATAAATGAGATCCATTGCTGCTCTGCTGCTTGTGTTTTCTTCACCCCATCTCCTTCCAAACGCCTGTAGCAGCTCGGGAAAGGAGCCCGTTTGTGCTGGCTCGGCAGAGATGTGCCCCTTTCTGCACGTCCCTTGGGCCGCACGGCAAGGGTGGCACTGGGGGAGCTGGGAAGGTCCCGTCCAACCAAAACCGTTCTGTGATCCTGTGAAACGTTTGATTTGGTGACAAAGAGGAATCGCTATTTGCTTCCTCACACCCATCCGCCTGCTGTTTTTCCTTCGCAGGGTCCATGGTGAAGGTTTGGGGTGCCTGAGAGGAGGCGGTCAAGGTGCTGCAGCCCCGATCATGGAGCAGCCTCCTGAGGACGGAAACTTCGCCTGCGAGCACCGAGAGAGGGACGGCAGGGACCAGCAGCTCTCCCTGAGCTCTCCGGGGAGCGATGGAGCAGCGGGGGCTGCGGTGAGCCCGTCACCCACCGCCAAAACCAGCGTCCCCAGCAGCCGCCCCTGCGCACCCGCTGGGCTCCACGTCCCCGGCCCGGCGGCGGGGGTTATCCCAGCGCTGACCTCGCTCCCGACTCCCATGCAGAGCCAAAAGAACTTCATTAGCTGCTCTCCGCTGGGCTTTGGGAATTATCCTTTTGGCCAGGAAGTGCTGGCGATGGATGGCGAAGTGCTCTTGGGTCAAACGGCAGCTCAGTGCTTTTCCCTGTGAAGGACCAAGTGCTTCTCTTGTTCCAAGGAACCAGCTGTGGATTTTCTTTTTCTTTTTTTTTTTTTTTACCCCTCTGCTCATCTTTTTGACGCCCTTCGTGGTCTTGGGCTTTTCCTGCGGATGGCTGGACCCGGCCTGCAGCTCGTGGCGTTCACCAAGTGCTGATGCTTGGAGGGGCGAGAGCCTTTGGAGGAGCCACAGGGTGGAAGATGAGTTGGCAATCGCAACCCTGGGGTTTAAAACTGTCTGGCAGAGTCTTGCCTTGTGCCAGGGGTGTTGGGTGGCCTCGGGGGGTCCTCCTGCCACATCCCATGTGCAGCCAGCCCCGGTGGAGCCGGGGATGCCAAACCGCAGCGAGGGGAACGTCAAGACGGGGGAAAATGTCACCCTCAGAAACAATTAAACTTCTTAATAAAACCCGTTGCCTCTGTGAGTGCTCGATGTTCTTTTCCATTTGCCTTGGCTCAGCCACACTTACATCACGGCCCTATCGCGGGGCTGCCGAGGGGACGCGTTGGATTGTGCAGGAAACCAGCGCTTTGGCAAACTTCTCTGCCCTAAAGAAGCCAGGCCGAGGGTTTAATGCCTTTGCTCTGCAGAAAAATTCTCCCCTGTCCTTTCCCCCTTCCCTTTCTGCAACCCTCGCTGCCCCCAGCTTGCCTCCTGCTCCAAAATGCCAATTCATTCCCCTTAAATCAGGCTGGTTCACATCCCTGGCCTGTGTGTTCCCTCCCACCCTGTAGACTCGATGTGAAGCACCAGAAGGTGCCGTGTGGAAATACAACATAAAAAGGATATTTATGTAATGGCAATATCCTTTTATTATTCTTTTAAAAAACACTTAGACCATTATAAAAGAAAAAAAAAGTGTCCTTTCATTGAAAAAGCATGGTAGCCTTGTAAGCATGGATTCAATATAACAGTGCTTGCTGTGCAGCCACGGTGACTCGATGTCAAACTCACTGGTGTGACTGGTGGGATCCCTGCACAGCCCTGACTTCGTGACTCACCCACAGGGATGAACTTGCAGAAAATCTGGCAGAAACACAGAGTTTTGGGTCCTTTTCTTTGAAACCCATCACTTAGCTCAGGAGCACCTCGGAGAGTTTAAGAACCATGTTATGCCCTTGGGCGAAACTATGAGAGAACGGCAAAGCCCAGAAATGCATGAAACTTCACTCGATTTTTCGTTCGGTCATGATGGCTTTGGGGTGACCCTATAAAAGCCAATGTCATGTTCAATTGCACCCATTAAAGGGCCCCGGTGTGCAGGTGAGCAGCTGAGGCCGGTGCAGCCCCCAGTGGGCAGGGACACCCCGGAGTGTGGTTGGACAGAGCCGATGCTTCACCGCTGCTCCCTCCAAGGTAGGTCTGAAGCACAAGGTGACTTTGCTTTTCCTATTTTTTGGGTGGAAAGTGGATCCTGGGGGCGCTGGAGGAGGTTTGGGGGCGGTCAGACGTGGTTACCGCGCCACGGCAGTGCTGTACCTGGTGCCTTTGCTCCTCCGTGCACAGGGGACCCTCAGCAAGGAAACCAGCACAGGAGTCCGGCTGGCGTTACTGGGACACCCTGGGCTCTCCTGGATTGTCCTCCTGGTGGTTTCTGCTCCCGGAGCTGCGGTGAAGCCGGGGCCGTGCCCCAGACAGCGCGTAGGAGCGGTCCCAGGGCAAATTATAGGCTTCCCACCCATGAGTCAAACCTGGATTTTCGGGCTAGATGTGACACCCATTGTCTCGGCTTGCTGAGGAGTCAGAGCGTTCCTCTCTGGAAAATACAGGCTATGGCGATGGGGAGACACGTCAGGCGATGGTCCTGTGACCGGCCCTCCCGGGAACGTGTAAGATGTGATGCCGGCTGCCGCGGTGCTGCCGCATACGGTACCGCCCGCGTCTGGCCCCGCCACGGGCCAGAAGCCCTGTTCTCAGCTCTGTGTGTGGATCACTGACGTCCACACAGGAGAGCAGAGGTGGAAGGAGGCTGAGCTCCGCGGCTTTGGCTCTCTCAGACCTGCCAGCCCCGTGCACACCGGCGATGCCACGGCCGATGCTCACACCGCAGCATCCTCTTTTGGAGCTCTTCCCCACCTGGGAGCTGCGCCTTGTTAATCCCAGCCTGCGTGGACCTGCCCGTGGGCACCGGTGCTGCCCGTCCTCCGGCTCCGGGGATGGAGGGGGGAAGCTCAGCACTCGGATATGGACCTTTTGGAGTCCATAAACAATATCTACTTCAAAGGCCGGTTGCCTTTAGTGTCGGTCAGTCGTATAGTCCTGGCTTGTTTAGAGACGGCAAGCAAACAGAAATCCAGGCCGTTAAAAAGGGGAAGGGTGTGGGAGCTGTATTGGTATTTACCTGTGTAACCAGGAGGAAAACCTGCCTGTCATTCTTCCTAATAAATACAAACTGGAAGCACGGATAAACACATGGGGATTTATTAGTTTGCTTTACCAAATGCAAATATTAAGACTAGTTGGCTCGGCCCAAGGGCTGCCTTTTGCCTTTTGTGTGCTCTGCAACGTCTGGCGCCTATGGGTGCTGATAAGGGTGCGCTCGGTGCTTGGCCAGTTCTGCTCGAGGAGTTTCCTTTGAGGTGCTTCTGTCTCCCTTTTGCTCGGGGCTGATCCTGGAGGGGCTGAGCGCCCCGCAGGGCTGCGGGGCATTGGGCCAGCCGGGTTTGTCCTGCTCTGGCACCCCCAGCCCTGACCCGCAGCATCTCCCCACCAGCATGGCTGGACAGTTTTCAGCCGGTGTTTGTGTTTGTAGGGCCAGCCTGGAGCAGGCGAGAGCTCCCTGGGCCTGTTTTCACTGTAACACTGGGTAACGCACTCTCCTGCCCTGTCTGTTATGGCTGTTTTTACCCCTGCAGTGAAAGCAGCAAGAAGAGCTTTGGGCTCAGTGTGGCTTGTACCTGGGTACCATCTGGGTACCATCAGAGCCCCTTTTTGCAACACTGGTGCCAAATTACTGCTTCTTTCCCCTCTCCATCCCTCCCCTTCCCAGCGCCTGCTTCACTTTTGCTCATCCTGGCTTCAAAGGCAAGGTCCTAATAAAGCAGAGGGGAAACCTCCCCATTAATTGGTTTTGGGCAGGGCCAGAACTTCTCTCTTTTCTCCCCAGTGCCTTTTCCTCCCCATTTCTACCCTCACACAGACACCATCACCCCCAGCAGCGGGTTCCCAGCACCCGGCCCTGCTCGGGAGGACCCCGGACACTTGTCACATCTCCGTATTTCACAGTCCCTCAGAACCCCCCTGCGGTCCCTGCCCTGCTGGGGTGTCCCTTTGTCCCCTGGGGAAGGGGGCGGGTTCCCCTCCAAACGCAGCAGGAAGGGGACAGGGCCACACGTGGGGCTGCTGCTGCTGGTGAGCGCTCTCAGCCTCTTGTTTCTTTCTTTTTTTCCCCCCTCTAATATGTCAGGTTTCACCGTGGAGCTGCAAGCAGCAGGGGAAGGCGTCTGGCTTTGTCTGCTTGCTGGAAGATACTGGTGCAAACTGGGGTTAAACTTTATCTGCAGGCTCTGAAAGGTGGGATTTGCGTCATAAACTTGTGGATTTTGGTCTCTCCGCCTGCTGAGCTGGGATGGGGACTTGTGTCCCTTTGCCACTGCTGCGTAAAGGCACAAAAAGTTGGGTTTAGCTTATAATCAGAAATTCCTTTCTTAAAGAACAAGTGTGTGGGGGGTGGTGGGGTGAGGTGTGAATGGTGCATGGTAAAAATGCTCTTTTGTTTGTTTGTTTCTCAAGCTTTTTGGCCTTGCTAAAATAGCTGGAAATATCAGGTGGAGATATAAAAATCTGGGCTGGAGGCTCCACATTGCTTGCGCTTGCTCAGTACCAGGTATATTAGGTGCCTGCAGAGCTCCTTGCAGCCACGCTATGCAAATGATGGTGACTGATAAGAATATTTGTGATTTGCATATGCATTTGAGACAATTCCTAGCTGCAAGGGCTATGGAACAGCAGCTTCCCCCTCTGCACGGTGCACTTTTGATTGCACACAGCTTCACTTGTTTAACTATTGATTGTAACAAAGCACACCTTGGAGCAAGGCTGAGCACCTGGGGGCAATCACCCACCCCCAGCAGCTTCCCAGCCCTCTTAGCAACTCCCAGAGCCCATCCAGGTGTCCCTAATTCTGGTGTCAGTTAAACGCTCCCTGCAGAGCCTGGGCCCTCTTTGTGCCACGGGGCTTTGCAGGAGCAGCAGCGCCGTGCAGGCATTCGGAGCAGTTTGCTTTGCGCTGCAGGTGAGTGAGGCTGAACCTCTTTCCTGGTTTTTGCACAGTTGGCCGGGGTTCCTGGACTTGCCCGAGGTCTGTGTAGCCGCAGATAAACGGGCTTGGGGGTTACATGTGGGGCTATCGCGTCGGCGCCGTGTTGCCAAGGGATTTAGTGTGCGAAGAGGGCTGAACCCAGGAATGAAATAGCTGATTATTGTTTTTCCTTCTTCAGAAAACACAGCTGATCAAATCCAAGCCTGCTGTCTGTTCATTAAGGGACTAATCCTTTGTTTTCCCCTGGAAAAATCCTTTCCAGGAATTCCAAGATTTTCTAAGCAGGCCCAGGCTTAGAATATAGAGGAAAATATGCCCCTTTCCCGTTACATTGGATGTTTCTCAGCTATTTCATCAATTCGTGTTTGTCCACATGTGCTTCCCTCCTTTTCCCACCTTCTTCATGGAAACTCCTCAGGGGAATTCTTGGTCCCTGGGAGCAACAATGAGGTCTGGTGTCCTGCAAGGGGCCTTCTCAAAACCCCTAGTGAAATATCATTGCCAGATTCGCAGGAGGTGTGGGCTGGGACCAGGGTGCAGAAAGGATCCGTGCCCTGGTTGGAGCTGACCCAAGCAAGGTTTCCCCAGAGAGGCGAGGGCTGGGAAGGATGCTCCATTCCCACTCACCTCCCGTTGCGATTTGGTGGCACTTGCAATGCGCTTTTCCCCCATCGCCTCCAAAAACTGATCGCAGAGTACAAGCAGGGTGCAGTGTTGCCATGGGGATGCCCTTCATTTGTTTTAATCCTAATGTGTCTTCCTAGGGAGATGCTTCCCAGTCGTGGCTTTAATTGTAGTAATTACTGTATTTTAAAGCCCTAAATACCGCGTGTATGGTGCAGAGCCGGCACCCACCGTGGCCAAGCGCACAGCCTGGCTTGTCACCGCCAGCTCCCCTCTGGTTTGGGGGGTGTCGCTGTGTTTTGGGACCGTGTTTTGCCTGGTTCTCCGTGGGGCAGGAGCAGCGTTTGGGGCCCCCCCAGCCCCAGTCCCCCAGCAATGCCTATTAGTCCAAAAGCTGCTTGGCAGCAAACGCTCAAAGCTGAGCGAGTTTTCCCCACTAAGCCTTTATGTCTCGGTTGCCTTCAAGGAGAGGAAATTGTGCTGCTGGAGGTGCCTCTGTTCTCTGCTGGTTTTCTGGGGTACAAAAGTCAAGCTCTGCTGTTGTGGTGGGAATGCATGAGCCCTCAGCTCCAGCAGTTTGGTACCGTGTTCTGGGCCGGCCTGGCTCCCCACGGTGCCCATTGACATCAGCTGGGTGCTTGTAATGGCAAAACCTTCCTGGAGTGGGGTCTGATGTTCCCCACCTCCTCTTCAAATTAATGTGCCAGTCGTATCTCACCCTAATTAAAACCAGCAAAGGGGACTGGTCCAGGACGTGGCTTTGGAGGCTGTAAAATTCTAGGACAGTTTTATGTAGTGCAATTAAAAGGAAAGTAAAAAAAAAATTGTTAAGAAATTAAACACTAATTATTTTTTTTTTTTTTTGCCAGCTGAACTGTTTTGGCAGTGGGGCTGCAAGTGGGATGCAAAGACCTGGGTTGGTTGGTTCTCTGCTGCCATAAATCACATTGATCAAATGTTCCCTTGCTTTTTAGCACTGTAACTCATCTGCTGTCAATTAGCCTAAATCACATTTTTTCAATTAACCAGGCTTAGAGGCCTGATAGTGAAGTCTGGTGGGGAGGGAAAGGCAAAGCCTGGTTGCAGGCAGCGAGGTGGAAATATCTTTTTAAAAGGTGTGATCCCATTTTAGTGTTTTCCATATAAAACGTGATATTATCGTGTGTGCTCGGGGGAGCAATAAGAGCTGGAAGTGCGGCTGGGGAGGGACCGCGCGGGTGGCAGCAGGTCCGAGGTGGCCCGAGGGATTCGATGGGGAATCCCAGCCGGGATCCCCACTGCAAGAAAACTCCTGCAGGATGAATTTCAGATGTTCCCTTAAGCCCCTTCCCTCGCTCCCCACGGTGGGGTGCAGGTTTGCAGCCTTGCACAGAGTTTGCTGGGCAAAGGGGTTGCCCGTGGGGCTGTTTGTGCTCCAGGGAAGGTGAAATTACCCCATCCTTTGCGTGCGACCGGCAATGGGAATGGGTGGCTTGCATAACTGGTGGCATAATTTGCCTTGGATGGTGAAGCAAAGCGCTGTTTCCTCTCCCTGTGTCTGGTCTTGCTTGCAGAACGTTTTCTTTCTTGATTGGAAAAGGCGAACAGGCTGGGAAGTGTCTGGAAAGGGCTGAGGAAGGGCAGGGCTTGGAGTAAACGGCTCCTTTTTATAGTTTTAAACCTGCATCCACCCTGTGCCTTAAAAAAGGTCGATAAAACCTTCCCAGACTGGAAGGGAAGAAAAGGTTGGAGTGGGAAGAGGAGCTGATCCTGGCCCCAGGAGGAGGGGAAAGAACCAGAGATGTGTGTGTGGCCAGCCGATTAGGGTTTTAATTATTACAAATATTACCAGGCTCCCTCCTGCTGGTGCTTGGTCCCTGCCAGGGCTTGTGCTGGGGACTGGGGTGGCCTCTGGTTTGGCTGGGGAGATGCAACCATGGGGGCTTCCGAAGTCCCTGCAGATACCTGCGTGCTGGAAAAGCAGCTGCATCTCCCGGGGTTCCGGGCTTTGCAGGAGCTGATGCTTCCTGGGTGCTCTGGAGCAGGAGAGGATGCTGCTGGTCCCCTCCACCTCTCCTTGCTCCCAGGACCTCTGGAGCCCCCGTGGTCCCATCCTGCACCACCAGCCATTCACCCCCCCTGCTGCAAAAAGCACTCAGGCCTCCCAGTTCTGCCAACAAGCCCCTGCAGGTTATCCTGCTGGGAAAACCAGGCTCGTATATTAATATACATAATGTTAATTGCTGTAATTTGAAGGCTGGCTTCCCACTCCTGGGGCCGTGGGTGTGTGCTGCCGGTGTGGCAATGTGCGGAGGAACGTTTCCCCGCTGAGCCCCTGCGGTGAGAGGAGGATGCTCCTCTGGGTATAATGGTGATGACTGCTCTGTGTTGTGGGTTTGGGTTCATGTGCTGAAAGAACAATGAGAAAACCAAACATGTCTCCTTGTTGCAGGCTAAAAATACAGCCAAATGGATATTTAAATGTTAATTAGTATAATTCCCCATCACCATCTCCCCAGGCAAGCCTGGTAATTCGGAGCCTCTCTGACCCATCAGAGGGGTTATGGGATGGGGCAGGATTGTTCTTGCTGCTCATGCCTGTGGTGTCCCTCTTCAGCAGCTGTTGGCCTCAGCTCCGTGCGTGTCTGGGTGGTTGTAGCAACAGAAAGTCCAAAGCTTTACTGGAGATAAATTAAGGACCTTGGCTCCCTGAGGTCCTGGAGGACCCCTGGCTTTGTGTTTCTCATCCCAGGAAACAGAAAGAAACCCACTGTCTTTATGGTCAACTGGCGATGCCAGCAGAAAGCCCAGCTCAGGGCCTCTGGTCCTGCAAAAGCAACAAAATGCAGCCCCTCTGTGCACGGGGACGTTTTGGGCTGAATTTGGGCAATATCTGCTTTACCAGGAGTGTGCGTGTCCTCACGAGCCAGATCTGCTGTTCCAGCTCTCCTGCCCCAACGTTTGCTTTGGAAAAAGAGCACTGGTGGTTTCTGGAACGTGAACCATCTAACCCACCATCTGAAAACAACAAAACCCAACCTGTAATTGCCTTTGGTCTTGAGCAATTTGAGCTGGGTGTGAATTGGCCACGGAGGCTCGGGAAGCGCTGTGTGCCGCGGGGATGCAGAGCGGGGCTGGGAACGGCGTGTGTGAACCAGGAGCAGCCCCCTTCACAGCGCGTTACCCCGCATCCCAGAGCAAACCCACTGATGCTCAGGGCTCTGCCGGCACCAAGCCTGGCTTGAAACCCCAACTTGGCCACGGCTGCGTGCATTGGTGGGCAAACGGTGCCGCAAGTCCCGGCCTCAGCTCCCGTGGAGGATTATGAGGAGTGGAGAATTAAGCATTGCGTTTCCTGGTTTTTCTCCCTTCAGCCGGCTGGTGCGATGCTCACAGCCCTTCCCCCTGGCCAGCTTTGCGGAGTCATTAGAATTCCTTTTGGGAAAGGGGAGAAGGGTGGTGGTGGTGGGGAGGGAGTAAATCTGATTTAATTACAGTGACACAACCTGCGTGGCCCGGCGGCTCGGTGGGTTTAATCTGATTTGGAGAGGGGGGCGGCGCAGCGGCTGCCGCTGGCCTGAGCTCCCGCCGCACATGACGGGCTTAGGGCAGCGCCAGGCACGGGCTGTCCCGACACGGGGACAGGAGGGGGACAAGGTCCTCAGCCTCTCGCTGCAGAGAGCGTTCTGCTTTCCGTGTTCTGGAAAGGCAAAGAGGTGGTTTGGTTGGAAGTGACTCGTGGTTGGAAGCCCTCGAGGTGCTGGAGCGAGTTGAGAGAAGGGAACGGAGCTGGGGAAGGGGCTGGAGCACAAGTGTGATGGGAGCGGCTGAGGGAGCTGGGGGTTCAGCTGGAGAACAGGAGCTGAGGGGAGACCTTCTGATCTCTGAACTGCCTGAAAGGAGCTTGGAGCCAGGGGGGTCGGGCTCTGCTCCCCAGGAACAAGCGCCAGGAGCAGAGGAAACGGCCTCAAGTTGCACCAGGGGAGGTTGAGGTTGGATCTGGGAACAATTTCTTCCCCAAAGGGCTGTGGGGCATTGGAACAGGCTGCCCAGGGCAGTGCTGGAGTCACCATCCCTGGAGGGTTGGACAGACGGAGATGAGGTTCTTAGGGATGCTGTTTAGTGCTAGAGTTGGATTAATGGTTGGAATCAATGATCTTGAGTCTCTTCCAACTGTGATTCTATGATTCTATCATCTTGTGTCCCAGTGAGGCAGGAGAGCTCTGGGCTGCTCAGTGCGGAGGTGGTTGAACATGAAGTCCAAATGAAAGAGCAGCTTCTAGCAAATCATTTTGGGGAGAAAAAGAAAAAGCTGCAAATTTCCTAAAAAGTTGAGGCGTAAATGGGTGCCAGGTCCTGCAGCTTGCTCTGTGCTGTGGAGGAGACCTCTCCGGGTGCCCACGCTCCCTGCTTGACCCGTGTGCTCTGGTGCATCTCCAGCTGCAGAGCTGCTCTTTGCAAACATGCCCTTTGGGATTCTTTGTCCTGAAGCTTAGCAGATTGCCCTGGGCTTTGGGTGTAACTGTCACCCTGCTCCCTCCTGCACAAGTGTCTTCTCACAGCTGAGACGGCTCATTGCTTCAGGGGAGAAACTGCCCTTCTCCTCTCTTTTTGATGAGTTGAGCCACATCTTGTTTGGAGAGCACTGTGGTGGGGCCAGGGCCATGGCCCAAAGCAAGCCTGGCAACCCAGACCACTGAGGTTTTGCATTATTGCTTTAAAAAGATGTCCATTTTAATGTCCTTAATGCCCTTATCCCACCCCTCTCCTCGAGCGCCAGGAGGTGGGAGATGTCCTCAGCTCGTGGTGGGACGGTACCCGGAGCTGGAGCATCCCTGCGTTGTGGCTGGGTCTGGAAAGCCGCTCCGTGCCGGTGCCTGGGGAGACGCACACAGAACCTAACCCGGCTTCAAGCAAGGTGTTTCTGCTGACACAGCCGCCATCTGCTTTAATTGTGGATTATTAAGAACCGCTTTTATTTTAAGAAACTGGCCCCTCATTGCGGTGCAGGTCCCCAAACCCTTTTCCCTACAAAAGGGGTGTTGTGCCTCTTACCTTTCAGCAGCGTGCGCTTTAATTTCAGCTCGCAGCCCTCGCTGGGTAACCTGGAGGCGGGGGGAGCTTTGCGAGGGCTCTCACTCAATAACTCAGCCCAGCCTACAGCACTAGTGAGGTATTTTACACTCCGCCAAGGCAGATAATTAATCATTCCTGAAGAATGAAGAAATGTTTCTGGACTTTCCTCCCCTCCACCTCCTTTTTAAAGCAAAATAGAGATTTTTTTTTTTTTTTGAAAACATGATGCCCCTCTGGTAGGATGGAGGAAGGGGTTTGGGATGAGTCCTTGTCTTGTGTTGTCCTCTGTGCCTGGCAATGTCTTGGGGCTCACTTCAGTAATGTGGAGTGATGCTGATGGGACCCATTTTGCTCTTGGCTTCCCAAGGTGGGTTTGGAGGATCTTGCGGGCTGGAGCACATGGGCAATGAGGGAAACCCACTTGGACAAGCTACCTGCCAGATTTTCGGTGATTTGTGACTCCAGCATCACCATCCAACTGGGAGCTGGAAACACACGGGAGCTGTGCTGAGAGCAAGCCAGCCCTTTATTTCTGTATCTCCTTGAAATGATATTGTGGTTTACTTAATTAAAAGCACAGAGAGTTATTGTGGGGAATGACAATGAATTAAAAAGATTAAATCTGGGAAAAGACCTATCTGGCCATCTAATCCAGCCCAACTCTGCTGTTCTCCAAGGTCTCCTCCTCCTGTGGAGTTTGAGGTGCCTCAGGTGATGTGTTTGCTCCCTGCTCCCCAAAGAAATATTTCCATGGTCTGTCAGAGAGCTGTTTGTAGAACTGGGCAGGCTGGTTTCATCTGCTGCTTAATTATCCTCCCAGCTGTGTTTCCAGCCAGCACTGGGTTTACCAACAAGCCTGGCAGGGAGGGCTCGGCTCCTCCTGGCTCAGCCCTTGCTGCTGAGCTGCTGTGCCCAGGGAAGGTGCCCTTGGGTGGTGTGAACGTGGGGTCCCCCCTCCCTTCGCAGCTGCTGTTTCCTGAGCTTCATACTCGCAGGTTCTTGGGTTGAACTGGAGAGCGTTTGCTGAGCGGCCAAGCGGCTCCTGCGCACACAGCCGGGCTGCAGGATGCGCTGTGTCCTGCTGGGCAGGTTAAATCTGCAGTTTTGGGGCACCACGCATTAGCTTTTTGACTTCTTCAGTCCAGAGCAGAAAATGTGGCTTTGGGCTTGGTGGCGTTCTGGTGGAGCATCTGAAAACTGAGAAGCAGCAGGAGAAAATCCTCAAAACAGCCTTTCCCTGCTGTGCCCGAGATGGGCGGATGCGTGTTGGGATGCTCTGAAGTAGCACTGGCCCTGTGCTCTTTTTACGGCTGCCACTACAGGCTCTCTCCTCCTTCCCCTCATCGTGATGGTTTTGCAAACCAGCTGCAGGAGGGCCGGGAGGACCTGGCACAGCTGTGCTGCCCGGGCTCTGCTCCAGCACGGCTCTGCCTCCTCTGTTCAGAGCCACTGTCGGTCTCTTCGGTAGCTTGGGCTGGTTGGAACACTTTTGGGGAAAACCTGTCTCTTCCTCCTCTGTGCATCAGTGTGCAAAAGTGACCTTCCAAGTGCTGAGGGCGGGGGAAATGGGAGAGCAGACGTTTCTGGGGAATTGAGAAACACCTGCTTAAATTCAGGGCACAGAAACTCTGCTGTGGTGTCCCTGCCACTTGTAATTGAGTTAAGTAGCCAGCAATGACTGCGAGGAGGATGTTGGTGGGTGGATAGGTTGTTTTGGAGAATGATGCAGGTGCTGGTGGGAAAACGCTTCGCCTCGGCATCCCGGATCAGAGCGGTGGGATGTGCGATGGGCACCATGGTCAGAGCGGCGGGAAGGGTCCCCCACGAGTCCCCACGGCCCCAGGCCCGGGGATGTGCAGACACGGGCAGCGCTGCCCGCGGTGACGTGCTGTGACAAAGCAAACCCCAGCGTCACGTTTCTGCTGCCCCAGGCTCCTGTTTGACCTTGGGCGAGTTGCGTTGTCTCTGCGGCCGCATCCTGGAGAGCTGCTGGTGCGCTGGGCCCTGCCAGGATCTGGGGCTGTGGGAAATGTGCCTCCACACGCTGCTGCTGCCGCCTGCTAATGCCTTGTTAAATACGGACTGTTTGCTGTGCCTTGTCCCCGTCAGCTGTGCTAGGAGGGGGCTGGCAGCTTTGCAAAATTTAGTATTTTTTTTTCCCCCCTCTCGGAAGAGCCTTTCTCCCCACCCGTGTCTCCTCAGCGTGTTGCCCCACGTTGCGAACTGCCAGAACACAAATCATTACCCGGGTGAGGAACTGAGGCTTGCGCTTTGAAAGCTCACCTGGTGACTGCCGCGAATCCGCGGTGCTTTCCTGCGCACCGAGGAGCGAGCGGCAGCTCTGATGGAGGAGTTCAAAACCTTGGGAGCTTCCCACTGAAAATGTGCCCTTTGCAAATAACGCTGCTGCTTGCGCTTGCTTGGCTGCAGGAGCAAGCATCGATTGCCCAGAAAGTTCTCCAGCTCCATGTGCTTTTATATATATACAATGGGCACATGAAAATAATGCAATTGATTTTTAAATGTGACCTCGTGGAGTTTTTGATTTATCTTTAAATGTCAGCCCTGTCAACCATGAAAAAAAAAATCATCCTGGCATCCTGACACTACAGAAATGTCATTAAATTAAAAAAAAAAAAATCCTAAAGTTGAGGTTACTGTTTATCCCTGTAGCTCCAGGAGCTGAGGCTTTAAGAAGAGCTGCAAGTTTTCTACAGCCTCCTGCTAGTTATGGGAACTGGCAGTTCTGAAATTAATATTTGCAGACCCTCCCATCCCTACCCTGACTCTCCTGTTAATGCAAAGAGAACTCTCACCTCCAGCCCGGCTTCCAAGTACGTGATTGAGAACATGTGAATCCACAATGACTGAACTGCGAGTGACCTCCGGGGAGTAAGTGGGTTAATCAAAGCTGGGCTCTTCCCCACACTTCAGTCGCTAAAGCTCCTGCATTTCCTCCCGATGGCTGATAAGGAGGGATTGAATTTATGAAAGAGATGAAGATGTTTGGATAAGCTACAGTACCAAAGCAAGCCTGCCTGACAAGTCGGGGCCTGAAGGAAGCCCATGCGGTTGAAGGGGGTTTGGTTGTATTTTTGTTTTTCCCCCCAGGCTCCCTGGCCAGCCGGGATCGTGTGGTGGGGATGCAGCCGGGGATGCGGCTGCTGCTCTGGGTTGCACGCCCTGGGTACCTGGGCTGGGACGATGTGCTTGGCGCTGTCGTTGGCTCCCAGCAGCAGCCACCCCCGGGCACAGCACCGCAGCATGGGGGGCTTGCTTTCCAGAGCCGGGTCCCAAGTCAAAAATATGAATTAACGTTACTGAGCACAACAGTTGGTTATTTCCCCCGTTCTTCTTTTGCTGTGTGAGAAAGGCCAGCACCTGTGTGTCAGATATCACGATATCTGTGTGTAGTTTTGTATGTGTTATCAATGCTGGAAGGAGGTGAATTGTGTTTGGGAAAAGGAGCTGCTTCTCTTCCAAATGTGTTTTGGAAAACAGACCTGAGCTGCGGTAAAGGGCCCATGGTGGGTGTGCGGGGAGCGCAGCCTGGCCCCCCCAGCTGCTTTGCTGGGACATGGGGGCTCCTCATGGGACACTGACCCCCCAAGGCAGCTCTGAGTGGCCATGAAGACTTTTTGCCTTCAGGAGGCTGCAGGTGGGGTGGGGAAGGTTAAATCTTTGGAGCTCGGGCATGATTGTTGCCCCCTCCTTTGACATTCCCCCACCTCCACAGGAAAAGAAAGTAATTCGGGTTGATGTCTCCATTAAAAAGCTGCAGCAGTAAAGTGGTTGTTTGTGCTGAGAGGGGAATGCCCACGGGTAATTTATCTTGACGTTTATAGAAAGCATAAGGGTTTACTCATTCATAAAATGAAGGAACAGGGTGTTTTTCTGCAGTGGCTGGGCTCTGGAGCTGCTCGAACATTATTGTAGCTGATCGTAATCGTTTCCGGACGTGCCCCAATATGCCTACGGGGGGTTGCATGGGAACAGTAACGATGTGGGACAGGAGAGCAAACCTGTTGGGCAGGAATGAGACCGACCGGAGTGAACAAATCCTCTTCTTCCCCCGGCTTTTCGGAACAGCAGGCGAGGGCGAGAGCCAAGGGGAGGCCCTGCCGGCGGCTGGCACCCGGGAGCTGGTGTGCACTGGGCTCTCGGCTTGTTTGAACTGGAGGGAGTCCTTGTGCTGAGGAACAGCAAGGAATGCTTTGTTTTCAGAACAAACTGTGTTTTGAAAATGGTTTTTGTTGCTTGTTGTTGAAGCACAGAGAGAGAAAGGGGCTCTGTGCAGGATGGAGCAGAATTTGAGGGTCTGGCTCCAGCCTCGGAGCAGAGCGAGCAATGAGATGCATCTTGAGATTTCTTCCTGTGCTGGTATTTGGCTGTTTGGGGAAGGTCTGTAACTTCTCTTGAGCTCAGAGCTGCCTGCTGTGTGGACAGCAAACCCGTGCGTGTGGCCCGGCTGGCTCTGGGGGTGCTTTGGAGAGGTGCAGGGCTTTGTGTGCAGGTGCACTGGCTTGCAGAGCTCTTCCCTTCCCCACCATACATCCACGGGCTGCTCTTGGCAAAGCCTATTTAGCAGGTCAGAAGACTGCAGAGGTGCTCTGGCCCATCCGTCTTTGCTGTTGAGATGCTCATATCTCTTCTTGGCAGAGAACCAGTTAGGTTATCGTAGAGCCTGTGGTGATATTCCAGCTGCTGAACAGCCATGGTATCAGAAATGTTATCGTTGTTAATCCCCCTGTAATCCAACTTGCTAACAAGCCCCAGTCTCTCACTAAATTAGCAATTGTGGCAAAACCATCTGTGAAGGATCAGCGGGGGAGATGCACGGGAGCAGACCCGCAGGTCTTGCTTTGGAAAGCGGGGTGTTTGAGTTTTTGAGTTGCCTGACCGGGCTGCTGCAGGAGATGCTGAGGACTCTGCAGCTTGGGGCCTTGGTTGTCCAGCCCACAAAACTGTGTTCTTGGCTCTAAATGGGTTTTTCCCTCTCTGGTTGCTGCCAAAAATAAGTGCCCAGCTTGGGACTTGTTCTTAGTGCTGGGCATCTGGTGCTTATCAATCTGTGGAAGCCACTAGCCTGGAAGTAGTAGAGCTTAGGAAAATGTGGTAGTGATTTCCTTGGACAAGGAGCTGAGGGAGCGGCTTTGGCCTGAAGACAGCCGCGGTTCAGCCGGGTGCTGCTGGCATCTCGTAGGTGGGACGGGCAAAAACCCATCGCCCAAACCCCCCCGGGAGCCGGAGGAGAGCGGGCTCACCCGTGCTCTGCTGGCCAGGCAGGGTGGCCTGCCCAGTGTTTGATGAACAGTGGGACTAACGAGGAGAAACCTGCCTGGAGTTGTTTTAAGGTGATAAAATTCCTGTGCTGCTTGAGTGCACTGATCAGCATGGCTTTGTGTGAGATGACGCTGGGTTTGGCTCTGGGCCTCTCCCTCCTCTGAGTACCCCAGGCAGCGTTCCGGCCGTGTACCCCGTGGGGATGCCGTGTACCCCGTGGGGATGCCATGTGGGCAATGGCTACAAGTGCCACCTTCTGTCCCCATGGGGTGGGTGATGTGAGTGGGGCTGCCCTGGCCCCCCTGCGCCCATCCTCTGTGCCCAGCTGGGTTTTCCTCCCACCTCTTGGGAGCGGCTGAGCCGCAGTTTTGGCAACAGCATCTCATGGGGAATGACGAGTGTTTGAGCAGGTGAAGCCAGAGCAAGCGCTGGCCCTGGCTCGGGTGCACCCGGGTGCTGCTGGCACCGTGCCAGGGCCACCCGGGGCTCGGGGGGTGCAATGGGGTGCTGAGCCCAGTGTGGTGTACAGTGTATGGGTTTTTAAGAGTTTGGGTTAATCTAAATCTTAATTGAATGAAGTGCTTCATCACTGGCTTGGTTTGAGGTGGGTGAGTCACCCGGTGAGTCACGCTGTTCCCATGCCAGGTGGGGGACATGAGAGGGGACACAGCTTGTGCTCAGATGTGATCGAGCTGCAGGGTCCAGGTCTCTCCTGACATTGCTGTTGTGCTGATCTCCTCCCTGGTGTGCTCTGAGCACTGGACGTGCACTCTCTGTCCCCTCTTTCCCCCTGCCCCATCTACTTTTCCAGCAGTGACTCGGCTGGCGATGCCCCCAGCTCGGTGCGGACCCTCCTGCAGCTCCGCTGTGGCCGCGCTCGCTGGGACTTTGCCTGTTTGATGCTTTTACAAAGTCACGTTTAGTGAACTCGCTGCGGTGTCCGGGTTGTGCCGGGTGCCCAGCCCGGGTCGGGGGGGCTGACCAGCGATGCTCAAAGCCTCAATCCCAGCTTGGGGTAAAATCCCAAACAGTAAAGAGAAAAATTTCGGCATTGACCCTCCCCAAAATCTCCGGATGCTGAAGCTCTTTGGCTGCGGGAGCCCCGGCGGAGCGGGTGGGACGCGGTCGCGCAGTTTGGGCGGGTTTGTGTCCCCTCCCCCGGGCTGTCTCCCCGGGTGGGTGACATCCCCGCCGGGGTCACCCCGCGGTCCCCACCGGGGGCGAGGCCATGACATCACTGCCGCCGCTTCCCATTGGCTGCCCCGCTGGTGATGTCATCCCCGCCCCTGCTCGCCGTCCTGGGCATCCCCGGCGTTGCCATGGAAACGCGATGTGCGGCCTGGCAGGGCGGGCATTAAACCCATAGTTCGCTTTTTAGCGCGCGGAGGGGAATAACTTGTGTGCGGTGAATTATGACACTTCAGGGAGTTTGCTTATTTTAATTAAAGCAAAATCTCAACGCGTTGGCACCCAGTGCGGGGCGGGAGGGATGCTCGTCTGGGAACCAAAATTCTGAGCCTTTGGTCAGATAGGCGGGAGCTGGTTTTCTGGTGCTCTGTGCCTTTATGGAGTCAGAAAAAGCTGCATTTTTCTCGAATAGCTAAAGACTTAATCTTTCACCAGCCTAGAAATAACACTTAAGGACCTGGCTGCTGTCTCACTAGAAGGAGAAAGTTAAAACATTGCAAAAGAAACATTTAAAAAAAAAAAGTAGTGCAGAAGTTTCAAGGATGAGGTGGTTGGAAATGTCTGTTTGAAAAGTGAGTTAAAAGCAGCTGGTTCCAGGGTAGCGGGGGCTGTGCTGCCGCCTCCTCCAGCCACGGTCACCGCCCCACGTCGACCCCCGCGCTACTGCCAAGGACAGAACAAAGCCCTTTACCCCAGAGTTCAACTTTGACCTTGCTGTGGCAGGATTAAAATCTCATGGAGATGGACAACTCGATTGCAAAGAGTTAATTCCTCCCCCCTCCCTTCTCCTCCCTCTGTTTTTTACTCCTTTTCTTTCCAACTGGCCTGGTTTGCTGCTGAGAAATTGGGAAAACAAACAGCAAATAGACCTCGGCCTTGTGGGTGCTGCTGTCTGGAGGATGACGCAGGCAGCCCAGCGCCAGAGATGGATGCACAATCGGGGCTTTATCTTCTCCCTTTTACATCTGTGGCCCCGCACATTGCAGTTGGGGTTCGTTTCTTGGTTTTGGAGCATCTCTCGGGAGGGAGAGCAGAGGGGCTGTTTGTGAGTGCGGAGGTGAAAAGCATCACTGGTGCAGGCTGTGCATCCTGTGGCTGTCGGCATTGGCAGCCACTGGCGCTGAACCCCGGTTTTCCCCACGTATTGGGGCTCCCGGGTGTGTTTCGAAAAGGGCTGCACCTCCAGCACCAACTGCTTGACCGGGGACACCTCCTTGTGCCTGCCCTGGATGGGTTTCTGTCTCCTGTTTGCAATTCTTGCTTTTCTCTTAGCAGAAAAGAGATTTTCTGCATGTGCAGGCAGAAGGTAGCGGGCTGGGAGTCTCCATCCTGCTGCCAGTTGAAGGGACTGCTGTGGAAGCACCATTAATGTTCATTTTATCTGGGGATAAAGGTTTTTCCTACTATAATCTAAAAAAAAAAAATTGTTCTCTTATTATCTTTTGTACTCAAATCTAGGTTTAGAAATAGTTCTGGAGAAAGGCTGAGTTTTGTAAGAGTTGGGATTGCTTTGTCTTTTTTTTTTTTTTAAATGAAAAAAATCACTTTCCCAAATTTGAAGTGCCTTTAATGGTAGCTTTGTATGGATCTGCTGGTCTCTTTTTCAAAAGAAAACTTTGTTAGGAGTTTCCTCTGCTGATTTCCAGCCGAGCACTGCTGCAGCTCATAGAGTTTGGGGTATCAACGAAATGCCCGAGTCCTGGTGGGCTCAGAGTTCTCTCCATATCACAGCTCCCATTCCTGCTCCTGCGGAGGGAGGGCAGTCGGTACAGAAGATGCTTTGAACACCTTTGCAATGGAGCCGAGTGCTGGCCAGCTTTGGGGAGAAAGATGTCTTTTTACCCTGGGCAAAGCACTACGTAGTCAGATTTTTAAATGGAGTTGTAAGAGGCTGAAATAAGTGCAAGCCTGCTTTGATCTCTTCAAATCTTGTCTGCGCTGTGAGGCAGCCACCTGTCAGCTAATAGATGGGGGTGAAAAAAATGTACCTTTGCTGCTGGTGCGGTCTTACCCTTAGCAGGAAGGTGAGGGTGCAGCTTTGCCTCTCGTGAGCCCCGGCTGCTGGCAGTGCCCTCCGTTGTCACCCAGACAAATGCATTTTTCCTTTATTATATAATGGGTGTGACTGACACAACTAGTCAGGATTCGGAACAAATCTTTAACTGAAAGGCTCCTCCAAGCTCCCCAAGAAGGAGGGCGATGCTGATTTCCATCTCTCTACCAAACTTGGGCTGGTCCCAGCCTAGAAGCAGCGACGTGGGGGTTCAGGAGAGCGGGCGCCCAGGATGCTCTTTGCAGGGCTCAGGCTTAAGCGAAAGCAGGCGCACGATCTCAGCCCGGCCGGGAGCACCAGCAGAGCCGTGCAGACCGCGCGTCTCGGGGGATGCTCTGAAGTTGGGGCCAGATGCACTCAGGCGCCTGACTCCTATTGAAGGCAGCGGGATCTGGGCTTTGGGAGCCCAGGCTGTGCCAGAGCGGGGACTGAAAGGCTCCTGACCTGTTTAAGGCCAAGCTGAGCTTTATTGTTTGCCTACAAACAGGCTGCCAGGAGCTGTTTCGGATGTGGCGCCTGCGCTAGCCCTGTCCTCGCCTGTGCTGCTGGGAGCCTCTCGTTTGTGGTACCCAGGCCAAGAGCATTGATGTGTCCCTTTGCACTGCTCAAACTGTCCTTGAGATTCAAGTAGGGCAGGCACAGAGAGTATTGTACTCACTATTTGCACCGCTGGGAAAGCAAGGCTTGTGCAAACCTGTGTTCACTGCATTGCTCTCAGTGACCCTCTCACCCATGTTTTCTTGCAAGAAGATGCTCAGGGACAGAGGGGGATGGTTCCAGCACTTCTGTCTTGTGCTTTTCCTTTGTCTCCCACCCTGGTCTGATGCCCCAGCTCGTCCTCCCTGATGCCACATGGAGGATGCTCAGGGGAGGAGCCGCTTCATGGGAAGGCGAAGAGTTGAGCCCTGCTGGTGTTTTGTGGCTGGCACGGTTCAGAGCATGTGGCTTTTGGGGAAGGGGGACCACAGTGCCAGCGTGGGTGTGGAGGAGCACCGGGAGCGTTTGGGAGCATCCCCAGGTGCATGGGGAGCTGGGTGGGAGAGCATCTCCACTGTGCACAAATCCAAATTATCAGGAGCAAAACTCCCCTTGAGGCAGCAGTAACTGGGGTGTAAATCATCTCTGTCCTGCCTTTGGGTTTCAATAGCTTTTTTTTTGTTTGTTTTAAATAAACCCTATGGTATCCTCTGAGGACTAGGGAGGGCGAAGGGTGAGGACGAACCTCCTGGTTTTCAGCCTGATATTACTAAGCAACCGTGTCCTGAAATTCACAGCCCAATGGAGAGAACTTTGTTTACCAGGAAGAAAACACTTGAAAAGGGGAATCTTTGGCGGAAGCATGACGGGATTAACGCTGGGGTTTCTTTAGGCAGTTTTGTTGTTTTTCAGGGCCTGACCTTAGTGCTCTGATTCGCTTTTGCCAAGCAACTCTTTCCCTGCCTAATTTAGAGCACGGTATTGTGTTGGGGTGGGAAGGGGGAGGTGGGAGAGCCAGGTTTGGCAGCGCAAATAGGAGCCTGAGATTATCTGGTTTAGAGCAGAGGGAGTCGATCATTAGATGCCGTGCTTCTGAAAATCCCGCTGTAATTAATTTTCTCCTGAATTAATTAGAGGAATTGTGAAGGGAAGCCGGGCTGGGAAGGCGCGGGGGAAGTTTTTCAGGGTGATATATAGGTTGTTGGCAGAACAAGAATTAAATCGCCTTCCTCCCCCTTCCCGGGCTGCTGGCCAGAGCTGCTCTTGGCCGGGGATGGGTGCAGGTCCTGTGTGCAGCGTGTCCCTGCTGAAACCGTCCCGAGTGCCCATTTTGGGGTATTCACCCTGGTTTGTGTGTGTGCTGCTGGCATGAGCAGCGTTGGAGCGGGATGGATGGGGCACAGAGCTCTCTGGGCTGAGCTGTGCGAGGGACCATCACCTCCAGGTGCTGCCCAGGACACGCTCCTCATCAGACTGGCCAAAGGGACCAAAAGCAGAGGAGAAAGTTCAGTCCCTTGGCTTCTGGCCCCAGCAGAGGAGGGGGTTTGTGAGGTGCTGGTTTGTTTTCAGCTTTTTTGTGGTTTTGCTGCATACTACAGGTGAAATTGCTGCCTCAACCCTGCTCAGAAACAGAGGAGTAGTTAGTGATGCCACGAGCCTTTAGTGCATGATCGCTTGCATGCGAGAGGATGTTGGAATGGGGGGGCTGTGTCTTGGGGTCCCTGTGCTCAGCAGAAAGCTCTCCAGCATCATCCCCACCTTGGTTTCCCGCATCCACCCCTGCGCTGGTGCCAAGCAGCAGGGTTCCTGGGCTGTGGGGGTGTCCATCACCTGCTGGGGCGCAGCCGCTGGGCGCTCGGTGCTGGGTGATCCTTCCTTCCTTCCCTGCTCGGGTGGGAGGGGAGGGCAGGCTGACGAGCATGGGAATCTGGAAGGCTATTCAGCGATAATTATCAGCCTCAATACGGAGTGAAGGGGAGGAGGATGGGGGGGAGCTGGGGGAGAGGGGAAGACCCGTGGGGGAAAGGCAGCATGGGGAGTAGATTCCTCTGCTCTGATCCCCCGGGATGGGGCGAGGGGAGGGATGGAAGGGGTGACGTCTCCCCCCCCACGCTGGGGATGGGGCAGATGCCGTGTCCCGCCGTGTCCCCTGCCAGTGCCGTGCTGGTCCCTGGGGATGCAACCGCAGAGCCCGTGTCTCAGTGCTGGGGATGCCCAGCCAGCTCCGGATGAGCTGGTGGTCATGCTGTGGTGCAATGTGTTATTGCACCTGTTTAATTGACCCCAATTAGTCCAAGTGCTGCTTTCTCTTCAGGAAACGGCACCTCCTGGGGGCACGGGCCGAAGGGAAGTGGAGCAGACACCTCGCCAGCAGCTGCTGAGACCTGGGCAAGAGCTGCTGAAGGCTCCTTTGGGGATATTTCCAGCATGTTGGATTTGAAAGTGGGTTTGACGTCTTCAAATATACGGCTAAAAGTGGGACTGGGGTATCTAAATTTGCAAGGCACCCTTGTGTTTCTGTGAAAGGGTGCAAGGCACCCTTGTTTCTTCCCCAAAGGGCTGTGGGGCATTGGAACAGGCTGCGCAGGGCGGTGGTGGAGTCACCATCCCTGGAGGGTTGGACAGACGGAGATGAGGTTCTCAGGACATGGGGCAGCGGTGGGCTTGGCAGTGCTGGGTAGTGACTGGACTCGATGAGCTTAAAGGTCTTTTCCAACCAAAACGATTCTGTGATTCACAGCATCCAGACTTGGTTGCCACCATGGGGACCAGAGCCGGTTTCTCCCGTGATTTCCACCCTGCGCAGACCAGGTCTGACAGCCCCTCCTGAGCTCTCAGGGGTCCCCACTCCTCCTTTTTAGGCCTCAAATCTGGGACGCTTGCAAGGCCACGTTGAGGGGGGGCTCAGGTTGCGTGTCGCAGGGGCTGGGCTGCCATCGAGCCCCCGATCTCCAGCGGTCCCCGTTGCGGTGGCCTCGCCGCGCTGTCCCACCGCAGCTGTGCCGGCCCCGGCATGGCGGGGCAGCAGGACCCGCTGCTCGCCCATCCGCTGCGTCCTCGGGGCTCCAGTGCTGAGGGTAATAAAAGCCCCGAGGTCCCTCTGCCCCGCGCTGAATGGGACCTTTGTCTGCAAAGAAATGGCTTGAAACCGATCTGGGGAAAGGCGATTGTTATCTGAAGGCTCCTGAACTGTTTGGATCCTGACTTTGTTAGAGATCTTGTAATTTAAACTTCAACCTGCTTATTAGAAATTTGAGATAATAGTTTAATAATAAAAAGCAGATTTTTTTTTTTCTTTTTCCTTGGTTCCTGTGTTCCTGTCTTCCTCTTTCTCTCAGCTGCTGTGGATATTTAATAGTCTGATACATCCCCCCCCACTTCTCTCTTTGCTTTTATTTTCTTTAAATAGTGGGATAAAATGGCGAGATGTTTCTTTTTGAGGCCTGCCAAGGAGAGATCCCGCAGGTCTGGCCCTGTGTGTGCATTTTGGAGTGCGCCTGCAGGGAGCTGGAGGGAGCTCCGGCTTGCGCGTTGTCCCCAGTTCGTGTGGGTCCCCTCCCCTGCGAGCACCTGGGTGTCCATCCAGGTGAAGGGGTCCCCTTCCCATGGGGGTCCCCTCTAAGGAGAGCCCTGGAGCCCCGTCCTGCTCGCTGGCTGCAGCCCCGTGGGGGGGTTCGGGTGGGATTTGGGAGCTCTTCCCAAAAATGCTCCTCATCAAATTTTCCCCCAGCTGGGCAGTGGCTCCCTGGCCCCCAAATGCCCGGAGGAGACGTGTTTGCACACGTGTGGTTGTATCGGCATTCCTGCCGCCATCCCCCCTCCCTCACCGCAATGGCAGTGGCCGCTCGCCATGGGGCTGGGGGTGTCCGTGTGGAGCCCCCCGGGGTCTGGGTGCTTTTTGGAGAGGCTGCAACCCCGCGGGGCTCCCCTGGGGCTGGTGCAGGACGCGGGTGGGCGGCAGCTCTGGTTATCCCGCAGCTCTGGTTTTCCAGCGACAGGCGCTTGATGCCCGGTCCCGGTTCCCCGCTGTTGGCCCCGATTAAGGGATTTGGCGGCGCTGGCGTGTCTGTCTCTACCGGAGCAGCTCCCGGGGTGCAGGAATGCGGAGGGTGGGTGGGAGCCCGTGGCGGTGACCCCGGTGGGTGTGGGACCGGCTGTGGCGGAAGCCGCCCCAGGGGACCCACATTGGTGGGGGTGTCTGCACTCGGGTAGCTTCGCGTCATCCCCTCAGCTGCTCCCAGCAGCGAGGAGCATGTGGTTTTGTTTGGTTGGTTGCGTGGGGATTTTTTTTAATTTTTTCCTTTGGGAGTAAGCGCTAACAGAGCTGCGTGGCCGCGGGTGCGGTGCTGCGGCTCTGTCGTGGTTCGGAGGTGGCCAGCGGGCAGTTACCCGCGTGTGGCTCAGCCCCCTGCTCGCGTGCTGCCGTGTCGTGGTGCTCATTCACCCGCTCGAATCGGTGGGTTTAGCTGGGGCTTCGTGCTCAGAAATTGGAAGGGTGGGTCAAGGGGTAAGACAGGGCCGTGGGTACCGGGAACCTGCTGCTGCCTGGTTGCGTTTTGGCTCTGCCGGGGCTGTGAGGATGCTCTTGGTGGGATTTGAGGAGCCTCACAAGGGCATCTTGGGGGTTCTCACCACCACTGCAGCCTAACACAGAGAAAATGGCATTGCAGCCAGGCAGGGTTTGACAGTCCCCCCGGAGCAAAAGGCTGGGGCTCGGCCAGGAGGAATCAGGTGATTTTGGCTTTTACAGAGGCTGCTGGATGCTGATGGCTCCCGTGGCTGTTGCTGGCCAAGAGGATTTAAAGGGAGACAGAGCTGAGCTGGAGCCATGACTACTTTGCAGATTTGGCAAACTTGCTGTTCGATGACTGTACTTGGGCTCATTTAAAGGCAAAGGACCACACTCACTAAGTTCCCCGTGTGCAGTTGTGTTTGTGAGCTCCGGGCTTGCTCAGGCAGTGATGTGGTGGCACTTCAGCCCTGGAAGGATGCCCAGGGTGGGCAAGGGGACGTGTTCTCTCTCTGTGCCCCTGGGCAGCCCCGGGGGAGAAGGGGAATTGTATTTGATGTGTCTGTGGGTGCTGGGGGGCCATTTCCTGCTGGGCCCAGGTTACACTGGTTCATCTTGGCTCCTGCTCTGGATGCCACTTCCATGACATCATTTGGCTCTTGAAGAGTGGAGGAGGTGAGACACTTCTGAGTGATTATCTAGTGCAAATAGCCCATGGTAAATAGACTCAGTGAAGTATTGACACTGAGACTGTTTCTCTTCCTAATTTCCTGCTCTGGGTGAGTTTGCCAAGTAGCCAAAAATAGAGGGAGGGGGGAACCCAAACCCTTCAATCCCAACCTCAAACTAAGACTTCAAATTTCAAGTCAGGGCATATAGCTACTGTCATCCAGGTAATTGTATTAGCAGTTAATGACATAACTTCCACCTGGGACGTTGGCCTAGGACTGATTTTAGGAAATGAGTCTCTATTTTGTTTGTGTTAACTGGGGATCTTCCTCCTGGAGCGGTGCTCTGCTGTTCTCACCATTGTGCTGCCAAAACGATGGTCCCTGCCCTGAATGGAGCTAACACTCCTGGGACAAACTGTCCTAAAACCCCATTAAAATCAGTGCCTGTGATGTGCCCCGGGATTGCCTCCTGCCCGAGCAGCACCCAGGATGGATGCATTTCCAAGGGGGAGGGATGAACACAGCCCTCGAGGGCTGATGCCCCGAGCTGTGATACCCAGCAGCGTTCCCGCAGGAGAGCACGGGGTGTGCCCCGTCCCTCCGCGTCCCCGAGCGGGGGATCCCGCAGCTTTGCCCTGCAGGACCCGGCTGCACCCCGGACACTCCGCACTCTGCGGCTGGCAAACTTTAACTAACAGAGCCCGTTTTTTATTAACCTGCATTTCCTTCTGGTGCCACTATTACCTCTGCAGAAAAGAATCTGACCCTTTACTCTCAGCATCACCTTCACTTTTTTTTTCCTTTCCCCCTCCTCCTCCTCCCTGCTGTCGCTTTGTGGTTTGGGTGAAACTCTGCAAAACCCTCCCGAGTCCCCCGGTGCTGGCCAAGCGGTCCCTCGGCTGCGTCGCCGCTCCCTCCTGCCTTTGTGCACAACTCCTGAGAGAGCTTTTGGGCTGGCACGGCGGCGGCGTTAAGCCTGTCATAGGTCCCTCTTAATTAAATTTGAAAACCGCTGGGATAAGAGGGCTTTCTGAAGGAGTCAGGTGCTGGGCCATGGGCCTGAACGACTGCCACAGGCTAGCACTACCACCCACAGCCCTGATCCCCATGACATGTGTACAGATTACGGAGAAATCCCTCAGCAATGGGGCTGCTTTAACTCCTTCACGCTCTGGGGCTCTTGCAGGGAGCTCGGGGCTGTCCCTGGAGCCTGGTCCTGGCAGAGGGACGTGCTGCTGGGTCCCTGTGCCGCCCTCCCGGGGGCTGCATCACCAAACCGTGTCGGTAGCGATGGCACAGGTGGTACCTCCATGTGCCAGTGCCGGGTGGGAATGTCCTGCAGACCTTGCTGGGGATGCGCAACCTGTCCGGGGAAAGTGCCATCTAAATATTTTCCTTGGATGCGGCATGTAACAAAAGCAGGAGCATGGCCAGCAATGAAAGAGGGAGGCTTAGAGTCACCGTTTTGCCAAGAAGGGGTGGAAGCGGACAGTGCCCCATGGGGAAAGCTCTGTGCAATGCAGTGGGATGACTCTTCTGGGAAACATCGTGCTTGCTTCATCCCAGCCCATCCAGGTCCAGCTGCCCAGGGAGTTGTGCCTACCCAGCCTGCAAAACGGGGACATGCTCCCTGGTAAATACAAAATAAATTAAAAAAGAAAAAAAAGGAGGCCAGAGCTGTGCTGTAATCCCCGCTCGAGGCAGACCTGGCTCCTGCCAGCTCTGGGGCTCGTTTTACATTACGGCTTTGAGCTCTGCTGCTCGGGCACCCGCCTGCATTGGGCATCTTGCTTGTCACCATGTGTACCCAGCATGGAGCTGACCACACAATTGCAGGGGGCCTTGGGGTTTCTTAAAAAGATCAAAAACTTCTTCCATCTCTACTTAGAGGGGGAAAACATACCCCCAAACTCAAGTAACCTGGTCCGCGTCCTTTGGGCGTTTGGATTCTGTCTGGGAGGTTTCCCAGGGAGGTTTTGCCAAATGGGTGCTCAGTGATGCTGAAGTTCTGCCCTGCTCCCATTCCCAAAGTTTTCCCTGCATATGGATGCTGGTTTCTAAAATTCAGTGTTTGCCTGGGACGGGTGGGAGCTGGAAGAATCCGGGCAGGGCCATGCAGGCACAGGGTGATGTGCGACTTCGCAAACAGCAGCAATGGCTTCGGGTTATCACAGCTCCCAGTTCTTAATGAGTGCTCTGGTCTAACGGCAGCGGGTGTTTGAAGCAGGGGGGAAAGGTGGTTTAGGAGGAGTATTAAAAAGCAATAATGCAGCTTGTTGAAGTACATTGAAGCCTCCTTCCGGCCTGGAGTTTTGCTGGAGTCAGGGTTTTTTGTCTCCTGTTAAATCACGCGTTCCCAAGGAGCCTTTGAGCCTGGCGCACTGGGCACGTTTCAGAGCTGGGCCAAACCCAACAATTATCTCCAGTTTCAGGAAATCTGAAGCTGTGGTTAGCAGTGTCTCCTCGAGAGGTGGCTTAGCACACAGGCAGCGCTCGCCCGCGTGGCGGTGGCATCGATCATCTCGACAGGTTGCTCAGGGTGGGTCTGGGTTGGGCGGTCGGGGCTGCGGGTCTCGGGGGTTTGGGTGACCCTGGGCCTGCAGCCGGCTCTGCCGTGCTGGGTGGACGTGACCCGTGATGCTCGGTTTCCCAGCCCGGCTCACTGCTGTTATTCCCCCTGCAGTGGATGCCTGGCAGAAATCGCTCGATTGCTTCCCGCGAAGAAATGGAGGTAGAAATTTTAATGGGCTGTTACTGGGCCTTCCCCATTAAGTGAGGGCTGGAGGAATATTTGATTTGCTGGAAAGTTGACTTCCACATTTTCTGCAACTATTCCGATCAAATGCATTGAAAACTTGGGCTCCGGGTGCCCCTCTGGAGGCAGTTCTGGGTCTGCCCCCCGCATTCCAACCCCAGCTCCCATTTTATCCAAGCTCTGATGGTTTTGGGCTTTGCCAGGAGAAAAGGGAAAGGTCTCAGCTCAGTGAATGAGCCAACAGCCGACAATTTTCCAAGTGCTGTTGGTAAGTCCTGGGATCCACCAGCCCGAGGGGGTGTTCGGCATCTCTGTGTGACTGGAAAATCCCAGTTTCTCCCATTCTGGGGCAATGGGGATCACAAATGGCAGGAGCTGCTACCCGAGCAGGGAGGAAGGATATGTTTTATCAAAGTGAGTCCCTGCTGTTTGAGTTCCTGGTTAGGAGCTTGATATCATCTAAAAACCAACACGGGGAAGTAAACAATGACTCTGGTTTTATTTTAGTCCTCTTTTTCTTTCTCCCGTTCGTTGTTTAACCTTTTAATTACTTCAAGAGTAGCTGAAACCAAAGTCCCAACAGACGGAATGATTCGTTTGTTGGGGAGCCTCTGTTGCTGGTTCCTTCCTGTAACCCTGTAAAAGCCGAAAAGAGGAGGAAATATTTTTCTAAGGCAGCCGAAATGAGTCCTCCTTTGGCTGTTTGCTGTAATGTTACTAAGTGTGAAAAACCCTCTGGTATTTATGAGCAGATGTGATTCAGGAATAATAAAGACCTGAGAACCTGTCATGAGATCTTGTGGATCAATGAATCATCTGCCAGATATGGCAATTTTGCGTATCAAGCTACCCACCTGAAACTGATGCTGGTCTTGTGGTGTCCGGTGGCACTTCTGGTCACTGAGCAAGTCTGAGGTGTCCCCAAAAGGGAGAGAGACCTGGCTGCTTTAGAGGGACTTCACCAGGAAGGAAACTTGAGCCGACAGGAGCCACCACTTACTTCTGTCTACAGCTTTGATGAGGAAATTTGTATTTCTGTTGAGCCGTGCAGAGAAAACAAATATCACCCCCATCAGCTGCCTTGAAAGGAAAAGCTTCCTACCCCTTGGTTTTTGGCAGCCGTTGAGTGGTTCACAGAGCACTCACGTGTCTGTGGGGTTGATGGTGTGGTGAGAACCTGGAGAAAACGTGTTCTTTGCCCGGGTCCTTGGGAGGGAGCTGCGGGAGCACGGTGCTGGGCAGCATCTGCCATTGAGTGCAGAGCCACCCTGTGCCAGCATCCCCAGGGCTCTGCTAATTGTCATCGAACCCTGCTGATTGGAAAAGACCCTCAAGATTGAGTCGAACCATTCCCCTACCCCTNCCCCTGGCTCCAAGCTCCTTTCAGGCAGTTCAGAGATCAGAAGGTCTCCCCTCAGCTCCTGTTCTCCAGCTGAACCCCCGGGTCCCTCAGCCGCTCCCATCACACTTGTGCTCCGAGCTCGAGCGGTCTGTGTTCCAGAGCCGCTGGAACGCTCTTACCTCGTCCATCTTCCTTTTACATCAGCTAATGGCTGACCAGGGCTTGAAAAGTTGGCTGTTGCTTTTACAAAAGCCTTTCCTTGCTGCTTGTCTTCCTCTCTGCGGTTTTCCTCCTGTGTTTTCTCCCCTTCCCTCTTCCGCTCTCCCTTGCTTGAAGTTCAGGGAAAATATGCGCAGCCTTCCCAGGAGAACATTTTGGCATAGTCATAACTTGTTAAATACTGTAATTAAAATATTTTTCTCATTAACTTGGAAATAATATTTCTTCCGAAATCATACCACAGGATTTTTTTTTTTTCTAATTAGGTTGCTGGTCTCAACAAAGCTGCTTGAGAGCATCTTGGAGCTGTGGGGCTGCCCTTGTGGGGTCCCTCAATAAGCTTCCTCTGGCCAGTGTCATCTGCAAAACAGGGGAGGTTGTCCAGGGGTTTTAAGGGGTCTGCACAGCTCGGCCCTGCTGTCCTTGCTCGGATGCCGAGGTGTGGGGAGCTCAGCGTGCTGGAGCCCACAGGCTGGGTTAATGCTGTGAACTTGAGCATCTCCTAAACTTGGCCGTGCTCCTCGAGGTTCTCTTTTGAGCCTTGCCCCAAACTCATCCCGTTCACGTGAAAGGGTCTGTTGCTCCTTTAGCAGCTGGTGGGGGCTCGTTCTTCGTGGGTGTAATTCCACCCCACTAACTTTTCCTCTAGCAGAAGGCTCCGAGCCCCACGTCTCGCTGGGGTTCAGGTCCCTGCTGGGAGCTCCTGGGGAGGTTCCTCACCTTCTAGAGGGTTTGATGTTGTGAATCGTGTTTGAAGAAATTCTCCTTTTAAAAACCAAATTTGTTTTTAACAAACAGGGGGTTCCAGGGGCTCTGTTCTGCTCCTCCGACCATTACCTGCCCCTGATCCCAGTTGGGTGTTTTCTGTCAAGCTGGTGATCGCGGTTCAGAGCGGGGATGGACTTACGTACACGTCACCCTGGCAACGTTTAGGTGAAAGCCTCTGAGAAGCGTGGGGCTGCTGCTTGTTGTGGGCTGCTGCCTTTTTCTGCGTGTGCACATGTGGGGTTTGTTCCCAACGCCAGCCCCAGGTGCAGAGAACACCCGAGCTGGTTTAATCGCCTTCCCCGCACCGTGTTTCTGAAAAGCTCTGCCTTGCCTGGTGGGGTTTCTGAATATCCAGGGGGCTTTTTAAAGAGCAAAGAGGATGATATCAAATGTAGTAAATGTTGTGTGCAGCAAGATTGAGCTTATGGGCCACTTCACTTGGGCTAAAGAGTGTTTTACTGACCTGCTGTTACCTGAGGCTTCTCAAATAATCTCTTACACTTTAATCTGAGTGTGCCATTAACTTCAAGGATGCCCTTGTGTGCTGCTTTCTGAAACTAGTGTAAGTTTTGAAACGTTCTTGGGCTTCTGTCTTAGCAATGCGATGCCATGCTGGGCTTCAGCAGTGCGCTGGAATGCAGAGGGTCCCAGCTCTCACTTTTCTAGCGGTGGTTTTCAGAAACCCTGGGACGATCACTGGATCTCTGTATCCCTATTTCCCTGCAGAACAGCAATATTGCCTCCCTCCTGCCAGCACAGGTTGCAAAATACATTTAATGTTACTTCTCCACTTGGGAAATGAGTAAACACCTCTGTGAATTTGTGTTCTTGTTATCTTGGGAAGTTTAATAAAGGCCTTCTGCAAAGAAGTGCTTTTTGGAGTCCTAACATGTTCTAAAGAGGAAACAGCATGTTCGATCTCGTCTCGTGCCAGCAGCACCAGGAGGGCTGGTGGCCAGGGCATGGGAAGGTGCTTGAGAAACAGAACAGACCAAACGGTGCTGGTTTGGGTGGTGGAATTCATGGTGAGACCCCTGACTCTCGAAGGGCAGATTGCATTAAAATCGGTGTTTGTTTTTCCTCATTGCAAAGGTGCAGGATTTTGGAGAATATCAGTGAAATCGGCTTCTCCCCCATCCCGCCGCTGATGCTGCGTCTTGGGGCTTGCACATCTGTATCCACGAGCAGTATGTTTTGTGGGTGGCAACGTCAGATTAGCTGATGGAATTTGTTCGCTCTGGTGGTGCCATTTTTAGGCAAGATGTTTTTGCAAACAGCATTTCATCATAAAACTCTGCTGTCAATCACCTGTAGGCGAATGACTCTCAGAAACCCAGCCCTAGATTGAAGGAAATGATAAGTAGTTCTGCCTGTCCTAAAAGCACTTTTTTTTTTTTTTTTTTTGGACTCTTTATTTAATATATTGCTGAGTAAATAATTATTGGCCTCCTGCACTGCGGGATGGGTGTGGAGGGTCAGCAAGTGTCTTGAAAATGGTTTCAGTTGTGCGTTTGATAGCAAGGGCGGCCGTTTCCACGAGCACGCAGGACTGCCCAGGCTGCATTCCTCCAGCCGGGGTGGGCAGGCACAGCCAGAGGTGTCCCGGAGCTGCCGAAGAGGCTTTTCCCTGCTGGAGAGATGAGCGGGCGGAGGGAGAGCCCTGGGTCAGGCCTGTGGCCATGGTGATGGATGGACCACGGCTGATGCTGCCGTCCCTCGGGACCGGCTCGAAATGCGGAAATTTGGGATTTGCCTGTGGCTGCGTGTAGGGAGCAGCTCTGGTTTTCAGTAGGAATTATCGGAACGAGGTGACTTTTTGCGTAGCAGGGACCAACCGTGAACCGGAGTCTGGGAACGGCTCCTCCTTGGCAGCGTTGTCTTGGCTGCGCAGCCGGAGACAGAGTCTTTAATTGGGTACAAGGCCTCAGAACTTACGTACTAATTTACATACCTGACGTATGGCAAATATTTTAAGGATTGACTCAGTATAGGAGCAGAACCTAAACGGGGTGAGTGGTAGGAGATGAGGTGATGCATCTTTCCAAGAAGGCGTTTGATAGACGAACACTCCCAACCCCAGGAGACACAGAGACACCCAGGGCTGCAAACAGCCACCTTCACACTGGAAAATACAGTATCTGCAGGCTTTATTTGGAGTTTTAGTTAAATGCTGGATCAGCTTGTGAGGAGGGGGGAAGTAAATTCTCTATCCCTTGGAGTCTTTAATGAGAGGGAGCAGCTTTCTGAAGGACCCGTTGCCATTGTGGTGTGAGCTCCAATTTGCTGCTGAGCCGAGCCCTCCTGGCCACGGCAGCTCTGGGAAAACCATCTCCCCTGGAGGCTGTGGGTCCAAATCACCGCCTTGGACCGTTATTGGGGCTGCTGTTGTCCAGGAGCAGGCACATGGCCCTTCTCAGCCTCCCGACAGCATCTCCTGGGCTCCGGTGACTTTCCCCACCTCCATTGTTTAACCGCCCTGTCACTTATCTCACCTGCTTGTTCTCAGTGTTTTGTCCAACAGTTGCTTTTTATAATGGTGTTTTTTTTTTTTCTTCCCCCCACCTCTGTTGTTTCCTGTTCCAGCCTCGGGCGCTGAGCTTGGAAATGCACTCGCTGGGGTTTGCCCTGGCCTGCCGCACACCCCATCCCGCAGAGGATGGTTGTGCAGCTGTTTGGCGTTTGTTAATCGTTGCAGCTCCGCAGAGCTTCTTCGGCTTCTCATGTTTCCTTGTCCAAAATTATCTGCTTAGAATAACAGAGCAGTAATTGGAAGGGGGGAAACGATGTTCCTCGTGCCCTTGTGTGGGCTTTTTGGGTGCGTGTACCAAACGTGCTGCTTGGAGACGTTCTGTCTTCAGGAAATCGCAGGGATGCAGGTGCTGCCCATCTTTGTGAAACAGGAGCGGGGTGGGCTGCTTGTAGGATTCATTGATGGTATCTTTTTATCTGTGCTTATTGGTTGAAAATGAAGTTAATAGAGGCCAGGGGTTGATACTGTCTGATAGCTCGCTGTGCATACTCCCATTTCCTGTTACCGTTAAGAAAAAAATCAGTTTTTCCACCGATTGCCTTCAGGTGACCGTTTGGGACACCGCGGCGCCCAATGTGCGAAGCTCTGGAGGCGGTGGTGCTGGGATGTGCCGTGGCTCTGCTCCTCGGGGCTGGCACACCAGGGGACCACGGGTTCATTTCCAAGAGCTCGGCTCATCCCCGCTGGCTTTGCCTGCGCCCTGCCTGCCTCTGCCTGCGCCCTGCCTGCCTCCGGACTCACACAAGAGCGTAAATGCCAACAGCGGGGTCTCAGAGGTCTCCTGGTTGAGGTGGCACTTTGCCTCTGAGATGTTTGATCCCAGCTCCCTTTCCCAGAAGCGTTGCACAACAGCATCCTCGCCGGTTAAATGGAGACTTCCCACCTTTCCTCTCCTCTGGAAATATTTACCTATCAGCCAGCTAAGGGCAGAAGGAACTTGTTTCCAGTACGATGTTTTTTTTCCATCTACAAGTAATAACGTCTTTAGCTGTATGTAATTAACTCCGAAGTGATAGGCTTGTAATTACCCAGCAGAAGCCTGTGAAAAGGATTGCGTTAGTCTTTATCTTGGGAACTTTATTAACAAAGATGTTCTGGGCCCTTGTGGGAGATGCTGAAATGTCTGAAGTGGGCTCGAGCTCTGCAGAGCCCCGGTGCTCCGGAGATTGATGCTTCAGGCTTCTCCCGTTTGAACGGGATGAAACCATCACGAACTCGGTGTATGTACATTGAACCTACTGCAAAAACGCTATTAAAGAAACGTGGATTTTAGCTCGTGGTTCCCTCAGTGCAGGAGGAAGCTTAGTGGCTATTTAGTTTTTTTTTTGGTGTGTAACTCGCATCAGGTTGTCTTTGTTACCCCTCTGGCTGGGAAAGACTGAGCTGGTCAGATGGAGATGACTCAGGCCTGAAATCATACATCGGAGCTTTCTTCAGAAGTTTTGCAACAAATAAAATCGCACCACGTGTCCCGAGGGACTAGACCCTGAATCGACATTGGAGTTGATGATGTTTGAGGGAAATCTGCCCTGATTTTGGTCTCTGCAGTCGGTGATTTGGGAGCGAGTGGTGTTTTCCCTCGAGTTTGTAGCCCCTGCACCCTGGATGCTCCAGTGTTCCCCATGAGCAACACCCTGCAACGGGGAAAAGGGACATTGAATTTTACGGTTTGGCTTCTTGGTATTTGCTAGAGGTGGTTCGGGGTCATCTTCTAGAATTATTCTTGTGATTTGAACTCCCAAGTCTTGGGCATTTCATGGATGCTGTTTCACATCACACCCTTGCTTACCTTTGAGTCCATGACTGTCTGGAGACTTCTTGGTGCTCTACCAAGAAGTGGTGGGTAACGTGATTAATAAATGTATAGCTAACTGGTGAACAAGGGAAAAAGCCAAGCTGGCTGAAGAATTTATTTGGTGATTAATTATTTTTCCCCTGTCATTTGAGGGATTAATAGAGGAAGGATGGTTCGTTGATTAGGGTTCTGGTCTACTTCTCTGGAAAAGGACTTTGTATTGTTCCTTTCCATAGGCATCTCATGTAAATCTGGGCAAGTCATTTCATTTCTTTCTGCTCCTTGTGTTTTCAGTCTAGTTAAAATCAGTAATTTCTGCATCTCATGGGGAAAAAAATATGTTGTTCATATTAATAGTGAATATATAGCAGGCGTGGTGCTAACTACAGTGAAAAGCTTCAGTTTAAATAAGTGTTTTGAACAATAATACTTAAGATGCTTCAAGTATATATTAACTAATTTGTGTGGTGCTCCTGTGCAGGTGGTGTGGGGACACACAGCTTTGTTTTCAGTTTGCAATAGAGAAAGTGAACACAAGCCATCTTGTGCTATCACAAAACATTGTAATGGGCATTAATAGCTCCAATTCAGACAGAACAAGTTCAACACATGCTTTTATCAGAATGGTTATCCTTTGGAATGGGCTCTCCATCTCTGAATGTCTCCCAGTGAGGCCTGGGACTGTTTTCCTGTATGTGTGGTTCAGTCCTTGTTGCTGGGCTGGGTGCAGACATCGCAGGATGCTGAAACCTGGAGAGGCGAGACGAGAGCCTGGGGCAGCACGGCCACACTCCCTGCTTGAGGGAACGCCACGGTAGAAGCAAATTTGCACCACTGAAACCATAGGACTCATGCAATGCAATTCTGAATTGCAAAGAGCATTAAGCCCCTTAAGACAAAATTCTAGCAGGACGCTTCTTGATATTTTTACTCCCTTTGTTGCACGGCTTGGATAAAACTCTTACCTTTTGCAGCCTCGAATTTTAACCCATCTGTTTTTTCGTTTTGTTTTGTTTTAGGCCCTGGAATCGTGAGAACTTCCAATGACTTGGCACATCTCGGGTGGCTGATGTTGGCTGCCACCTCCGCCCATGCCTGTCCCTCGCCTGCTCCCTCACCGGTGTCAGTTCCCCAGCCTACGTGCTGAGAAGAAAAGTTAAAAAGGTAAAAGTCTGTAATCTGATTCCGCAGTGACCTGTCTAATCCTGTTCCCTGGTACGGTGAGAGCTGAAATACTTGTACTGCAAAACAATGACTTGAGGAGACTAGAGAAGGAAAATGAGAATCTGCAGGGATTTTTTTTTTTTAAATTTTTTTTCCCCTTCTATCTTCTTTTTCTGCCCGAAAGCTGTCAGCTGGAAAGCAGGGGTGGCAAGGAGGAGCCTGGGGCTGGGTGCATGGGTAGCGATGCGTTGGGCTCCTCTTTTAGGAGAGCAGGGGTGCAGGTTCAGGCAGCCCAGACTAAATTTGCATGGTAGCGGCTACACCAAGTTGTCCTGGAGGTGAAATGTGATGAGTAAAGAGCTGCTGACTGTGCCACGCTCAGACCTGGGGAGCTCCCAACAACGCAGAAGTGATTGCAGATTGGGCTGAAAATGGGGTTTTTGCTCTGTGGTTGGACTGTGCTGGGAGCAGCTGAGCTGCTTGGGCTCTCGGGGACAGGTCAGGGTTTCTCTGACCCTGGCTGCTTCACACCTGCAGTCCCAGGTGCTGCTGCTGCTCTTCTTGTAGGCCCAGGGCTGCTCTGCTGCTGTTTCCATCCCCTTGACCTTGGGCTGGACCAGGGAGCTGAGCTCAGGCTTCCAGGGCAAGGGCTGTGACCGGGGGGCTTTCCTGTTGTTCCTTGTGCCGCTTGTGTGTTCGTGCAAAATCCTCATGGATGTTTTAGGGCATATGGGCTTTTTACCTCTAGTTTTTTGTTGAGAAATGACTTCCCTGTACTGAGCCTCGGTGCAGGCTCCACTAACCCTGCCTCTGCAAAAGGGTATTTTGGAAAAGCGGCCTCTTCAGAGGAGAAACAGGTTTGTGTCGGTGGGTTCTGCTCCGTTGAAAATACAAGGTGTTGTGCGAGGTCTGGATCACAGAGGTTGTTTGGAGTTTGCTGTTGGATCAGAGAAGTGTTCTCATAAGCCACGTTGTCCTCTCTCTTAGAGTTTCCCCCATTGGGGCTGTTTTTCCCTTTACCAAACCCTCCGGTTTGCTGCTGCATTGAACCGAGCCACGCTTTGAGTGCTGCTTCCTCAAACTTCATTTTTCTTCAGTCTTTTTTGGCTGGTTTGCATGATTTCCTTCCTTATTTTTTTAGGCATAGTACCCTCTGATATTGCCGATATTGACGCAAGTGCCGTAGTGTTGTAGAAAGGGAAGGCTCGGAGAGGCATGAACTTAGTTCATTAGTGAATATTGGGGTGACTCGGAGCGTTATCCTGTGGAAGGGTGCAGGCTGTCAGGGTTTGAGGGGTGCTTTGGGGTTAGAAAGCCCAGGCTGGAGCGTCGCTGAGCTCCGTCTAAGCTGCATCCAGCAGCAAACACTTCTCATGGAATTCATGCAACCAGGGCTCTGTAATGGAAAATCTGCCACACCTTAAATGCTATCGTATTACTCATGAATGCAATACTGGTAATTAACTGAGTTAAACCCCAGATTTATTGCACGTCAATTATCACCTAACAAGTTGGCATATCTGAGAGATGCATCAGAGGCGGATGTGCTGGTTTCCCACCTCAGGTAAGAGAGGTCACCTGCCTTGCCACCAGTGGAGCTTCAAGGGATCTCAAATAGAATCTCACTCATGCACAAGAATGTGTTTAACACCACCAGGCTACAAGGTTTTCGAGTGAAGCCCTCCAGTGTAATGAGATGCAAAATATCTAGTAGTTTCATCACCGCTTTTTGTTGTCTCTGTGGAACCTTCTAGTGTCTCCTGACTGCTTCTGACATCAGAAATGTTCTCAAGCTTCGCCCCTCCACCCCGATCCAGAACAGCACCATGTAAATGCTGTGCTGGTTCGAGCTCCCCGCAGTTCAGGCTGTGGGAACCGATGCAGTTTGCTGATTCAGCTGCTTAAAGAGGAAATCTGAAGGCACCCTGTGCATGCAGGGTATGCAGGGAGCAGGATTACAACACCTTAAATTTGCAAGTCATCTATAGCGTAGAGTTGCAGTTCAAATCTTATTCTTCAGTTTAGACTCTGCCCTTAAATATGCTATTCCAGGACGTGTCTTATTTTGGAGGCTGTTGCAGAGCTGAGGTGCTTGTGTGCTCCCAAAGCTCTACATCTCATCTATGCTCAAGTGTTTGAAAAAAATCCCAAATGTGTGAACTTAGTGCATCTGTAAACTTAATTATTTAAAAGTAAGGAAGAATTAAGTATTTGAAATCTAAAAGAGCACATAGCTCTGGTGCATACTAGGAACACTATGAGTTCTCAAGTTCAGGTTTTCTAAGTGCTGGTGTGCAGAAGATTACCAGGGGATATGGGTTTGGTTTTGCCTTTTTCCTGTATCCGCAATGACTCGGAGTTTGCTCAGTCTGGTGTGGTGTGGATGGGCAGGTTTGGGGGCTGAAGACCACGCAGGCTGGGGGAGCAGCTGCTCCAGCTCTGCAGAGCCCAGGGCTTCCCAAGCGGTGGTTGCTCGACAGAACTTGTGTGATGAGACCAAGTGCACGGTCTGAATTCATATCTTGCCTTTTGAATAAATAGTGGGCTGCTGTGCTAAGCATTCGCTGGCCGTGCGGTCATCTTGGGAGGTTTGTCCGCCTGACTTACCGGTGGCTTTAGCTCCCTGGTGATGTTTGCGCTGGAAACGAGCAGGCGCGGAGCTGAGGGGGAATCAGAGGCTGAGCTGGTTGTCGGCCTCACCTTTCTGACCAGGAAATCTGCTCGTCTGCGAGATAATCTCCGGATTGCACAGACCTGGCAAGGAGATGTGCCAGCGGAGGTGGGACAGGTCAACGCTTGAGCCGGCCCAGCCTCTGCTCCGGTGGCTCTTAAGCTGCTTTTCTATTTCACAACATCACGCTGAGCTTCCCCGCCGCCAATCCCAGGCTGAAGGGCCAGCTGGGAAGGGAAGTCTCTTTGCTTTCTTTTAAGTAGATAATTGGTTTTCGGTTTGGGGCGTGTTTTTAATCAGGGCTGTGGTGGATCGTTCCCATGTCGAGAGCGGATCCCACACCTTCGTTTCCTGCTCCTTGGCAGGAGAGAGCGCAAAGCCCTCCCTGCAGTTCTGCTGCAAGTCAGGGAATCACAGAACGGTTTGGCTTGAAGGGACCTTCAAAGCTCATTTAGTCCAACCCCCCCTGCCATGAGCAGGGACAATAAATCCTGGTTTGCCTTCTTCAAACATGTGGGGGACATCCCAACAAGACTGATGACAGATAAGGGTGGCTTCTATTTCCCTGTACAGAAAACAGCTTTGTGCAGTGCAAAGCATGAAGCGATGCAGCTGCTTTCTTGCAGGATTATGTGGGGCAGTAAATCGGAGCTTGCGGGGCTGCAGCATGGGCAGGAGATCACATCTGCCTTTGGATCGGGGTGCGGGAGGACAGGGAGATGTTGCTGCTGATCCTGATGCTACTGTCAAGGCAGCATCCTCCCCAAACCACACAGACACCAGTTTTATTCCACTTCCCTCTGCTCCGCTAGGCAAGCGTGGGCAGTTCCCAGCTGCCCGTTCCTCAAACAGGCTCCGGTGGTTCCTGCGTGGAAGGACGGACTGAAGTGACGTGGAGCCGCGCTGCTCTGGGTGGTGAGCCCGTGGGGCTGGAAGCGGGCAGGCGGTGGTTCCCATCCCCCGGGCGCTGCCGTCCCCCCGCAGCCCTGCCTTGCCCTTTTGTAGAGATTTATAGAGCCGAGTGGGCTGAGAACAAATGAGCAGACATTAAGGCGATGTGTTCTGCATACTAATGACAAGATACTGCTTCTGCACCTCGGGGCAATACTGGGTCAGGCCAGTTTAGCTGTAAACTTTATTTATGTGCTTATTACATCGCAGCTGCAGTTTGCCGGCCCGGGCCGAGGGTTTAGGGATGTGTCCGGCAATAAATTTTGTTTGTTTATTTGAAATAAGATACCCCTTCCCCCCAACCCTTCCCCTCTTTCCTCCTTGGGGCAGGGTGGGGGGAAAAAAAGATTCCATCATTTGCCATCACAGACCTGAGTGTGGAGCGGGGAAGGTGGGATGGGGAGTGAGGAAGGAGAGGCGGTGAACGCGCTTCGTGGGGAGCAGTTGGGTTTGTTTAAGCCTTGCTGGTGTAAGGAGGATTTTGCCCTCCTCGGCAGGTGGCAACGGGCAGAGGAGAGGATGAGTCTTTTCATCAAAGCTTTGGGAGACCGCGAGTCCATCCCCGCCTCTGCCACTGAACCCTCTGGCCGGCCATGGTCAAGTCCCTTTGCCTCCAGCCCATCTGGCACCTGGGGCTCGGACGCCCTTTTTTTGCCCATCTCATTTACACCAGGGATGGAGTTTGCTCTTGTACAAGCCATGGGGAGGTGGGCTTGGTTTGGGAGAGGACTTGCTCTGCACTCCAGAGATCAGTGGAGAGATCAGCGGTGATTTATGCCCCACAGCAAAGATGTTCTAAACCATCCTATTTTTATGGTATGGCCTCCAGCCTGTTTCCTCCTCGTGTTCCATCTTGTCTCTCGGGTTTATAAGCGCTCTGAGGGCAGGGATTGTCGTCCGCTCTTGTCCTGGCTCTGAGCTGCTTTCTGCCTTGCTCCGTCATTCCAGGCAGGAAAGCACATGGAGGACACGATGAGTTTGGAGCAGGAGCTTTGCCCATTCCTGCTCTCAATGCAGAGAAGGTAGCAAAGGCTGAGCAGAGCAGAATTAGTTCCTGTGTGCTTTTCAGAGCCTCCATTGAGATCCTGAGCCTGACCGAGTCTTGCTGGTGTTGCTGTGATATAAATGAAGGATGCCCTCTCTGGGCTGGTGCTGGGACTTAGAAGTGACGAGCTCTTGCAAGGATAAAATGTTATGTCACTCATCAGCCCTGGTGGCCTCTGATGCCTGGGGCTGGATGCGGTCCCCGGGGGCTGGGGAACGGCTGCATCAGGGCTGGAAGTGCCCTGGACCAAGGCACAGCTGCTGGCAGGGCCACCTGGGCAGGTGGGGTGGAAGAGGCCTTGTAGACCCCCTCACCTCTTTGGTGAATCCACCTCCAGCATCTCCACATTGGTGCCCAGCTCCAGGATGTGGCTCTGTGATATTATCTCTTGTCAGATAAGCCTGGCTGGGCAAAAATTCAGACTGGCCAGCAGGCGAAGGCTCTCTGTACCTCTGCGTTGACAGAGATTTCCACAATAGCTACGCTAAGCATCCAGGCCAGCTCATTTCTCATCCATGAGGGTCAGAGGGAGTTTAGGTTATGATGAGGCACCATGTGCCTTGTAGGGGACCAGCAGCTACTGCCTGAAAAGAACTAAATTAAAAAAAATCCCAACAACAACAACAACAAGACCTCTAAACCCTCCTAATTCTTCTTCTTTTTGTTCCCTGGACACGAAGCTCCATCCCTACCAAGCCTTCCCCATGGGAAGCTGTCCCAGCACTGCCACTCCCCATGTCCGTGCAGTAGATTTGGGCTCTGATTGGGGTGGGTTTGATTTCCCAGGCCCCCTGGCCCGGCGGGGGCTGCAGGTGATGGAGCAGGGCTGGGGTGACACGGGGTGGGATGCTGGGCCAGGCTGTCCTGGCGCGCAGCCCGTGCTCTCAGCCGGAGGTGACGGGGCAGCACAAATGCCGAAGAGGAGATCAACGGGGGGCGGAGAAGGGATGAAAGAAAACGACCTTCAAAAGAACATGCCCTTAAAAAACTTTATTCTTCTTCTTTTTTTTTCTTTTTTTTTAATTGAGGCGAAAGGTACCGGACTGGTGAGGACTTATAATGAGCTTTCCTCTGGGAAAGCCCTTCTTTTGCATCGAATCCAAAATATTGGAGATGCACAGTGTGTTGATGGATGGGGTTGCGATGGGGAAGTGGTGGTGGGATGGACTCCTGATCCCTGCCGACAGCCCCCAAGGAGAGCCCTGCTGTCCAGCCACCCCTCGTTAGGAGCTCAGAAAGCTCTAATTGAGGTTTTCGGTTTGCTTCTACCAGCACCCAGCCCAGGGCTTTGGCTCGGCGCCTCCCGTCAGCTCATGTTTGGAGCATGAAGCCGTGTTTTTCAGGTGAAACCCTACCCAGGAGGCTGGGGCGCTCCCCTCCCTCCTTGGCCAGCCCCAGGTTTGTGCTCTCAGGGCGGATGTAGGAGTTTCCTCCTCGTGGCCTTCAGGTAACTTGCCCACCTGCGGCCTCTGAATCAAACTCAAAAACCTGTTTTTGCGACAGCGAGTGCGGAACTGGGCTGGGTTTGCAGGAACAGCCGCTTTCCAGCAAACCCACCGGGTTCAAGGAAACCTCCGGGAGCCCCGGGGCTGCGCTGCGATGGGGATGGCTGAGCACGGATTAACCCTTCCAGCCTCGCTCGGCTGGCCAGTCAAGGCACCCGTGTCCGTGGCGGCCGGTGCGGGGTGCGGTGACGGTGCCCATTACCAGCTCTGCACCCCACGGCCCTGGGGGTGCGCGCCGGGAGGGGGCTGTGACACCAGGGTTAATGTATTTTTTGGAGAGGGAAGTTCTCTGCTTTGTTGTTGGATGCAGCCTCTCAGCCCCGCTGAAGGGAGCTTTTAGCATGCAAATGCACTTTGCCTCATGCTTTTTAATGTTTTACTTCTCGTAATTGCCGAGACCGGTTGTAATTTTTGGACGTGGCCGGGTTTCTGAAAGCAGCTTCCCCTTGAAAGTGGTTCCCATTGCTGGTGAGGTTTGATTTCTGCCCCCTCTCTCTTTTTGCTCTATCATCAGGTTGAATGAAGCAAACGAGTCGCCCCGGGTAATGTTAGTGCCGGGAAGTCCTGCGGCACAATGGTGGAAAATAGCACGTGCTACCCTTTGAGTGTTGTTGTGTTCTATATTGCTGTTGTGCTTCTAGCACAACTTTGCTGGGAAACAATAAACATTTTGGGCCAGAACAGCTCATGAGCTGCGTAAGGCGCTGGAGGGCGTCCAGCGGAGGCTCCTGGGTGCCCTTGGACGTGATGCCTCCCCATGACGCTCCTGGTAGAGACGAGCTTTCCAGCTTTTAACCCCGAGCCTGGATTGCAACACCACAGCTTTCACCCCCCAGAAAAATATCGGTGTGAGCTGTCAAGATGTTATCGCGGTTGTTGCACAACGTGCTATTCCATAGAGGGCTTTCCTGGGGAAGCGGGTTTGAGACGTGCTGTCCATCCATCCGTCTGTCTCATCATCAAGAAACTTTGTCTTTCTGGACAGTGTCAACAAAATTTGCCTGTGTGTCAGAGATACAAAATACGTCCAATTCCAGCAAGTTGTGTGTAGATAGATGAAGGTAGAAGAGAAGGTCCTGTTTGCGCCCTTGCTGAAGGGGAAGGTGCAACCTTATTTCAGCTGAAGTCTAAATGTGATGTGCCCTGCTGCAGAAAGCGAATCTTCATGGGTTCCTCTGCTCTCGCATTCTGCTTTCTCCCTGAAAGCTTTGGCTCCAAATCACTGAGAATCTCAGCTTTCAGAAAAACCCAAGCTCACTCTCAAGGTTACAGAGAGAAGCATGGAAATGTGACTCTCCGAGGACTCGAAGCTTGCAAAACTCAGCAACGCTTGCAGGAAATTTGGCTCAAACTTGGCCTCTGGCAGTCAGGCGATACAGACGTGGTGGTGGAGTTTGTTAGGAAATTTGCACTTGAGTGTTACGCAGATGGATAATTTGTCTGTCCTTGGTCCATATGAGATTGTGACAAGACAGGCGCTGTGCAAAGCGAGTCGCATCAAGGAAGTGGCTTCTGATGGTGCTGTACAGGGCGGGTGAAATAATTCTCTGTTAATTGAAATAGGTGCTTTCCTGGGTGTTCCTCTGAGTGGGGTTTTGAGCTCCTGGCAGAGAGGCTGAGGGTCCTCCAGCCCCTTCCCCAAGATGCATTTTGCAAATGAAGAGCAGCCGATGGGGCCTGCCCCAAGGACCAGGGGTCTGTGCAGATGGGGAGGGGAAGGAGGCGCAGGGCGGTGTTGGGTCACGGTCACGGTCACAGTGCTGCTCCGGGGGAGGACCGGGACGAGAAGGTCAGGCCTCTGGGGTTCCACCTTCGGAGATCCTGGGGTGCCGTGAGGGCCAGGGCTGTAGGTGCTTATGCTCCTGACCACGTTACTTCATCCTCTTCACAGTATTGGCTGGGCCATCTCGGTGCTGACCTCGTTCTTGTTTAACTTGGCTTGTGCTGCGGCTGCTGCCTGTTCCCGAGCGATGGATTTTTACCTTCGTGCCAGTTGGTTTGGGGGAAAGGACATCGCTTCCCGGACTTGTATGTGTTGTGGGTCTCTCTTATAAGCCTTGAAAAGAAATCAGATCCCAGAGTGCTCTCACCCTATAAAATATATCCTGTCAGATACCTTCTATCCATATTGTGTTGGTGAGCCAGTACTAAATAAGCTGGGATTCCGTACAAGGGCAGCAGGGGTCCCGACTTCTTTCTTGGCGTGGCCATTTAGCTGGGGCACCCAAACGAGAGGTTTTCCTGTTTCTGGTGGGCACTCCCACAGCAGCGCAGTCCTGCGTGCTCTGGGATCCGTTTGGAGCTGCTCATCTCTGAGGGATGATCCTCCAGCCGAGACGCCGTTAAGCACCTGGAGCTCAGGGATGGTGGGGACTGGCCTTCCAGCAAGGCCAGGCTTTGGGGTGCTGTGGCCCTGTGGGTGCTGGTGCACCTCCCAAAGGGATGACGCCCACCGCGCTGACCGCAGAGCCCTGTGCTGGGAAAGCTGGAGACGCACGTGTGTGCACACCCGTCTGCCCGAGCGCCCATTGGAGCCCGGTCCTTTGATGCAGCTCGTGATGGGAGGAGGATGAAGGGTGAAGAATAGCTCTGTGTGCTGGGGATGGCGCTGGAGGGGATGAAAGGGCAGAGCTGCCATCGCGGCGGGGGTCACAGGCAGCCCAAGGGGGGCAGCGTCCCCCCCACCCCGGGCCCTTTGGAATCCGCAGTTCCCAGCTCAGTGGAAATTTGGGTAGAGAAAGCAGCAGCGAGGCTGAGCCGGCTGGAAAAAAAAAAAAAGGTGCTTAAAAAGAGAAAGGGTGCAAATGGCTTTTTGGTTTCCTGTGGCCTCGTCCAAGCTCACGGTGAGTGCGCGGCACGTGGTGCCGCTCGCCATGGCCCTGAGCCCCGTGTCCCAAATCAAGGGGGATGGGACATCTTCTCGAGACCCGGGCAGCAGTGACCGTGCTGGGTGGTTGAGCCACCGCTGTTCCAGATCCGATGGCTTGTGGCCACCTAAAACCGGTGGCCCCGGGCACCGCTGGGTGCCGGAGTGGTTGCGCTTGGTGGGAGGGTCCCAGCAGAGCCCAGGTGCCCCCCACCACCTCCCCGGGCGTTTTAACTTGTTTCCTTTCTGCAGAGGAAACATGACTTTTCCCATTGATGGAATTCAGCCCCGACAATGCCGAGTGACACCATTTCCCGCTCCGGTCGTGCCATCGCTCTGCGGCTGGGCTGGGCAGCCCTTTTCGGAGCCATCTGCATGACAATGCGCCGGTCTGTGCTACCATTAGCTGCCCTTTTGCTATTAGTACCTAATGAAAATGTAACCATATTTAACCCCCCACAGTCCGAGATTAGCGAGAAAGGGGCCTAAGTGGATTTAATTCTTTTGTATGGCGAGCATCAAACTCTCCATTTTGGTTGCTCTGTCCCCTCTTCCCCTCTCCAGCGGGAGAGGGAGGCAGGAAAGCTGTGTAAGGCTAACTCTATCCTCTCAGCTGTCCCCGGCACAATGGGCAAAGTATCTTTTGTGGCATTAACGGCTTTGGCGGGGGCTGGGGGGAGCCGGGGAGGAGAACAATGTGTGAGAAGCTGAGACTGTGGGTTTCCCACACGGCCCAATATGTCTCCCCGCACCCCCCTCTGGGACAAGCAGACCTGCAGCAGCCCAGCCCACAGCTGATCCCGCCTTGATTGGCTTTTTTTTTTTTTTCTTTTTTTTTTTTTTTTTTTTTTTTTTTCGCTCCTTCCTTCCCCCCTCATTGTGCTCTCGAGAGATGAAAATCCTTTCCTGGCGTGAAAGGAGAGGCGTGCCTTAAATCCCCTCCCTCGGACGGACCGGCCGTGTCATATGACGGCCAAATCCCCCGGATTAGTGTGTGTGTGTCTGCGTGCGTGTCCTGCCGGGGGCTGCGGGCGGGATGCCCGATATCTATATTCCTTCCCTTCCCCCTTCTCCCCATCCCGATTTCTGCCGGGATATTTATTCATTGCACCTGCTGGCCGCCCGCCTCCTGCTGCCCCACGGCATTTCCCTGCGGTTCTGAGGATCCAACCTTGGGGCAGGGCAGCAAAGTTAAATTCTTGACCCTTTTCCAGTCCCCCATCCCCCTGTGTTTTCCTGAATCTGAAGCTGGGGGTGGGATGAAGGAGCCGTCGCTTTGGCTCTGTGCGATGGAAGGGTCTGTGTGTGAAGGGATGGGACCTCTCCAAGGAAGAGGGCTCGGGCAATGGGCTTGGGGCTGGGTGGATATTAGGAACAATTTCTTCCCCAAAGGGCTGTGGGGCATTGGAACAGGCTGCCCAGGGCAGTGCTGGAGTCACCATCCCTGGAGGGTTGGACAGACAGATGAGGTTCTCAGGACATGGGGCAGGGACAGGGCTGGGGGAACACTTGCACTCCATGGTCTCGAGGGTCTTTTCCAATAAAACGATTCAGCGATGGCACAGCCCGTGGGCAGGGACTCGTTCTGCTCTACCTGGAGGCTCTGCAGGAGCAGGACCACAGCCTGGCCCCCAGCCCCGCCTTGGTGGAGACCCCCGGGTGCCCCAGCCGCTCACAGCTCCGCACGAGCCGGGGGCGCTGGGAGGACGGTCCCGTCGTGTTTGACGTTCCTTGTGGGATCCCTGATGGGAAGGATTTGCGCTTGTGGGAAGTGACCACTCAGAGGGTCACCCCCTCCTCCCGCACGGGAGGAACTGAGGCACAGAGCTCTTAATCGACAAAGCCAATGTCATGAGCAAAGTCAGATTCAGAGCCAAGAACAGCATTTACTACCATTTAATTCCTGCCTCTGCGTTTTTCATGTCCCAAATCCACAACCATCTTGGTTTCCCTTCAGGTTTTTTGACTTGCGCTGCGTCACTTTGTGCTGGAATTCCTGCTTTTTTCCAAGAAACAAGCTTTTTACAGACCCCACCAGCCAAACCAACTTCTCCATCCCACCCGCAGCGTGAGAACTTGTGTGCTCGTGGAGGAAACCTGCCTGGGTTGAGCGGAGTTTAGCAGCTGGGTTTGCAGCCTCCAGTCTGTCTCTGTGTGTACAAAGTCTGGCTTAAGGAGGAAAGCAAAACCTCTGTGGGGCAAGCACAGGGCTGAGGGTGTGGGTGATGCTCGGGGTCAGTGCGGGGGGGTCCAGCAAGTGTCAGTGCCTCTCTAACTAAAGGACAATGGTGCAAGAACTTGGTGGCCCCTCCTCGCAGGTGCTTAGGTCTCACTGCCCATGAGGTTTGCTCTATGGGTTGTTGGGCATTGGAACAGGCTACCCAGGGCAGTGGTAGAGTCACCATCCCTGGAGGGGCTTAAAGATGGAGATGAGGTTCTCAGGACATGGGGCAGTGCCAGGGGTGGGGGAACGGTTGGACTCGATGATTTTTGAGGGTCTTTTCCAACCAAATGATTCTATGATTCTCCGTGCCGGGGATGCTGTGGTCCCCAGCGGGATGCAGAGGTGACGTGCTGCAGGCTGGGGCGGGAGGAGAAGCGTGCGAGTGGGGGGGGGGTGGAGGGGGCTGCTGCTTGTGTGAATGTGCCCCCGCTCATTGTTCTGCGGCTTTATTCTCCGGGCCTCGATGGGACTGATTTAGAAATCCTAATCAGGGAGCAGTCTCCGCGCCTCCCGAGTGTGACACAACTCGAGCTGCTCGGGGTGCCTTTGTTCCCTAATGACAGCTGACTTCATGCAGCAGTGGGAACAGTTTGAGCATAACTCTGCAGGCCGGGCTGGCAGCTGCGGCATTAACTCTTTCTTGCCCACCTGCACGGCACCGCGGGACGGGGGGTCCTGGGAGGACGCGCAGCCAAAATGAATGTAACCCGTGCAAGGATGCTCGGCTTCATCTCGGGCATCTCTCCTGAGAGCGACTGCGGCGAGGGGGAACTGGAGAGGATAAAGCTGCAGGTGGGGAGGAAGAACCAAAGTCATTTTCCAGGGGTTGTGGCTGCTGGAAGGCTATTTGGGGTGTCTGCTGCAGGTATTAATTGGGAAACAACTCAAACCCAAGCCAGGGCATCGTTTGTTGCTGCCTTAGAGGCTGAATTTCAAAAACTGCATATCCAGTTCTGTTAATGCATTGAGTGTTGCAGAATGTCTGCAGCTCCGGGTGACCGTGAAGCTCTTCCACGCTGGCTGCGGGGCATTTACATCACTCGCATTGAAAGTAAAAGGCATTGAGTCACTCCAAGATGTTCCCGGAAGAGATTTCTGGCTCTGCCAGCAAAGGGCTCTGGAGCAAGCATCATTCTCCCTCTCTTGGCCTCTGTTTCTTCCCTGGTGAAGTGGGGCTCGTGACACAATGTCCAGCACAGAGCTGCGTTATTTAGCATTGGAAATGTCCTTGGTGATGCTTGTTGGGCCAGTGCTAGCAACAGCTAAACCCTTTTCCCCCACCCCTCTCTGTTTGTTGTCAAACCACTGCTCGGACTTGGGAAAATACTTGTGGAAAACGACCTTTATGAAAGGGGCCGGCCCGGCAGGGGCAGAGCTGCTGGGTGAGCCCAGGGCGGCTCTGCCCTCATCAGCAGGTGCAATTAGCAGATGGGTCCGGACTGGTTTCCCAGCACCTGTGTCCCCTCCGCTGTCCCCGAATCGCGGCTGCCCATGCTTGGCCAGGGTCTCCCTGGCAACGGGGCCACGGGATGCTGTGCAGTCCATTTGTCACCAATTGTCACTGTTTTGTTCTGCCTTGTATGCGCGCTCGATTGTGTCACGGGGGAGGTGAGGAGGAGCAATCAGGCCTTGTCTAATGGGCTGTGGGCTCCTGCTGTGGGGAAAAGCCGAGGCCCTGGCGGCCGAGGGAAGGGGACAGGGAGAGGCGGACGCTGCCGGGAGCATCCCAGGTACCACCGGGATGGCTGCAGGGCAGGCAGAGATCACTGGATCGATTAGGTGATGAATTTAGGTCAAGGATAAATTCGTCTTTTCGCAGTGTGGCTGTATCCCTGCAAAGGGGCTGTCAGCTCCCCTTCTCCTTACAGTGCGGGCAGGGCAGCCCAGTGCCCCCCATCACCTGCCATGGGGACGTTCACCCCCTCCACACCTGTGCGTGGTTTTGGGGTGGGCTTTGCTCTCCCTGGGTCTCTCCTCATCCGGAAGGAGTTGGGTTTCCTTCGGGACAAGCCCACCCAAGGGTACCCAACCAGTAAGGCTCGGGAGCCGCAGTGCCCGGGGGGCTCTGGCTTCCCAGGTGAGGCTCTGGTGTGGTTCAGACGGATTAACACCTCGTTCAGACCCAGCTTCTGAGCAATTCTCATTTCCCCCAAGTGCGTTGCTGAAAGGGATTTGATGTATTACGGATTTTGGTGCACCTCTGTTAGCATATGTCAGTTTTTGGCTGAAGAAGTGACCTCATACTAAACTATATACATTTATTTTTTTCTCTGCCCCGTCATCCCCGACTTACTCAAAGTGACATGATTCATCTCTCCCTACTTGGCTCCATCAACTCCATTTTTTAATTGGTTTTTTTAGTCTTCCAACTTCAAGAGCCACCAGGACAAGCCCAAAGTTGAGCCACAGCCAACCCCAAGCCTCAGCACCCACACTCAGGTTTCTCTCTAACCCCTTAATTCAGACCAGACTGACCAGACCGTTTATGGGAATTCAGAGAAGCTGTTCAGCACAGCCATGAGGAGGTTGGAAAAGCTTGAGCAGTTAACCCCAAACCAGGCAAGCTGAGGCAGTTCCAGTTTGGCTTCCAGGCCTGGAGCTCGGAGTCAAATACCGCAGAGGGAAGGGAAGAGAAGAGGGGGTGTCCTTGGCAAAGCGTCAGTGAGGCGACTGCAACTGCTGAGCTTTTCCAGCCCGTGGTGCTTGGCAGGTTTCTCTCCTTGCTCCCTGGTGTCCGTCGCTCCACGTCTCCAAACCACCGTGTGGTCCAGCTCCCTTGGCTACACGAGTCGGGGGAGACTTGAGGATGACTGTGCAGTGGTACCGTGGATCTGTGCAGTGGTACCGTGGATCTGTGCAGTGGTACCATGGATCCCTGCGGTGGTTTCTGGGGGGTTTTGTGCCAGTTGCCCACCCAGGCTTTGCCACCTCTGAGCCTGGCAGGAAGCTGCTGCTTGAACGGCCCCTTTGTGGTGGTTGGATACGGCTGAAACGTGGCCAGGAGAGCAGGTTCTGGCCTGGGAAACTGGTGCCAGTGCTGCTGGCAGAGGGGAGGGTGCGCAGGGCAGGGTTGGGAGGCTAAGGTGAGGTTGGCTGAAGGATCGGGGGAGGCTTGTGAGGTTTTCAGGGATCCCTCTGACCTCCCCTCCACCGACACCACAGCGGTGGGAGCGCCAGGGGCAGCCCCTCATCGCAGAGCGGCTGGGTCCCTGCGCCGGCAGCGGGCAGAGGTGCAGGAGCTCCTGCAGAAAATGAGTATTTTCTCTTTTGTGTTGTAACTGCGTAAAGCAGCAGAGCAAGTCAGGGAAGGACGTCCAAGCAGGGAGCACTAGAGTCCCAAGCAGCTGTATTTCTTCACTCCTGGGCTTCTCCCTAAAGGAACTGGGATGGAATTGCTCCCCAAGAAGAGTATTTTGGAATGCACCCATCCTCACACCCCAAAATTCACCCCCGCACAGCAGAGCTTTTCCTTCAGAGCACAAACCACGGACCCTGGTGCATGCACCATCTCCAGGTGGTTGTTTTTAGCGTTTATTTCCCGCAGGGGAGGGCACGGGGAGCTGCTCCCTTCCTGCACCCGGCTGCGCTGGAAGGGGAGAGAGCATGTAACCTCTGCCCCAGGGGGGTTTATCTCCTTTTGCTCTGGGATGAGCAAGGTGTGGGGCAGGAGAAAACCAGGCTCCATCTCTCCTCCCTATCTAAACCATCGCTGAACGGGAACAGCTCTGCAAGCGGGAGGTCGAGCTGAGAGGTGTGACTTGTCAGTAGGTGCATCGGTGTCTCCAGGGTGGCTGGAAGGTCACCAGATCTGAGTTACAGCGCGGGTGTTGTATTAATCGCGTACTTCGGGGTGTCCTCTGGTTGCTCGGGATGGAAGGACCCTCTCCTCCCCGCCGTTTTGTTCTCTGGCACATTGCAAATGTGACTTGGGGCCTTTGTCCTTAATGTTTTGGACAGTTTGGGCAAAGTGGAGTTTGGCTGTGATCAGGTTCAGCAGGGAGAAAACAGGATTTATGTGAGCTTTTAAAAATGATGATGATGATTATTTTAATAAAGGGAACAATACTGATGATAAGCCGTGCCAGCCTGGCAACCCAGGCTGAAATTTCTAGCAGGCGGCTCTTCTTTTTCAGCCCTTTTTTTCTCCTGGGTGCAGAACCGGGACACTTGCTGCTCCCTTCCCGCGGTACCTGGCTCCCCGCTGCTTTCCAGGATCCCCAAAGCCCTGGTGATGCCGGTCCCACCGCTCTCCATCCCCCGGGGCCTGCTGGTTCTGCCAGAGACGGCTGTTTCTCAAATTCCTCCTCGGAGCACGGGCGGGTCCATTCTCATAATACCTCGTCTGCGAGAGGAAGCGTCGGAGATGATGCAAATGGTTTTTTGTCAAAATATTTTCGGAGGGAGTAAAAATAGCTCTTGGACCCAAATGTATTTCTGTTCCCGGGAAGGAGGGCTTGTCGTGACTGTTTTCTGCAGGTGCTGTCAGAGCAGGGCTGGAACCTGGAAATGCTCGGTTCCGCCTTGCTTTTCGGATGAAAACCAGTTGGTTTCCCACAACGGCAGAAAAAGCGTAGCCGGCTCACAGACAAGGTTCTCGGCCTGGGCTGATTCAGGGGAGGCTGAAGCTCTGTGTGACCATAGTCCCAGCTCTACAACATCTTGAGATGGGGTCTGGTGGAGACAAACAGGCTGTGATGTCTGTTTTGGGGGAGCTGGACAAGTGGCTTGGCCATAGGTGTGAGAATCACTTCTATGCCACAAGTGTATTACCCTGAAATATATTGACCTTTGGGACAGAATGCAGGTGTGTTCTGCCCGTTTCAGAGCACAAAGTGAAGGAGGAGGTGATAATAGGGTTAGGGGAGCTCACAGCAGATTGATGCTTCACAAGAACCAATATTTCCCTTGATGCCACGAGGGTTTGCAGCTGGGGCAGAGGGAGGTTTGAGGCTGAAGGAGGTGGATTTGCATTTCCAGCTGTGGGGTTTGTGTGCAAGTGAGAACCCGGCTCTGGAGCACGCGGATGCTGCTGGGAGAGCCCGATCTGTGCACGGGGATGACGGCAAAGGGGGGTCCCAAAGAACGGAGGTCCCGGGGGCTGCCAGCTTTGTGCGGCTGCTCCTGAGCGCCAGCTCCAGGGATCTGTGCTTGCTTTGGCTGCACACTGTGCAGGAACGGTAGTAACGCCGTGCTCTGGGAGGAAGGAGGGGACAGAGGGGAAAAGAGCGGCCCTGCCTCTTTCCAAACACGGTAAAGCCCCTCGGCCACGTGGAGATGGAGCTTTTGGGCCACCCTCCCGCAGGGACGCGACTCGGGTGTGGGGCTGCGGGTCGTGGACCTTGGGGACCATCCTTGGGCAAAAGGCTTGCACGTTAATGATTTCTTTCCCAAAACCTAACTTTTTTTTCTGTGTGTGTGGAGAAAAGTTTGGATTTAAATTTTCTGATTTTTCTGCTGTGAAAATGGTTCCTCCTCCATCCTTCCCCCTTCCTTGTGGTTTCCCTTTTCCCTTCTGTCATGTCAGTAAAGTTAAAAGGGGAAAAATAACCCCAAGAACTGAAAAGCAAAAACCAAGAAGCTAGGAAGGTTTGAAATTTTTTAAGTGGTTTCTTATCAAAGATGAGAAATACTCCTTCATTTGAAGATCTGGCAGAGTTTGATTCCTGTGCAGAACAACCCCGGCCTGTTGCTGCTCCTGGTTTTGCTCAACAGTCGGTGGACCTGGGAAAGTGGGTGCAGCCGGGCTGAAGCAACCCCAGCCTGGGTTAAGCCTGGTCCAGGGAGTCTGCACATCGCAAAAGTCTTAAAACTGGGAATTGAACCCAGTTTGTTGTCTTGATTTCCAATCTCCTGAGTCCTCCGTGGCATCATTCTTGCCTTGGAGACTCCTTGGGCTGGGCTTAGCTGGTTGCTGACCCCTCCAGCCACTTTCCTTGTTCAGTGCCAGTCTCCAGGAGCGAGAAAGGAGAAAAAATAGTAAATGAAGTAGGGAAAGCTTTTACTCCCCGTTTTTCAATGGTATTTTTATGTCTGGCGCCCTGTATGAGCAAAGAAAACGGTGGCCCATCTGTTTCTAGCACCATTAAAGGCACTGGACTGCATGTGGCCCTCAAAAATAAAATAAAAATAGGACCCTTTGGTCTGAAAATGTCAAACGCTCTTTCATCTTAGACGACCCCCAACCGGGACCATATCCTCCCAAAGCTGAGAAGCAGGAGTGGGTTCCCACCGCTCTTCATCGCAGCAAAGGCATCTGCCCCCTTCCCCTCCCCATTATTATTTTTTTTTTGCAAGAGAAGGAAATTGAGCACTTGGTGTTTGCGCTGGTGGTGACCTCCGAGGGCCTGGGCCTCTTCTCCAGCTTCTGCCCTGCTCAGCAGCCTTCTTCAGGGCTCGGGAGCGAAGAGGTTAAAGCCTCTTAACAAGGAGGAGGGAAGGGCGTTTGACGTGTTTGAGGACCAGACCTGGAGAGGGCTGTGCCAGCAGGACGGGGTTAACGTGTCTTTCTCGCCGCTCAAAGCCGCGGTCTGCAATGGGAGCCCGTGTGGACTGAGGGAGACTCAGCTCCCCGGGATGTGCTCTAAGAAATCAGGATGGTGTTACCGCTGCTAATTTGGCAACGGTGCACCCACGTGAAGGGAGCTCGGGTGTAACTTCAGGTGTTGGAAACTTTTGCTAATTGAAAGAACATATTAAAAGGTTGCTCGAGATACCTGCATAAATACACAGCCTTTTTTGACATGAAAGCTCTTTTTATGTATCAGACTTGGGGATGGTGTAAGCCCTGCTGTGTTGGAAAAGGGGAGAAAAGGACTTTAATGTAGGAGAAAAAGCCTTGTTATTGCCTTCATAAAATCTTTGAAGTTTTTTTGTACATCTTTGCCATCAAGTGGGGGTCAATGTTGATAGGAGGTACTTTGGCTCGGGCTGTTTTCAAGGCGTGCGGAGGAGCTGGATCGCTGCGGGGAGCGGGTGCCACGGTGGTGGCTTTTGGGATAGAACCGGTGCCAGATGTGCCAACCTGCCCCGGTCCGAGGGACCAGCAGGGGCTGCAGGTGGTGGCCTGGGGACAGGATGGGGCAGCTCCAGCCCCTCAGGGCAGAGGACGGGAGGAAGGTGTCAGATGTGACTCTGTCAGTGGAAACCCTTGAGAGAGGATTTTTCAAGTGTCTTTGTGTCTCATCTGCAGAGAATTCGGGTCTCTTCCCTGAAGCCAGGTCAGAACCATTTGGTAGCTCACTGTATTCATTCTGGAGGTGGTCAGACTGTTATTTGGGTTTATCAACTAAGGTGACAACCGTGACATTACCAGGACGTGATGCTCTTGCAGAAGAGTGGGGATACTTCTTGTGCTGCCCCTGTCAAAAAGTGCAAACCCAGAGACCGGTTTCTGATACTTTTCCTATCCAAAAAGGTGCAGATGTGTTGGGTGAAATGGCTCCTGGTCCAGTGTTGGCTTGGTGGGACTGCGGGGCGTGGAGACCCTCGGAAGGCAGCTGTGTAGGTAGCTGTGTTTCTCCAACCTAATTTTGACGTAGGAAGGGCACGTCGACTGCTTCAGGTATAACAAAAATTATTACAATAAAGTTATTCTCCCCAATATTTGCAGCAGAACATTTTGAGGGCTTGTGAAGTTCGGAGGAGCTTTGCCTGCCCCTTCATCCGGCTTGTGTGCGCGTTCCCCTGCTCCTGGCTCCCCTCCAGCTCTCAGACCAGCTCGTGGACCGCGGGCCGGTTCCAGCCGAGCCCTCGTGCAGGGTGCACGTGTGGCCCGCGGGCCGGGGCTGCCGTTCCCGGGCTGTTGGGCTCCTTACCTCATCCCCTGGTTCGGCCCCAGCGCACGGCTGGGTGGATGGGGCCGGGAAGCGCGGCCGCAGCCGGGGAGGCACCGGGAGCCGCTCCCCCGGGATGCTCCTGCTGATTGGAAACAGCCCTTTGAGCCGCGGAAGCGTGTTCTCCTGCTTCGAGCGTTCAGACTTGGAAGTTTAGGTCCAGCTGAGCCACGGCCACCCATTATAGCAGCGGGCGGCTCGTTTGGCTGCTCTGTGCTGCACCTCCCAGCCTGAGGAGGACAGTCCTTCCTCCTCCTCCTCCTCCCTGTGCTCCCATGGGGCCGGGCGGCTCCTCTCCCTCCGTGTGGGGCTGCTATGTCCAGGGCCTGATCCTGGTAAAACTCCCTCGGTGCTACTGGCGGTGTATAAATAAGTGAAAAAACCACTTGGTCTCCCTGGAGATGTGCTTAGGGTAGGGTATTTTTATTTTTTTTTTGGCTAACCAGGCCTACACAACAGCTGTTGAGCAATCGTTCGTCCTCTAAAAACAAATAAGGAGCAAGTCTGGTGGCCAAATGTTGCAGGCGCGTTGTAATGACTGTTGGCAAATTGTGTTTGCAGCCTGGGGCTGCTGAACAAAACAGCTGCTGGGTTTGATTCTCCTTGTGCTGTGTCGCATCAGTTGGTGCTGAGAGGGGGCTGTTGCGGAGCAGGGTGACACTTGCGGTACGAAGACATCGTGTTGGCCACCGTGTTCTTTAATGCTAAAGGTCCGGGGTTTTGTATCCCGAGAGCGGAGGCTGCTTTGCTCCCACCTCATCTTCACGTAGCTTGATGGTTCCTGGGGTTTCTGCATCTGGTGAGCGGCAGCAAAGTGTCTGCGTCCCGTGCCAGTCCCCGTGCTGGAGGTGACCCAGGGACAGCTGCCCCGTGTCTCATCTCCTCCTCCCCGGCCTGAGCATCGCTCTGAGCTTCAGCTCCTCACTCACATGAACTGCTTCCCAGGTGAAAATTAGCCAAGGTTCGAGTGTTGCTCACCACTGCTATGAAACAACCCTCTATTTGCTGGTTCACTCAAAAAAAAGAAAAAAATCCCCACCAAAGTTTGAAAGTGAGCCTGGGTCTCATAAGGATTCTCGGTGTAACACCTGACATATGGGTTGAGATGGAAAGTCTTTCCCAAGATAACTCTGCTACATATGGTTATGAAAAAGTCCTTAGCCATTTTCCCCTGGTTATTTTCATTCTTGTTATTATTTACTGGCATTTTTTCAGCTGGGATAATGGAAAAAAGCTGATTTCGCTGTTGTAATTTGTAGCCCACTGTGCTGTTTTGGTCCAGCCTGCTCACAAGGTGCTTCATGGCTTTGCAGATCTGCAGGAGATACAAGGTTGGTAGTGAAAACAATTTCTGCTGGTTAGATCTGCTGGAAGCATTTCTCAGTTGGGAAAACTGCTTGATTACAGTGTTTACAAACGTTTTTACTATTCAGTAAAAAAAAAAAAAAAAAGAGGAGGAAAATAAATGAAAAAAAAGTCCCCTTCCATGGCTGGGGTACATCCCTTAAGCTCTCTAACTCTGCGTTCTCTGCCTGTCAGATTTTTTCACACCCTTTATCCATTTTGCTTATTTAGACTGGAAAATAGTTAAAAACCTGTTGCTTCCCAGAGCCCAGATTTCAGTTTGTCCATGCCGGGTGTGCTGCTTGTGCAGAATGCCATCAGTAGCAAAGCAGATGATTTTGTGCACCAAAGAGGAGCTTGGAGGGTCCTTACGGGCTGGTCTTTCTCCAGAAACCAGCAGTGTCCCGAGGTCTCCTGGTGGATGTTCCTCTGGGGGATTGCAGCTAATTTCCCTCATAATAATGCTTTGCATGGGCCTCCCGCGTGACGCTAATTAGCGCCAAGCCTGTCTTGGTACAAGCAGCATTATAGGTAATGATGATTGCAGCCACTCAGTCTCTCGGTGTAATTATTCGGCTCCCAGCAGTGATTTATTTTGGAGCGATCCACAGCCGGGACCTTGTGCAGTGGCAAGTTATGGAATCATAGAGTCATTTTGGTTGGAAGAGACACTCAAGATCAAGTTGTGAGAGGAGAGCGATCGTACAAGCGTGGGCTGATGTTGGGCGTTTGACTTGTGTGGTGGTGATCACCTCCAGAGCTGGGGTGGGGGTGGCTCCAGGTCACCCACCGATAGAAGGGGTAACGGCATCGCTGTGGTACCCGGTGCTGGGGCTTGCTGGAGGAGGAGGGGGTGGCTCTGGGTCCCAAGCTGGGCGCTGGGTACCTGCCACGGGACATCCATTGCTCGGGGTGTTGGCCTGAGCTTGGATCCGACTGCTCGGACGTTTCCCTTCGAGTCTCGTGGCCCGTGTTCAGTCCGGCGATGCAGTCGCGTGTTTGCCCATCTCTGTCTCCAAACACTTCTCTTACGCAAGGCGGGTTCTCCGCGTTTCCGCCCCGGGCAGGAGCAGCTCTGCCAAACCTGACCTAACTAACCCAGGTCCTGGAGACCGGGGCTTGGAGCTGAAACGTTGTGTTGCTGCAGCCTTGCAGCCAGGGACAGTATCGCAGTGGCATTTGTTTAGGCTTTTGCTACTAATCTCAATATTGAGATTTGTTTTTTTTCCTCTTCAGATTATTCCTTTGACTGTTGCTTGGTTTCTTGCAAACGGTGATGTTATAAAGCCCCAAATTGTCCTGGTTTTGGTTGTCCAACTCCCAGCAAGTCTTCAGCGTGCTGTGATGAGAACACCCTCAGTCAGGTGCCCATCATTTCTAGGCCAGCACAATTTTTTTTAAGCTCAACGTGAGTCTTGCATAAGGCTCTTAAAATTAGTGTTGCCTTTCAAGCCAAAGGGCCGGAATAAGGTTTACAAGCCATAAAAGCCTCTTATCAAAGTTGATTTCCTCCAACGCACCTTTCATCTTTTATAGTATTTACTTTTCAAATCCTTGAACTTAAAAGGATTAAACAGGTTAAAAGAAAAAAAGGAGGGGGGAGAGAAAACAAATAAGAAGGAAGATGGATTGAGTATGGATTATGAGCGGCCCGTATAAAATATGAATTAGGAGAAAGTCTAAACAAAGAGTTGTCATTTTCTGAACTGCTGGAAGTTAAAGTGTGCTGGAGGTTTAACTGCAGGGAATATTTAATTTCTTTGGGTTATTTTTCTCACTTAACCAAAATTAGTGAAGAGCAGCTGACTGAGGGATATGGTGAATTCGTGGTGTTCTGCTCTGTCCTCCAGCCTTTTTGTGTCCTGTGCTGGGATGACCGTGTGTCATCTACCCCAGTGAGCTCACGTCCTGCTGCAAAGAAACCCTGCAGGAAGAGAAAACAAAGGTTTTGCTGGCAAACTGCTGCTGAAATAGCAGGAGTTGTGGAAGGGATCAGCGACCTGGGAAAGCATCTGGGTGAACTGGAGACATTTCCAGGACGATTCCCCGGCCCCACCTCCCCTGGGGAACTGGGATCTGCAGGAGCGCGTCTGGGCAGCAAACCCGGCTTTGCTGCCGGCCTGTCTTTAGTCTCCATCCCCGGAGAGGTGTGTGACCCGGGTCCCCAGCGTGGCCTTGTCCCCTCCGTTGTCTCTCCGTGCCCCTTCCCCAGCTGTCGCCGATGCCCTCGTCCTGCCCCCAGCAGCGGGGCTGCCACGTTGGCTGAATTCACACCTAGAAAACGCTCCGGGATTTGCACCCGGACACCGTGTCCCGCTGCCCTCTGCTCCGCCGTTCTTTCCGTGGCTTTGCAGAAGGATCTCGTCAACCAAGCCCCCCAGACCCAGAGGGGAGGCACCGCTGGCAGCTCCTCTTGGCGTGCCCCCCGTTCCCGAGGAGGGTGTTAAACAGGCTGCCCCTCCAGACGGTTGCAATCAGGGCCGGGCTGGTTCTGGGTCAGCGGCCGGGTCAGCCGTGGCTCTGCGGCCTGGCTGGGGCAGGTTTGGGGGCAGGCAAAGCAAACACGCCGGGGAGCTGTGCCGGGAGCGCTGCCCGACCCCCGGCATCGCCGAGCTGGGGGTTCCTGCGGCGCCGTGGGCACCGCGGTGCTGCCTGCGTGTGGCGAGCGGAGCACAAAGCTGCTGCAGGCGGCCGAGCCGAACGATGCCGCCTTCAAAGCTGGGCTGTCTCTTTCTGTGCTGTTGGTGCATTGTGGCTGGAGCGGTTTCCGCGCTGCTGCTCTAGTACCGTGTCCAACGTGTGCATCAGCCCAGCGGCTCCGCTGTCGGCCCCGCCATTCACCAGTCAATCAGCATTAGGCTGGTCACAGTGTCCCCTCGGCTGAGCGCTCGTTGTGTTAGGGTGGGTGGGAGCAGGAGAGGACACGGGGAGGGACACACGGGTGTTTGTATCACCCTCGGCTCCTGCGCTGCAGTTTTCCCTCAGTCCCCTGTCGGGGTCACACAGGGGGGGTGACACGGACACACACACAGCCCTGCGGGGCTGTTAATGAGAACCAGATCCTTTAACGACCCACTGATGTACAGGGTGGCCCTCAGATGTGTTTTTGGTTGAAATCACTAGTTTTGTGACTGGGTCAGCCAGAATGGGGGTGTTGGCATCCCTGGGGATGCGGTTGGGAGGCATCCCCGTCCTCCTCCCGCCTGCTCCCTCCTGCAGCCGCATTTTAAATGCTGCTGCTTCAGGCTCTGCTTTAGGGGAGGGCGAATTCCCAGGGCGAAACCGAAGAGTAGAGCTTGGAGTTTAATGGTTTAACCCAGGACATCTCAGAAAATTCCCCAATACCTCCCCCAGGACCACAGCTGCTGGGAGCCAACCTGGTGCATGGGGATGCTGAGCCAGGGCTGGGGGGTCCTTGGCATCGCGAGGGAAGCTCTGGGATGCTGGGGTAGAGCAAGGTCCTGTCTGCCATGTCTTGGGAAGCCTCCTGGGGTGTGTATGTGTGGCTTGCAACCCTGTCCTTTGCTGAGCAGTGCTTAGTGTGAGGGAGGGCAAAGAACGGCAAAAACAATAACCAGAAGTGGTTCACAGCGGACGCTGGCCTTCCCCACAGCCCCCATTTCCCACAGGTTTTCTCTGAAATTTCTGTATCTAAAGCATTTTTGTTACTGTTACAGAAGATGTTGGCAAAGCACGTCAAGGGATATGGAAAGGCGTTGAGGCCTCGGTGCCGAAACGCAGGTCGGGCGGTGCAGGAGCGGGCGGGGGGAACGCGCTCGCAGGGAGCTGCTCAGCAGGGATTAGACCTGCCAGGCGTGTTAATCTCTGACCTTCCCAGGAGCGTCCCAAATTGTTTCAACACATTTCAATTACCCGGCTGCGCTGCCCAGAACCGCTCTGAGCTCAGCTGCTTCTTCACCTTTTGGTGGCTTTGTTGGGGTGTTGGTTTTTTTTTTTTTAACGAGATCTCAAGGAAGCAGAAGGAAACCCAATCTGGGATGTATTTACCTGCTTCTGATCAGCCCCTGTTGTGACATGGTGCTCGCTGGAGGTGTGGACGCTCCAGGACAAATTACTGATGCTTCGGGAGCGGATGCAGAGCCAGGATTTTGGGTTTGCTTTGTCCCGTTTGATGGGTCTGGAGAAGCCCCTTTGCCGCATTGGTCGCTGTTGATCTGGCAGGGGGATGAGCGGTTTGGGACCCCGGGTGCTGTCCCGGGCAAACAGAAACGAGGGATTCCTGGCTGGAGGCACGGCCTGTGCGCAGGGGGGAGCAGAGGTGTGTGCTTTTGCAGTGAACGTTTTTGGGGGGGTGATTAAATGCTTCTAAATGTTCTCCCTTGGAGCAAAGTCCTCCGACTGGAGGCTCTTAAACTCTTTGCAAAAGTGACTGCTGCACGTGGCGTGCAAATCCCACTGCGAGTGAATGGGACTTTGCCCGTTAGGAAGTTAAATCCCTTCTGAAAAATGGGACTTTGGTATTTCTCAGAGCCTGCTTATAATTTTACCTTTATTCTCCCTTTATGAGCTGATCTTGTGCTCATACAGTGAATGTGGCGGCTCTCCATGGCGTAGGTGGATAGGGATGTTTTCCGCTCTCTCTGCTGAAGGTATTTGAAAACCTGCTCGTAATTTGTAGTGTTTCTGACCCTCGGGAACACGTGGCTCCTCTGTCCTCGTGCCTTTTACATGCGCCCACCAGCTCACATGTGCTGCCCAAGGAGCAGGGGCAGGTTTGCTGAGCAGGGCTCAGCATCATCCCCTCTCCTCTGCTGACTTGTCCTGGACCAGCTCACCCGCCTTCCCCCAACCATCGTTATGCTGCATGAACTCACCCAAGGGACACCCCCAGTGTCCAGCTAGAGCAAACTGACCCATGGAGCCAGAAGAAGACCCCAAAGAGGCTGACATAGCAGCAGAAAAACTTTTGGAGCCTTTTTGGCTGCACAGCGAGAGCAGTGAGGACAGAGCCCGTCAGACACGTTGCTGTGGTGGAAACACTGATTGAGTCGTCCCTTGCGGTTGGTGGGAAATTATTCTGTGGCTGCCTGGGGTGGGGCTTTTAATTTATTTTAATGAGCTGACAGTATTGCACAGCCACGTGAAGCCCTTGGCTGGACGGGTGCACCCATGGGTGGCTGGGGCGCTTTCCTTGTGCGGCAGCGGGAGCCCAGCACCCATCGATTAATTAACATCTCAAACCCGTCCGCAGTCCGGTTTGCCTTGGCTAAAACCAGTGTGAGAAACTTCCTCGCTGCATTTCTGCGTCGTCCGGGCTGAAGTGTTGTCATCCGAGGCTGCTTTGCATGACAATGCCCTGGGCTCTAATTATGCACAAGGATGCTAATGGGCACGGAACGGGCTGGATCTCCATGGGAAAACTATCTGTTTGTGAGGGGTGGGGGGAGAGAAGAAAAAAGCAAATCCACCCAAACAAAATACACCATGACAGTTCGGGGAGGGAGGAGGACTTGGGGGTGAGGAAGGAGGATGGGAGGCAGCAGAGGGGTTGAGGAAGACAAGTGCGAAGTAAATAAGGTCCAGTTTTGGCTTTTTGCTGGCGTCTTTTCTCAGTGGTAAGAGATGCGCCTGTGCTGAACCTCGGTGGATTCTGGTCACTGAAATAGCTTCTGCAGTGCTGATATCTGCAACGATCTTGTGCAAAATCACATCTCTCTGGTTTCCAAGCATCAGAGCCAGGTGTGTGAGTCTGAGGAGCTTAAACCTTTCCCTCCCTGCTGGTGTTGGTGTGCTCACCTGGCTTTAATGATGCTGGCGTTACCCGTTCTGTTGGCGTTTAGATTTAGAGCAGGGGATGTATTTTTAATATCCAGCTTGCAGGAATTACTTCTGTGTTGTTTCTGTCTAACCTGGGCCGAGCAACTGTCCGCTGAGCGTGGCAGGGATGGACCAGCATGGACCACCCTGACTGCCAGGGCAGGGCTCCCGGCGCGTTTCTGCTCATCGTGCCGATGGCTCAGGCCATCCGAGCTGCATCTGGAGGTTTTTCCCCTGCTTTGACACGCAGGCGTCCCTCCTTGCTTCAGACACATGGGGTTTGTCGTCCCTGTCCTTCAGCGTGGTCTCCAAACGCTGTTGGTGCTGGTGCTGCTTGTTCCCATGAGACATCTCACTGGGGAAGGGCTGGGGCGATGGGATTGTCCAGGTCCTGGGACAGGTAACTCCTGTGGGGATGACAAACGTCTGCCCACCCTCACCCAGTTCACACCAGTAGGATCTGCTGGCTGGGAGAGACTCTGGGCCATCAAGTGTTCCCCGTGCCATCACAGGGATGTTGGGCTGAGAGGAGCCACCTGCTTCTTCAAAATCACCCTCCTGCTATCAGTACCAGCGCATAATCCTTCCCCCCGCTAAACTGAGTGCATGCCAGCCCAGTGCTAATGAGCTTAATTGCTCCCCCTTGTTTTACGTTGCATCACCCAGAGGAAAATCTGAGCCTGGTTTGCTCCAAATCATTGGGGTTTTGGGGGAGGGAGAGGAGGACGTAAACATCCAGGGTGGAAAAATAATCATCCGCGAATGAAAAACTCTGGGTTTTACCCTGAGAAAAAGGGGGATAGACAGACTGACAGACCTGATGACAGACCGAGCCCGAAAGCACCCTGGCCCCACAGTGCGGAGAGATGCCTTATTGTTTGATCTGGCTGTGAGACAGATTAGCAGCCCCAGGTGGAAAGTCATAATCTGCATTTAAATGGGCCGGTTATAAAAGGTAGGGAGCCCAGGAGCCCGCAGCATTATGCTGTGTCTTTAGGACTCCGTAATCTCTCTTTATTTTCTCCGCAGTCTGACCTGGGGGCACAGTTTCTAATTACCAGGTCACCCTGCTAATATTGTCATTTCCAGCCAGTGGGTGTGAAACCATAGCAACGCCACATTTGCTTCCAAGTTTCTAGAGGAATAAAATTTGCCTTTTAATCACGGAAAATGACTGGGTGTCTCCCTACCCCCCTAACTTAGTCCTTACTAATGCAATTCACTATCGAGGGGGTTTTAAGAGATATTTCAGATGGGACCTTTTCGAAACAACTTCACCTTGTGGCTGTGGCCAAAGACAAGGGATCTCTATCTTGGTCTGTGAGGCTGTAGGCTCCAAGTAGGCTGTTTGGATGCCAAAGCTTCACTAAATGCTGTTCACCAAAGAAACTCTGTACTTTGTTCGTAGTATGCTTTTCATCTTTAAAAAGTTGTAAGTGAGCTGTTAAAACAGGGAGAAGAGGGTACCAGACACAAGCGAGTTGCAGGGATGTGACCTGTCGTTGAGCTGTTGGGATGTCCATGTGGACCTGGTTAGCGTGGCTCTCTTGGGAGGTCCCCATGAGGATGGTGGCTCCAGCTCACAGATTTCACCTCCCTGTTTGGACACCTTGGAAAAAGCCCCTGGAGAACCAGGAGGCGCCAGGACTGGTGCGGTGGGCACGTCAGATGCTCCATGGCACGATGACGTTGGGTCATCTTCCCTTATGCATCTCTGGTAGCTTGGGGCTTCAACAAGCACATCGTCTTCTCGCTCACCTGCATTGCTAGCGCAAACCCAAAGGCGTGTTGGGCCGAGTTTTTGTGCTCTTGGAGCAGGTGATAGAAACTTGACTGAGAGGAGCCCAAAGAGTTTCAGAAATTGGGGAGGTTGGTTTCCAGCTCCCAAGGGCTGTGCTGGCAAAAATCTGGCCCAACGTTGGGAGAAATGCAGGTCGGGTCTGTGCTGACACTGCCCCTCGGACCTTCCTCCCGGCTCTGCACGACGCGTTCGCTGGGTTTCAGAAGCCGTTTCTAACTCGAAGTGAGTCAGACGTGAACTGGAATCACATTGTAAGGTGATTTTCCAGCTGACAGGAGTAGGTTAATTGTAAACTGTCTACTGAAGCTTTAAAACTCCTGTCCAGCCTTATTATTAGCAGTTTAAAATTTATGGAGTGAGACTTTGCTTGGTGATAGTTGGTTTGTGCCCAGACGACGTGTGTAATTAACCCCACGGTGGGGGAAGGAAAATCAAATGTAAAGCTGCTTTTTTTTTTCTTTTTTTCTTTTTATCCCCCTTTCCCTCTGACACATCTCAGGGTGTGCAGGGGACCTGGGGGGCGGCTGGGCAGAAACGCTGTCCTACCCGCGCTGAGGTGTGACATGGGTAGGAGGGTGACATCCGAGTTGTCACCTCGAGCACCGAGGGTTCAATCTTTTCCAGTACTGAGAAACTTCACTTGGTCTTGAAGGAAACTCCAGGCTGGGGACTGACCCAGTCCCCTGAAACGCTGGGGAACCACACTGCGGATCTGGAGTCTGCGGCTGGAGATCCCAATGGGATTTTGGAGGAGGATGATGGAGGCGATGCCAGATGCAGGGGATGGGGCCGGGTTGCTCTCGCCGGTACCTCCCCAGCTCCGCGCGGGTGTTTTCTGCACGTGGTCGTCTTGGGATGGCCACACGTTGTTCCCCCTGTGGGTTTCCTCGAGCCGCAGCTCAGACCTTGTTAAAAATTGACTTATTTCCAGGCTTACTGGCTGCGTCCGTCTGGGCTGGGCAGCCCCTGGAGCGGGGCCGCCCGTCTCCCTTGGGCTGCGGGGCTGTTAGTGCCCGGCCACAGTGGTCGTGCTGCTCATGAGCTGCACAGACCCAGCTCAGAACTTCTCCCCGTAAAATGCTTTAGTCACTGAAAACAGAGCAGCTCCCAGGCAGGTAATTAATTAGAAATGTGAATTTGGAGGCTTGTTTCCCTTTTCCTGTGTATAGTTGCTGTTATTTCTTGTTTCGAGAGGTTTTTATTGAGCCTCTTATGAACATGACTCTGTTTTAATGAAGAAATAGCTCCCTGCTATATATGTATAAAAATAACGCATCTCAAAGCTCAAGCTGCTCGCCGTGGATGGTCTCAGCCTCTCTGTGCACGCACGTCCACACGCAGGAGCACTCGAACACACACACGTGCAGAATTAAAGGGGAATTTCCCGGCCGCAGGGTCGGCCGAGCAGCTCCGATCCCGCTCCCTGCGCGTGGGCCAAGCTCCTGTTGGCTTCACGAGAGTCTTGCCCAGTTTATGAGCCTTGCGAGCGCAGCCCTGAGCAGGGGCCGCTTGTATAACGGCTATTGCATGATTACTGTTTGTATTACAATAGCGCTTCAGGACCCCAGTTGCAGCTCTGCGTCCCATTAGAGTAGTCCTTGTACAAACACGTTGTAAAGAGGTGGGCTCTGACCCAAAGAACTAACAATCGAGGTCTTTATGGGCCCCGAGGCACCTTAGGATCAATTATTTATATTACAGTAGCACTTACGGCATGTCTGTGCCCACGCTGATGTGGGTGGCTGTGGTGGCTGTGGTCTGTTCTTGGGAATTTTGGTCTGCGGGATGGGCGGGTGACACCGGGCTTTGCTGCTGGAGCCATGAATGGCCACTTGATGACTCGTTCCTGCTCCGGAGGGTTAATTTTGCAAGGGGGGTGGCTTTGCCTTTAATTCTGCAAGGGGGGTGGCTGTGCCTTCCCCTTTGGAGGCAGGTTGCCGGGGAGCAGGGGGTCCTGCGGGACCCTTTATCCTCCCCATCCCGTGCGATGGATGCTGTGCAACCGCTTGCTCCGGCTGCATCCCGCCGTCTGCCCTCGCGCTGTCGGAGCTGGTGCCGCGAACCCAGGGCACGTGGGTGCAGGAGCAGCCCCTGGGGAGGGGGAGCAGCCCCTGGGGAGGGGGAGCAGCCTGGCTGGGGACAGCGGTGGCTCGGTGACCTGCAGCATCGCAGGGTGCACCCTCGTCACCCGCATCCCGAGCCATGAGCTGCTCCGATCCCACCTGGGTATCCCCATCCAGCCCTGTTCTGATCATGTGAGAGGCCAAGAGGCAGGAGGCTTGTGCTAGACAGATGTTTAAGGCGTTTTTCAAATCTTCTCTGATTCCTTGGACCTGTTGGTGTTTGCGTCTCTAAGCTCTCCTCTCCCCCCACCTTCTCCGGATGGGTTTATCTGTACGGCATCGAATCCAGGCATCTTAGTCAAATTTTGCTGGTGTCAGCAGAGAAAGGGGGACTTGTGTTCGTCGCCCCGTTCCTGAGACACGTCTCCTGGGGTGGCAGTGATTCCCTGTGGGGGCCCAGGGTGTCCCTGCTGAGCGTGCTCTGGACAGGAGCCCAACGCTGGGATGCGGGGGGAACCCAGCTTGCTCTTTTCACTTTGACACATAAATCTCTGTTTCATTTAACCACCTGACTCCTGGAACTGGGCCCTGAAAAAGGAAAAGAGAAACCCTAGCAATCTCCCTTGACTCGCAGCAAGCCCGGCTCTGCTGTGATATATTGTTGTTACACGTCCCAAGCGCTGCAGCTGGGCAGGAGCCGCAGCCGATCCCAGGATCCCGGCGCACAGCTGGCTGCGATCTTGCCTGCAGTCTTGGAGAAAGCCCCGGCCCCGGCTTTAATAAGACGTCAACATGAACAGCTGGCTGAGGAAATGCAAATTGAAGCTAAATTTCGGAGCAGCTGCCGCCGCTGCAGGCGGCCGGTGCGCAGGGCTGTGTGTGGCGGTGGGCGCAGAGCCCCGCACGATGGGGCGATACAGGGACCGGGGTGGGAGAGGGGCTGCACCGCTGGCTCCCCAGGGCTGCTTTGGAAAATTATCACCCATTCCTTTTAAAAAAAAAAAAAGGGTAATTTTTTTTCTAAGCGGCGTCGCAGCAGCCCCGGTGCACATCTGTCCCTGCACCGCGCTTATCTGCACCACCTCAAACCTGCCCTGCAGCATTGTCAGAGTTCCCTTCAATTTTTTTTTTGTTTTCTTTTTTCCCCCACCCCTCCTGCTCTGCTTTCTAGCACAAGGTGCCCTGGAGCTTTGCAGATTTTTCAGTGTTTTTTCCTCTCTCTCTCGGTGTCCCCTTTTCCTCCCCAAGCAGAGCGCAGAGCAGCAATCTCGGAGCTGCCCGGGGACCCGCGTCCAGCTCGCTTTTCCCGAATGGAGGCCAAGAGCATTAAAGCCCACACCATGAGTAAACAGTGCAGAAGTTATAGGTCCAGGGTTGGGTCATGAGGTTTGCTCTTTTGGTTTCTTGCGGGGCAGATATCCCCGAGATGCTTCCGGCTGGAAGGTGGAGCCGGTGGGGAGCCGAGCACGGCTTTGTTGGGACAGAAACGACAGCGCAGAGCCCGGGAGCAGCCGCGCCGAGCCCTGGTTCACGGCAGCGCCGCTTTATTGGGATCATCCCAGCCCTGCCCCGCTCCCACCCGCAAACTGGGGGGATGCGGAGGGTCCCTCCCAGCCCAGACCCCGGAGAGGCAGGCGGGCAAAGGCTGTCCCGTTTTTGGGATGTTCTCCAGCTTGTTGCTGGGTAACAGTCCAACCCACGCACACGAGCATCAGGAAGACATGAAGTGGTTTATTAATGGTTTGTCTGCGCTCTCGGCGGTGCCGTGCCAGCCGCGGGCCCAGCGCTCGCTGGGGCTGCCGGGTGCTTCCTCGCCATAGCGCCGGTAGCTGCGTTTGTTCTTCTCTCCAAAGGAGCAGCAAAGCCAAAACTTGCGGTGGGCAAAGTCCGACCGGGGCAGGGGAAACCCACCCGATGCTGCGGGACGGTGGCCGGGACCAAAGCCTTCCCACCAGCCGCGGTGGCTGATTGCGTGGGGAAATAGTGACAGTGACCCTAAGTAATGCACAAAGTAAATGAATCCCTTTCGGTTAATTGGCTTAAGTGTTACTGGTAGTGAGAGTAAATATTTTACAACTGTGTGGAGGCTTTGCAGGGCCGTGGTGAGCTCTTTGTGCTCTGTGTGGGGCTGCAGCGTCCCTGCTCTGAGGTGCCCGTGCTGGCTGCACCTCTGTGGGTCAGAGGTGGGTTTTTTGGCCGGGGAAGGAGTCTGGAGAGAAGAAACTGTTGGCAAAATAATGTTTTATCAGATAAGTCTCTGTGCTGTGCCCGGGGGGCACCCTGAGCAGCATGGGGCTGCTGGGTGCTGAGTCTGGGTCAAGTTGTGATGTTTCTGCCGTTTTCCTATGTGAATAAGTGCGCCCTTGGAGGGGAGGGGACCCGCAGTGACGCCAGCAGTGGGTGCGCGCTTCTCAGTGTCAGGAACCAGCGGGGCAGAGAACGCACACAGCTCATCACAGCTGTGCCCAGGGCGAGGTGGGATGCGGTGGCATTGCTCGGAGCACCGAGCATGAAACCATGCTTAAACCATGGTTAGAAACCATGAGTTTGGAGCCGAGGTTCACCCTGCGATGGGTTCGGTAGGAAAAGCGATGCCGGGCTGGCGGGTCTGTCCTTGCCAAGGTGCTTGTGCCGCATCTCTGGGGCTGCAGGAGAGCAGGGGACGAGCAGTGACACGGCTCTTTGGTGGTGACACGCGCCCCGCTTGGTTGTTCGGGAGATTTCAGCACTTTTTGGGAGAATTTCAGTGGTTTGGAGAGAATGACCTGAAAGCCCGAACCCCCTCAGCAGCTCCTCTCCCCCTGATTTGTGCTTGTTGTCCCCAAAATCTTGGGGCAGCTGACCCGCGGGTGACAGTGCGGAGTTCGCACCCTGAATTGTCACCTGGCTTGGTCCCATCTCTCCGCTGTCTCTTTGCGGGGGACACCCCAAACCCCACCGGTGAAACCAAAACCACCCCAGGGCTTTGCCGTGACCCTGGTGTGGCTTGGAGGCTCTTAATGAATTAGAGACGGGTCGGGGGGGTTAACTTTTAATACAATGTATATTTATTGCAAACAATAATATACAAAAAAAAAAAAAGGTAAGTTTCACAAAGAGAAGGATCTTGCAAACAAAACAAACAAAAAACTTACCTAAAGACAAAATATGATTTAAATGACAGGTCTTTTAAGTTACAGAAATACTTTAAAAAGATCTGCTTTTATACAGAAA